>JAZKJV010002159.1:600000-826808 GCA_037367405.1 Ottelia alismoides
AGTAGGTGGTATGGAGTTAGTACCCTAGTTAATTTTTATCCTTTAATTGTAATATTTTTTATTAATGTCTAACATTATGTAGACTTGTTATCGTTTATTAATGTTGTTTTATGATTATGTTGTTGGATGTTGTGATATGGTTAGTTGTTGGATGTTGTGGTTTGTTCTTTTGCAGAGAAGAATGATTGGTGTTGTAGAGTTTATTATGTTCATATTGTTGTCATGTGTAATATTGAATGATGTAAGGAACAATATCAGAATATATAATTTTTTTTCCTGTCATGGTTTATTGGGGACGGTTGTAACCGTCCCCTCTAGAGCTACAGAAACGTCCCTCCAGCCAGAACAAATCACGGAGACTATTGGGGACGGTTCTAACCGTCCCCATTAGGAAAGCGCAATTGGGACGGTTAGAACCGTCCCTAATAGTCTTCTGTTGGCGTCGCTATAGATGCTACACTAGAGGGGACGGTTACAACCGTCCCTAATAGTCTTCTGTTGGCGTCGCTATAGACTTTTCCAGGCTTTTGTTGGCGTCGCAAAAGACCTAAAGTGTAGATGGGACGGTTGTAACCGTCCCTAAATGCAAATGTATGCGACGGTTGTAACCGTCCCTTCTACTCTGAAGGTCTTTTTGCGACGCCAACAGAAGCCTGGAAAAGTCTATAGCGACGCCAACAGAAGACTATTAGGGACGGTTGTAACCGTCCCCTCTAGTTGGGCAGACGCAACGGTTGAAACCGTCCCGTATATACTTATGTTGGCGTCGCTATATACGCTAAGGTAAAGGGGACGGTTACAACCGTCCCATCTGCGTAACGCATGCGACGGGGGTAACCGTCCCCAAAGGTTTTCTGGGGCCGTCTCAAAATGTTGAAGACCATTAGGGACGGTTGTAACCGTCTCTAATAATATAGGTTGTAGGGACGGTCGCAACCGTCCCAATGGTTGATTACATGAGACGGTTGTCAGAAGCGTCCCATATAGTCAAATGAGACGGTGGCTGAAGGGACGGTTTAGGAACCGTCCCCGTTGATCAGAGGGGACGGTTCTAGAGACAAAAAGGACGGTCTACGACCGTCCCCTTAGACCCTATTTGAGGTTTCTAGGCTTGATTTATAGTTCGGTGGTAGAGTCTCTATTACACCTGTAATTCAGAAGACTATCTTACTCTTTGCTAGCTAGAATAGAAATCGAACTTCCTCTACTTGAAGAAGTGAGTCAGGGCTGAGTTCTGAGCTCTTTCCCTACTCACTCTCTCAGGGCATTTCTCGACGAACCAGAGAGGGGGTGAGTATTCGGTCCAGAGTCAGAAGGTAGTGTATCTAATAGTCAGAAGTATAAAAAAAGCAATCCATTGTATATATATTCGACTACTATTGGTCATATTTCTTTTTCTCGAGAGATAGAAGAAGCTATACAAGGGTTTTGTCGGGCCTACTCATATGCCAGCTAAACTCAAACTAAATAATTGTGCGTTATCCATGAAAGTTTGAGTCTCTTTGAGATATCATAATTCTGGAAATTGATACGTGAATCAAGATTGAGGAAAGAAAGTTTTAAATCACTGACTTAGGCCCATTGTAGAATCATACTCAGCAGAATACAGAGGTAGTACATATAGCAGAACGTGCCAATCTGGTCTTTCACAAGAAAGTGATAGATGGAGCTGCCATGAAACGACTTATTAGCCGATTACTAGAAACTTTGGAATGGCATATACATCAAACATCATAGATCAAGTGAAAACTCTAGGTTTCCAACAAGCCACTGCTACATCTATTTCTTTATGAATTGATGATCTTTTAACAAGGCCTTCTAAGGGATGGTTAGTCCAAGATGTTGAACAACAAAGTTTGATTTTGGAAAAATACCATCATTATGGGAAATGAGATAATAAATATGAATTTTATCGAGTCAATGAGTAATGTAACCGAATTATGTCGATCAGCGTTGATGGTTAGTGGGTTATCAGGAGTCGGTTACGATAGGATTTGTTATCATGTTAAACCCTCCAACTCTATCCCTATAAAAAGACACGTTGACTCATTATGCAAAATACCGAATCAAGAATCAGAAAGCCACCATCAAACTCTCCACCATCTGAGAGAGTCTTTATGTTGGGGTTACAAAAAGGAGAAAAAGAAGAAGAAAAGATTACCGTCGTTTTTTATCATCTGCGTTACAAGTTTTTTTTAATTTTGTGATGGAAGGAGGTAACTTAATAACCGTTTACTATTATTCATATTATCGATTCCTTTATGCTGCTTTAAAATTTCTTACAAAAAAAACTATTTTTTGTGTGCAGCTGCCACTATTACTGGGAATATATGATGGACCAATTGAAACAAGAACATTGTGAATATAAGTGGGAGATGTTGTAACATGCCACTCCAACAATAATTCGACATCTATGATCACAAATTGAGAGAGCGGATTATAAGAATGTGCGATGTTACTACTTTACAACTTGAGCTTAAGGGACTGTTTGGTTGCAGGGTTGGGCAGGGTTGGCCCAACCCTGGTTACTATTCACAAGGGTATTTCTTCCTCACAGATTACTATTCACACACCCCAACTCAGCCCAACCCAACCCAGTCCAACCCAGCAACCAAACAGGCCCTAAGTATATTTTGAGTGCAACTAGTTCAATTAGATCCAAACTTGACAAGTTACAAAATTCATAATTCTTCAATAATGGTATATGAACCAAAACATCATGATTAAATTTTACATCATATTATCGGCCATGCAACCTAATTAACCTCGAGGAGACGTATGATATTTTGTGAACGAGTGTCTCATAATCAATGTTTTTTAAACCGGATCGGATCGACCAGTCCGATCGGTTCAACCGATGAACTGAACCTGGACCGATATGTTGCATGGGTTTCACCAGTTCGATTCAAATATTTATTTCTTAGATCCAACCACCATTTCAATTGATTATCTAAATTATAGTTCAATCAGGTTCAATCGAATTTGAACCGAAATTCAAGTTTGATTTTATTTAAAAATAATACCTTTTATAAGAGTTAAACACATGACCTATGAATTACCCTACTTACTAACCAACTCCGTTACAACCACTTCTTGTCTTAAACCGATTCCAATAATTATTATTGTATAATTAAATTATACATTATTTAATTTAAATATTATATATGCTTTGTATTTAATTTTGTATGTGTTAAATATACATAATGTAATATATTTACGTTATGTATGCATTTTTGATAGATTTATGTAAAAGTATGTATATCATATATGATTCAGTATAGATATTGCATATATTATGTATCTATCTTTACATATTTTATTTACTCACATGTGTTTGCTTATATCTTTGTGGTTATTTTGTGTGTGTGTGTGTATGGTGCTGGGGAAGCTGCACCCGCACTTTTTTTCATTGATTTTTTGCGTTTTTGAAATGAAACCTAGGGGATTTAAATCACCATATATCATCATGATATCATGCCAATTTCAACTAAATTCGACATTCTATCATCTTCATCAAGACTATCACATTTTAACGGTCTCATAATTATTGAAATTGACCCTATCTAGATGGGCACGTTAGGAATGTTTGTTTTGCATGAAATTTGAAACACATATTTAGTTGGTTGCACCACCCGGTGTAGCTTCCATTTTCCCTATATGTGTGCGTGTGCGCACGTGTGTGTGTGTGTTTACAACATATGTAGATGCAAAAGTTTATACATACAAATACATATCATTTAAGAAAAGATTTGCACGTTAATACATGCAAATACAAATTTATAACTTTGTTATGTTTTTATTGATCTCTCTGTTTGTGTGTGTATTATGATTCTAACAATTCGAATGATATTTAAATGTGTATCTAGCACATAAGTTTTATACTGGTTTGATCGGCCAATTCAACCACTTTTTCCTCACCGATTTGGTTTAATCCGGTTCAAAAAATGATGATTAAACCTATTTGATTCCAATGTCTAAATCTCGACTTAACCTTTTCGATAAAGTTTCTGATTTCTCCGATTCGATTTCAAAAACATTACTCATAATTAAGTCATGTCCATTTCACACTTGGTCTCAGGTCAACAAAGCACATATCTCAATCCCGTAGATATAGTTCATGACATTCACATTTTTCTCTCATCTCATTAGACAATATGCTTATGGGATCATCTCATGACCTGTTCAACTACGACTACTTCTACACATAATTGCTCCCAAAGTCTATTCTTACTTTCTCTATGTCTCCATTGCCAATCATGCATGGCGACTTTTTTCGTCCTTCCTAATTTTAGGAATCTCTTTTATAGTTTTATAATCACACTCTACCATATGTATCCTCCGTTTACAATTGCATGACATTTCATATAAACTGATCCTAATGTTTGTTATACAAAGAGATCGATAGGGAATGGGCAACAAGTTGCGCTGCCAATCTCTTTTGGATGATGTTGTCCTCGGGTAATTGAAAAAAGCTTTCACTAACTTATTGTATAAAAGAGATATCTAATGACGAGGTGATTTACTTAATGAATGTTTAGTGCACAAAAATGTGTTTAAGCGACTTCAAGTCTTTCCCGCATAGAAAACATCTGTAAATCGAAGCGAACCTATGTAGGCAATATGTTATGTTTCAATAACCAAAGGAAATACGATACTCTTTTTGAAAGCATTTTGACAAAAATTTCGGATGAAATGAGGATACATGTCTTCCCTTGTAAAGATATAGTAAAAAAATTTGTTCAATAAGTAAAAATTTTCCATAAACACTTCTTAAGTGTTTAGCTCCGTCTTTTGGGATCTCCAAGTATTTGAAAATTTCCATAAACACTTCTTAAGTGTTTAGCTCCGTCTTTTGGGATCTCCAAGTATTTGAGTCTCCCCTTGGGGGATTACCATCCCCGGTTTAGTAGTATTAGCACGAAAAGTAGCAGAGTGAATTAAGCTGAGTAGGTAGTCTGACCTGGATATAATAGTAATAGTGGATTTGCTAATCTTGTCGCCCACTTTCCTTCTCATCTCGTTTAGGAAGTGTGCAAGCATATATTTTGTGTCTCCGTTCGGGTGAGAGAGTCTATGGCGAATAGTCTACACATCAAGGAAATTTCCTTACCCCCGTCATATTATTCTTTTGATCAATTCGTCGCATTTGGATATTTGTTTTCTATTATTTGTATCACTGATCTTGAGAGCATTGAAATGATGAAGTTCTTGAAGTCAATGATTCCCTATCCATTATTTTCCCTCGGATTACATACTTTTCCCCATGCAAATTTTGTTCTATCCTTTGCAATTGTGTTTCCATTCCAAAGAAAATGTCTCCTACATTTTGTCTAATCTTTTGAGAATAATTGTGGTATCTTAAGACACGAGAGGATCGTCTGCTGTGCATTCCCCTTCTGTAATGCAGAGGATGCATCGGATGTGAAAGGGATGACTCGGTTATCGTCCCTTTCACATCCAACGCATCCTCTGCGTTACAGCAGGGGAATGCTACAACAAACGACCCGTGTCCTCTTAAGAAATGACATGGTGTGAAACTCTACGATAGCAATAGAGTCCAAATCCAGAATCTCATGGTACCTCCCATCTGCTTGCTAAGGCAATGAGATCCCTACTTGAGATGAATGGCTTTCCATGGCAACGATACAATGAAATAAGATAATCAATCTCTACAATATATCAAATTGAACATAAAAGTAAATATTCAATGCATTTCAACAATCTACACCTTCAATTGAATCTTCTAAGCTGGAAAAAATAATTGCTAGACCATGTTATTGCATACCTGTCCTTGAGGATACTTCCATCTATCTACATCAAGGAAGTCTAAGCAATGCTTGAACTTTCTCCCGTGAACAACCTTTTATGAACATTTATCGTGTTAACATTCTTCACCTTAATCCTCTTCTCAATGTATGAGTTCAAGCCTAACATCAATGTGATTAGTGCTCTCGTAATTAATGTACTTTCGTTGGTTAAGCATATTGTAATAAGATTATCACACTATATATATATAATAGCATGATCACATTATAAATCGAAATCTTCATCTAAGCCTTTCAACAGATGCATTTCTTTACAACTTTTATGAAATTTATATAATTCACCTTTATGATGGTCATATTAACTAAAGGTTGTGAAGTAACCTTCTAGATAATCTTAAAACATTTAAAAACAAAGACACATCATGTCATTTATCACTAACTACTAATGTTCTTCTAGGTATTCCAAAGAATCTATTAGCAAAGCTCACAACATAAACGATATATGATTTTTGTACATACGGTGGTATACATAAAACTTCCAACTATACTAGTATAGCATACTCGGTATGTGTCTCCTCTATACATTTGATTATGGCATAAAATAAAATATGTCTATAGGTGAATATTTGCAGTAGATAGATCGCTTGGAGGCTTTGTTTTAGACATTCCAAATCTCATCGAAATTTTCCTAACATTATTCTTTAACATATGAAAAGTAATACTTATACATTATTCCTTATGATTTCTATCCTCCAAAACTTTCTTTTCGAGGATTCGATGATTGATTGTTAATCCTTTGATAAATTCAGTAATTATTGTTAATCCTCAATGATCTGCATGGTTTATTGATTAGCAATGGAGTGGTATCATTCCAGATTCCCAATAATTTTTTCATTTAGGATCTCAAGTGATGTGTTGTTAGGTGTGCCTCTAGGTCTTTTCAGCTGCTTTTCTTGGGTTGTCATACATGTGCTAAATGATGAGAGGGTTTCTTAAGTTAGAATGTTCTCTATTTCTCATTATTACTAAAATATGCTCAATAAAGGACTCAAGGAAATAAAATTATTTTTTTAAAAAAAGGAATATTTACCTCACAAACTCATTGGAAATTATCGTCTCGACATTTGAAAGAACATAATTCCTCCATGGACCTTGTAAGCTTGCTAACTCTTACCCCCCATGGATTTTGCGGTTAATCTGTTTGAAGCTTGTGAAGGTTCTTGAGGTAATTTATAAGGTCGATGGGGTAATTACGTTGTGCAAAAGATCGTAGAGGTAATTTACAAAGTTTATATAGTTCATGGGGTAAATATCGCTTTAACAAATGAAAGATGAAAAGAGAAAATTTGCATCCTCCGATATTTTTCGTATTTAAGATTTCTATAAGAGATTAATTATAGCATATCTATCATAAATATTACTTTTATTTATTAATGAGAGGCATTTAACAAATCAAGGTCAATCTAAAAGCCGATGTTGTGATTCCTTTTATTCGATGCATACCTCGGAAATGATGCGTTATACCGACATTTCTAGATTGTAAATTTTTTTATCATTTTGGGTTCATGTTTTTAGTGAACTTTCTATTATTATAACTCTTTTATAGATTGCATTACAATCCACAAATAGCATGATCAATTGATATTTGGTTAAAATTTAGAGATGAAACAACCTAGATGGAGAAAAATAAAAGCAAGAAAAAGAAAAGGACTTGGGGAGGGAGGCGGATCCTCTACTGTTACCGCAGGTGTTACAATGTAGGGAAGCTATCAGATCACCATCTCTATACCGAAGATGATTGGTGTGCATCCCGGTAGTGATATGACAGCTTCTCTCCGTTACAACAGGTACCTACTGTAACAGTAGAGGATCCGCTCTGCATGCCAAATCAAGCACATGTTGTAAGAGCAGTGGATCCGCTCCGCTCAGGGAGACCCACACTTGTCAAAATCAAAGTAGGCAAAAAGTCCATTCCCCGCCTCAACTGGCACACATGTTCCTACGCCCTCTTTAAACTCCTCTCTTTCTGACCTTCCCCTTCCCTTCTCCTCCGTTTCTTCCCTTCTTCCTCTCCCCCTCACAGCTCCTTCAGACCCATTTCCACCCCTCTGCTCCAATATTTGGTTGCTCGCCAATGAAGAAAGACATGAGCTTTTGAGTGGGAAAGAGGACGTGCGAAGGGCTGCTGACTACATGGGGAATTTCTTCGGGAGAATTGTTGGAAAGTACTCTCTGAGCCGTTCTACCACCAAGGCTTCAAGTTCAGGTGAGATTGCAAACGCCCACTTGGGAAAGATCGTTTCTTTGCTTCCAATAGTTTGTGGGTTATTAGTGATCTGTCCTACAAGAAGCAGATTTGTGTGTATTTAATCTCATACTGTCCATTTTTCTTGTGCTTCTCTTTCGGGTTCGGTTTGGGATACTGTAATATAAAGTTATTGCGTGGAATCCTTTTCAGTGTTCTTGATTGGCTATTACTTGACGCTGTTATCTAACTTGAAATTTTATTAAATTATTTCGTAAATTTGTTGGTTGTATCATTCTTAATTGTCTCGTGAACTCCCCATACTTTCGTAGTCACTATGACAAGAAAAGGGATTTCAGGTGATTACAGAGATATAAACGTGGTTTTATTTTTGTTCTTGTAAGAATATATTATTCTGTTTGGTCTCTGAAGTAGTATAATTTTATGGTTTGTTCTATTTCAGCATATTAGAAGACTTAAATTCTTAAACTTTTCACTTGGGGGTTTCTTCATTTTTTTAAAATATACATGACAAACTTTTCCTCTAGTGGATGTAGCTGGTTGGATTTTATTGTTTCTGTTGGTGTTTAAATGCCTGCATTACAATTGCAGGGTGTGAATCGAGAATTAGTAGCTCCGCATCTACAAGTGTGAGTAACTCTACAAGAAATGAACATCCTGTCCATTTAACCTCCAGCAGTGAAAGCATCGACGATGGAGAGGTCCTTCCCATTCCCAAGCTCAGGATCTTCACGTTTGCGGAGCTGAAGAGTGCCACGAGAAACTTCAAGCCCGACACAGTCCTTGGTGAAGGTGGATTTGGGAAGGTTTACAAGGGATGGGTGGATAAGAAGACTATGAGCCCTGTGAAGAGTGGGACTGGTATGATGGTTGCTGTGAAGAAAATGAACAAAGAGAGTGTACAAGGATTGCAGGAATGGCAGGTATTTTTGTTGGCAGCCAATATGAATAGTCTGCCATCCTCCGTCTCTAATAAGAAACTTAATGAACTTCAGTGGCCGGTGCTTAAGCTAAATGAACTAGCCAAAATATTCACTGATGTTAGCTTGCATCACTTTTATAGCTCTTACTAATATTTAGTTGTTGGCACGCGGAAACCTATCCTGAAATGTTCAGTAATTAAAGAAAGACAACTCCAAGCACTTGTTTTCAAACCTTCCATCTGTTGGTTCTCAGGTGGGATCTTGTTTTTTTTCCAGAAACTTTAAAGGCATAAATTCAAAGATTTTTATCAGTTGTGCTCTTCTGAGATATTGCAATATCAGTTGTATCCATCTCTTTTTTGGAATATCAGTTCATCCCATGACTTCTTCCACAATAATCACTCGTGCCCTTCTGTTGGTCTGACCGTCAATGAGTTGAACTAAATCATGATTTAATCAAACCATGGTATAGAGAAAAAAACACACCTCCTCCTCCAACTCATCCTCCTCCATTGCCTCCTTCTCCACCTTTTCCTCCTCCTCGATGGCTACAGAATCTCCCGTAACAACTCGTTCTCCTGAAACAACTCATTGAAGGCAATCGGTGCGATCAAGAGAGGAGGATAGGTAGGGAGGAAGTGCTGGAAGGGGAGGTGGGAGAGGAGGAAGACCGACGAATGGGAGGAAGAGTTTGAGTGGAGGGGGTGGATGTGCTAGACGGGGAGGTAGAGGACGGGTGGAGGGGGAGGGGGTGGAAGGACCAGCGGAGGGGGAGGAGGTGCTGGAGTGGGAGGAAGAGGGTGGGTGGAGGGGGTGGAGGTGCTATAAGGGGAGGAAGAGGGTGGGGGGACGAGGGGGAGGAAGAAGGATGGTGGAAGGGGGAGGAGGTGTTGGAAGGGGGAGGAAGAGAGCGGGCGAAGGGGGAGGATGTGCTGGAAGGGGAGGAAGAGGACAGGCGGAAGGGGATGAGGTAGTGAAGGAGGCTGAAGAGGGCCTAGAGGGGGAGGGGCAGAGGAGGTAGGAGGAGGCGATGGTTGGAGGAGGGGGCGAGGAAGAGTGGAAAGAAGAAGAAGAAGAAGAAGAAGAAAAGAAGAAGAATGACATTTCTACCCTTGGTTTTTATCTAATTCCCGTTGTGTCTCCAAAGTTAATGTCTGTTTGGGATGGGGATGGACGGCAACAAACTTGAGGGGCACAGTTGATCATTGTAGAAGAACTCAAGGGTGTTAGGATTAGAGTTAAATTAGTATTAAGAATCCTAATGGGATTGAACTCCTAATCCTAATAGTAGTTGAGTTGTATTCTATTTATAGTCCTATTGGAAATAGGACTATAGGGTTGTAACTGGGTTATATCTAGAGGGGGGTGGATGCATTGCCTCTACACCACAGCAAGAGGGAATACCACAAGAGAGAGAGAGAGGAGAGAGGAGAGAGAGATGTGAGAGAGCGGGGTAACAAAGAGAGTTGTACTCTTTAAAATTATAGTGATCTTTCTTCTCCGGTGGTCGCGAGAGGTGACCGACCACTGTTATATATGATTGTTCTTTCTTTCACATACTTCCGTGGTGGTGGTCAATTGTGCATTCGTATCCGAGGATTCATCCGGTATCCGAGCAGAGGCGATACCAGTGGTTTGTATCCCCATCAAAGGGTTGAATTGATATTCTAAGAAAGGGCGGTGTATAAGTGATATTGCAATATCTCAGAGGGACACAACTTATAAAAACTCTAAATTTAATGAACTACCTAAGTACAATGTCCACTACCCATTTTACTCATTCCTTATAAGATTCTTATAGGATCCTTGTGGAATCTTAGGTCTGGGAATACTTATCATGATAAACATTTCAAGTCCTCTTTGTGTGACGAAGCAGTATAATTCCTTTGTAGTTGTTGAAGGGAATCAACAAGATAATCATTCATCTAACCCTAGAGCTCTCTTATATAGGAGAAAAGCTCTATGGGTAAATTACAGAAAAAGGACAATAAAATAAACAAATAACATAATTACTCTAACACTCCCCCTCAAGCTGGAGCATATATATCTAACATGCTCAGCTTGGAACAACATAGATGAAAAGGACCTCTAGCAAGAGCTTTGGTGAACATGTCTGCAATCTGCTCTCCTGATGATACAAAAGACGTTGAAATAAGCCCCTTTTGAATTAAGTCCCTTGTATAATGACAATCCACTTCAATGTGCTTTGTCCTTTCATGGAAGGCTGGATTATTGGCTATGAACAAGGCTGCCTGATTATCACATTTAAGATGCATAGGAAGAGGTACTTCAATAGTTAAATCAGTCAAAACCGATTTAACCCACATCATCTCAGCACTACCTTGGGCCATTGCCCTATATTCTGACTCTGCACTGGATCGAGCCATGACAGTTTGTTTCTTACTCTTCCACGCTATTGGTGAGCTGCCAACAAATACAATAAAGCCTGAAGTAGACTTTCTATCATTAGGACACCCAGCATAGTCTGCATCAGCACAACCTGTGACAGATATAGAGGTATCTTTCCTAAACAGAAGACCAGCACCTGGAGATGACTTCAGATATCTCAAGATCATAAAAACAGCATTCATGTGAGCCTGTATGGGTTGCTCCATAAATTGACTTACCCTACTAACAGCAAAGGATATATCTGGTCGGGTAATAGTGACATATAACAGCTTCCCCACGAGCTCTCTATACCGTCTCTTGTCCACCTCCTCAGAGTCATCATCATAGAGTTTAACATTAGGATCCATAGGAGTAGTAGCTGGTCTACATCCTGCCATTCCTGTCTCAGATAACAGATCAGTAACATACTTCATTTGTGTCATTACCATGCCTTGCTCATTTCTTGCAAATTCCAATCCCAAAAAGTAACGAAGTGTACCCAGGTCCTTCGTAACAAACTGCTCACTAAGAAAATCCTTGGCTGCTTGAATGCCCTGCTTATTACTACCAGTGATAACAATATCATCAACATACACTAAGATGACCACAGTACCTTGCTGGTCTCTCTTTACAAAGAGAGTATGATCTGCTGTAGATCTGATGAAGCCCTTCTGTTCAATCAACTCCGAGAGCTTCTGAAACCAAGCCCGTGGACTCTGCTTCAGGCCATATATGGCCTTATGAAGACGGCACACCATACTGGACTACCCCTCAGCAGCAAACCCTGGTGGCTGCTGCATATAGACCTCTTCCT
The DNA here is from genome assembly GCA_037367405.1 of Ottelia alismoides. NCBI lineage: Eukaryota > Viridiplantae > Streptophyta > Magnoliopsida > Alismatales > Hydrocharitaceae > Ottelia > Ottelia alismoides. The sequence continues at coordinate 612,157 of JAZKJV010002159.1, forward strand.
GCAAGTCACCATACAAGAAAGCGTTCTTGACATCTAACTGAAACAAGGGCCAGTCACGGACAATAGCAACTACAATGAGAATCCGTAATGTAGAATGGCGGGCTACTGGAGAAAACGTCTCCTGATAGTCCACCCCATATGTTTGGGTGAACCCACGAGCAACCAACCTGGCTTTGTATCTATCGACTGTACCATCAACCCGATGCTTAACGGTAAAAACCCATTTGCTTCCGAGGATGCACAACACTCCACGTACCACGTGACTGCAACGCCGCCATCTCCTCCTCCATAGCCAAACGCCATGGACTGCTCTGTAGTGCCTCCTGACATGACCTTGGGATTTCCACTGCTGATAACCCAAGGACGAACTTGCGAAACTCCGGGGACAACCGCTCCAAACAGGCCTGTGTTGCAAAGTCCATCCCATATTTGGGATTCATTGTCCGCGCACGCTTTTGCCTTCTATGGGCAATAGGAAGATCGAGATCATCAACTGGTGTAGTGGTAGTATCATCTGTGCCCTGTACATCTGTCTGTGCACGCAAATCACCCGTGCCTTTAGTAGTACTCAAATGTTCATTACATACCTCGGGCGTGCTGGATGATGGAGGAGGCACATGAGCAGAGGGTCGATGCTGATAGACCTGAGGATAAAAAATAGAAGGTGGTGGTCGTATAGGTTGTGGTGGTGGTATAGGCTGTGGTGTTGGCGGCGGCAGAGTAGAGCATGGAATAGATGGTGGAGGAGGCACGTAGATATCATCTCCTTCGTCTGAGTGAGTGAGGCTGTCACCTGTAGGAGAGAAATACATAATGGATTCAAAGAAGGTGACATCAGCACTAACATGGTACCGTCGTCTAACTGGATCAAAACACCGATACCCTTTTGGATTTTGGAATAACCCACAAAAACGCATTTGACAGCTCTGGGAGAGAGCTTGTCCAGACCAGGAGAGAAGCAATGAACAAATGCAACAGAGCCAAAGACGCGAGGTGTTAGGGAGAAAAGATCCTTCTCGGGAAACGCAGTCAAGAACGGGATCTTCTCTCCCAATACTGACGACGGCATACGGTTGACCAGATAACAAGCAGTTAGAACCGCATCCCCCCAATAGGAGTGAGGAGCACAGCTCTGAATCAATAGGGTCCTGGTAATGTCCAACAAATGACGATGTTTCCTCTCAGCTACCCCATTTTGTTGGGAGGTGTAAGCACATGACTTCTGGTGCACAATTCCATGGGACATGAGAAATTTTGAGATATGAGAGCTACATAATTCAAGAGCATTATCAGACCGTATGAACTTCACTTTAGCAGAATAAATATTTTTTATTTCGATGATGAAAGACTGGATAACAGACGTAGCATCAGACTTATTTTTAAGTAGAAAAAATCCAACATAACCTAGAGAATTCATCAACAGCAACAAGATAAAACTTGTGTCCTTGAAGATCAGGGACACGACTGGGATTCCAAATATCAAAATGTAGCATCTCAAACAGACCATGACGACTTGGACCTATACGACTCGGAAATGACGACCTGTGATGTTTGCCAAGTTGGCATGCCTCACACTGAAAGTTAGACTTGGGAGAAATCTGTGGAAGAATATGGACCATCTTTTGCAACGGAAGATGACCAAATCGAAGATGCCAAGTGTAGGGTGACACTGATCCAGCACTCATAGAAGAGATACCAGCATAAGGAGATTGTACCAGTCTATAAAGACCCCCTTGCTCACAGCCAGTTCCAATCACCCTGCCCGTGAGGATGTCCTGAAACACAAGAGCAGATGAGTCAAATATGGCACGACAATGTAAATCTTTAGTGATTTGACTAATGGATAGTAGATTCATGGAAAAATCAGGAGCATAAAGAACATTCTGAAGTCGTATCCCAGGGGTCAATTGCACCTCCCCCTGACCAGTAATGGGAGAATGTGTTCCGTCAGCAATTACCACGGAGCGTCCTGTCTGAGTCGCAATAAAATCATCCAATTGCTATTTGTCACCACATAAATGGTGAGATGCTCCTGAGTCCATAATCCATTCTGACAGATCTTCTCTGTAACAACTAGTAAGTGCATACGTTGTACCTGAAGAGGGTGCTGATGCTGAGCCAGCTATCTCTGAAGATCCTGAAGTACCCGCTGGTCCCTAGCCAGGCATAATCTCCCAAAGTCTCGCCACTAGCTCCTCAAACCTCTGATCCGGGGCAAGGGAAGGACCCCCTTCCTGCTGAGCCTGCTCTGCCATCCGTGCCGTAGTAGTAGGAAACCCATGCTTGGAATAGCATGTTTCCTCAGTGTGTGTTTGGTTTCAAAACTCCGGCCTAGGACCGTCGCTCTGATACCATGTTGAAGGGAATCAGCAAGATAATCATTCATCTAACCCTAGAGCTCTCTTATATAGGAGAAAAGCTCTATGGGTAAATTACAGAAAAAGGACAATAAAAAGAAAAATAACATAATTACTCTAACAGTAGTAGTTAGCTTCAGTTTTCTTTTCCTCACCTCTTTGACTGACAATTGAGTAAGCATATAGATTATTCTTACATTTGATAAATAAGGCTTCCAGGGGCTAACCTTATTAAATTATAATTTCCTAAAAACATGTTTCTCTTGTGAAATGTAGGTTACACATGGATTAAGTTAAGATTTTGCTTACCCAGTGTAAGTTTATGGAGTTAATCGTACCTATTTAAGAATTAGAGTTGACTTACACCTCAAACCAAACATGTTATTACTTTATTTTTTCCCACCACTCTGAAATAACATTGTTGATTTATCACCAAATGAATTAGATCTAAGGTGCGTGCTATCTTTGTTCTTTTTCTTATTTTGTTGTTCTTGGGCTTTTTGCAACAAATGGTAATAATTATGTAAAGAAAGTCAGCTGGGTAATATTCTCTTTCTATCCGTGCGGTTCTTAGGTCCTAAGTTTCATCCCATGTGATTTATAACAAAGGCTTTAATGATTGTTTAGCTCTACATAAGTGTTGAGAGGGAAAAGAAAGATACTATTCATCGAACCCTAGAGCCTCTAATATAGGAGAAAGGCTTTATGGGTAAATTACATAAGCAGGATAAAAGGAAAAATAAACAATATGAAGGACAAGATAACACGAGTATTGTAACACTTTCCCTCAAGCTGGAGCATATATATCTATCATGCTCAGCTTGGAACAACAGTTATGAAAAGGACCTCTAGCCAGAGACTTAGCAAACATGTCTGCAACTTGATCTCCTGACGCAACATGAGACGCTGAAATAAGCTCCTTCTGGATCAAGTCTCGAGTGTAGTGGCAGTCTACCTCGATGTGCTTTGTTCTTTCATGAAATGCTAGATTGTTGGCTATAAATAAAGCTGTCTGATTATCACATTTGAGATGCATAGGAAGAGGTACTTCAATTATCAAGTCAGTCAAGACAGACTTGACTCACATCATCTCAATACTGCCTTGGGCCATTGCCCTATATTCTGATTCTGCACTAGATCGAGCAACAACAGTCTATTTCTTACTCTTCCATGAGACTGGTGAGCTGCCAACAAAGACAATAAAGCCTGAAGTAGACTTCCTGTCATTAGGACACCCAGCATAATCTGCATCAGCATACCCTGTGACCAAGGTTGCAGAAGTCGGCAGTCGGTACTCGGTCGGCAGGGTCACTGACTAAGGATTAATCGGCAGTCGGGAGAGTAATCGGATTTAGTCGGACAATAGTCGGTTTGGAATTTTTTATTATTTTAAATATATAAATCAATTTTTATAGCATATATTCTCATTTATATTCATAAATTTTAGCAGTTTTAATATTTTTAAGAGCATAAAAAAATAGCAAGAAATATCTTCTTTTATTGCATCACAAATATAGCATATTTGAATTATAAAAGCACTGAATGGGTCTATAACATTTGAGAAATTACACTCAATTTATGTCTTCAAGACAGCTTTGCATCAATTACACTAGAAAATTAGAAATAGCAGCGGTTGAAGGGTTTGAGACAATTTCGCTATTTGCAGGCTTGGCATGTACAATTGATAAATAACATATTAAACTTGGTATAAGAATCTTATAATCATGCACGCATTTGATCATTTTCAGTGAATACTTTATAAATACATAAAATGCAAATTCAAATAACATACGAATATTGTGAAAGGAAATATTCCATATACTAAATAGCATGCCCAGACATCTTTATATAGAGATTGGGATTAGCATTAACATAAAGAAAAGAAGAAAAAACACAAAAAACGAAAATAAAAATCTGACCTCAGCGGCGACTGCGAGCGCGGAGCGGCGTTGTTGCGAGGATGGCGATGCAGCAGGGCGTCGGTGGTGAACCGGGAGGGCGGCGAGCGGCGAGCGTCGACCGGCGATGGAGCACCGGCGTGGAGAGGCGGCGAGCGACGAGGGCTGCGGGAGTTTTTCGGGAGCTAGGGCTGCGGTTTGGGAATGAGAATTGGAAACGAAAGTTTCTGTTCGACAGAAACTTAACCTCGCATCATACACGGGTTATCGGGTTTACACAGCCGAACCCTTCATGCAAAAGTCGGCCGATTACTCGGCCGACTACACCGACTAATCGGCCGATTAATCGGTTAGACCCGATTATAGCCCGAGTTAGGTAAATCGACTCGGGTGACCCCCCGAGTCGCATAGTCGGGCCGACTAGTCGGCCTAGTCGCCCGACTTTTGCAACACTGCCTGTGACTGAGAGAGATGTATCTCTTCTAAACAGAAGACCTGCGCCTGGAGATGACTTCAAGTATCTTAGAATCATGAATACAGCATCCATGTGCGCCTTCCTGTGTTGCTCCATGAACTGGCTTACTTTACTCACAGCAAAAGATATATCAGGCCTGGTAATAGTGACATATAATAATTTCCATACCAATTCTCTATAGCGTCTCTTGTCCACCTCCTCAGATCCATCATCATAAAGCTTCACATTAGGATCCATTGGGGTAGTAGCTGATCTACATCTTGTCATTCCTGTCTCAGATAGAAGATCAGTAGTATACTTCCTTTGTGTCATAACCATGTCATGTTGATTTCGTGCAAATTCCAATCCAAGGAAGTAACGAAGCGTGCCCAAGTCCTTGGTAATAAACTGATATCCAAGGAAGTCTTTTGTTGCCTGAATTCCCTGTGCATTACTGCCAGTGATAACAATGTCATCAACATAAACCAAAATGACCACAATACCTCGTTGGTCTCTCTTTACAAAGAGAGTATGATCTGCAGTGGATCTGACAAACCCCTTCTGCTCAATCAATTCTGAGAGCTTCTGAAACCAAGCCCTCGGACTCTGCTTAAGGCCATATATAGCCTTATGAAGACGGCATACCATACTGGACTCCCCCTCAGCAGCAAACCCAGGTGGTTGCTGCATATAGACCTCCTCCTGCAAATCGCCATACAGGAATGCATTTTTGACATCCAATTGAAAAAGTGGCCAATCTCTCACCACAGCGACAGAGATGAGAATCCGCAATGTAGAATGATGCGCCACAGGAGAGAATGTGTCATGATAGTCCACCCCATAGGTTTGGGTGAACCCACGTGCGACTAGCCTGGCCTTGTATCGGTCCACTGTACCATCAGCGCGCTGCTTCACTGTAAACACCCATTTGCTACCAACAACAGACACACCTTGTGGAGGCTTCACGACACTCCATGTACCACGCGATTGCAATGCCGCCATCTCTTCCTCCATAGATAAACGCCACTGACTACTCTGCAAGGCCTCCTGATACGACCTTGGTATCTGCACAGCTGACAGGGCTACAACAAAGTGCTGAAAGTCCTTGGACAGTCGCTCCAAGGAAACATGAGAGACAAAGTCCACCCCATACCTGGTGTTCATCGTTCGTGCACGCTTCTGCCTCCGAAGTGCAATAGGAATATTGAGATCATCAACAGTAGTAGTAGAGATATCATCTGCACCCTGTAACTCAGTCTGTACATGCAAATCACCCGTGCCATCAGGAGAACTCAAATGTTCAGTACATACCTCGGGCGTGCTGGATGATGGAGGAGGCACATGAGCAGGGGGTCTTCGTTGGTAAACCTGAGGAAAGAAAGTAGGAGGCTGCGACGGAGGTGGTGGCGGTAGTGGTGGTGGTGATGACGGTGGTGGTGGAGATGGTGAAGAGGTAATGACGGAGGAGGAGGCATATAGATATTTTCACCATCCTCTGAAGGAGCAAGCCTGTCACCTGTGGGAGAGAAATACATAATAGACTCAAAGAAGGTGACATCAGCACTAACATAGTACCTTCTTCGAACCGGATCAAAACAATGATATCCTTTTTGGGTTTTAGAATACCCAACAAACACACATTTAACAGACCTGGGAGAAAGCTTGTCAAGACCAGGAGTGAATTGGTGAACAAATGCAACAGAACCAAACACACGAGGCGTGAGCGAGAAAAAATCCTTTTCAAGAAACGCAACCGAGAACGGGATCTTCTCCCCTAACACCGACGAAGGCAAACGATTTACCAGATAACATGCAGTTAGAACCGCATCTCCCCAATAGGAATGAGGAGTACGACTCTGAATCAAAAGGGTTTTGGTAACATCCAACAGATGGCGATGTTTCCTTTCAGCCACCCCATTCTGTTGGGAGGTATAAGCACACGATGTCTGATGCACAGTGCCATGAGACTTAAGAAATTGAGAGAGTTGAGTATTGCAGAATTCGAGAGCATTGTCAGAACGTATGTACTTGACTTTAGCAGAAAAAATGTTCTTCAATTCATTAATAAAAGACTGAATAACAGGACCAGTATCAGACTTGTTCTTAAGAAGGAAAACCCAAGACAACCTCGAAAACTCATCGACAGCAACAAGATAAACCATGTGTCCCTGATGGTATGGGACACAACTTGGACCCCAAATATCAAAATGAAACAACTCAAATAGACTATGACTACTTGGACCCTGACGACCCTGGAAAGAAGACCGGTGATGCTTCCCAAGCTGGAAAGCCTCGCACTGAAAGGTGGAGCGAGGAGAAATCTGTGGAAGAACATGAACCGGCTTTTGCAGAGGAAGGTGACCAAATCTCAGATGCCACATGTATGGAGAAACAGACCCATTGTGTAGAGAAAATGAGGCGCCAGCATATGGGGGCTGCACAAGTCTGTAAAGGCCCCCTTGCTCACGGCCAGTTCCAATCACTCTGGCCGTGAGTATGTCCTGAAACACAAGAGCAGAAGGATCAAATATGGCACGACAATGTAAATCTTTGGTGATTTGACTAATTGATAATAAATTCATAGAGAATTGAGGAGCATAGAGAACATTAGGAAGCCTCAAGGTAGAAGTCAACTGCACCTCCCCCTGACCAGTGATGGGGGAATGTGTACCATCTGCAATCACAACAGACCGTCCAGGCTGAACAGGAGTAAAGACACTAAACTGGCCTTTGTCACCACATAGATGATGTGATGCACCTGAATCCATAATCCACTCTGATAAGTCTGCCCTGTAGCTAGTAGTAAAGGCATACTCTGTACCTGGAGTAGACGTTGATGCTGATGCGGCCACCTCTGATGATCCTGAAGGAGATCCGGTAGAACTGGTAGTGGGCATAATATCCCTGAGTCGAGCAACAAGCTCATCAAATCGTCGATCAGAGGTAGGTGAAGGGCTCCCAACTGGTTGTATCTGCTCTGCAACCTGGGCTGAAGGAGGAAACCCATGCTTGGAATAGCATGTATCCTCAGAGTGGCCAAATCTATGGCAGTATGTGCACGGATGACGGGGTCGACCACCCCCTCCTCTGCCACGGTTAGAGCTCCATCTACCATGATATGGTAAATGGCTTCCCCTACCACGAGAGGCGGCCATAGCTGAAGATGTCTGGGACTGCAGAGTACCTCCTGAGGATATAGATAGTCTACTCAATCTGTGATATGCCTCCTCCATTGGAGGTATGGTAACGTCAGTAAGGATCTGGGCACAAGCAGCATCATACTCAGAATCAAGAGCTGCTAGAAAGACTCCAGTCATCACAGAATCTCTGTATGCCTTGAGCTGCTCCGGCGTAGCAGTCAGGGGAATATAACTATGCAACTTCTCAAACATACCCCTCAATGAAGTATAAAGGGTATGAAGAGGACGGCCATTCTGCTTGGATGTGAAGATATCGTGTTGGAGCTGAAGTATCTTCGACTCATTCTTAGCCGGTGAGTATGTGGCGGCGAGAATGTCCCACATAGCCTTCGCCTTTGGCTGGCTCAGAATATCATTTGCTATCTCGGATGACACAGTCCCAGATAGCCATACTCGTGCATAAGCATCATCTGCCTCCCATGAGGCATTCGTCCCAGTCTTGTCACTCGGTTCCTCCATCGTGAGGATGTGCTTCTTGCCATTACACTGCATCAGACTCATGAACTGCATGGTCCACAGTTCATAGTTGGTTCCATCCATTTTGATAATGGGTGCCGGACCTTTGAAAGCACCCATGGATGAAACATCCACTTTGTTGTCAGACATGATGACAACTATCTTCAAGACTGGGCTGAGAAAGTAGAGATACTGGCGTCTACACTGACATACAGGAAGATGGTTGAGGGTGCAGACTCATACCACAACCTCTTCCATTTGCCAAGTAGTCCTTTGAGGAGCTAGGATGCTAGGGCTTCCACGTGAAACCCTAGAGCACTCAAAGAACCAGGAGGCCGCAAGACGTCCTCACATGTGAAGATGAGACGGACCACGCGTGAGGGAGATGGAACCGCCGGATGGGGCGGCTACGGCAGCAGCCACAAGGGGGCGGCGGCTGTAGACCCAAAGGTGGGCTAGGCACGGCGGTGATGAGCTCAAAGGAGGGGCTGGGCGGCGGCGATTGCGAGCCCGAAGGAGGGGCTTGGCGGCAGCGAGCCCGAGGGTTAGGGTTTTGGTGGGGCAAGGTTCTAGGGCACAGGCTCCGGTCTAGGACCGTCGCTCTGATACCATGTTGAGAGGGAAAAGAAAGATACTTTTCATCGAACCCTAGAGCCCTCTTATTTAGGAGAAAGGCTCTATGGGTAAATTACATAAACATGACAAAAGAAAAAATAAACAATATGAAGGACAAGATAACACGAGTACTGTAACAATAAGTATTCACTACTAGATCTTTCTCTTTCAAAGAAATTACGAGTGCTCTTATAGACAGTGGTCTCTACATGCCATTTTGAGTCATGTTTTTTGGGCTGGGGTTCTCGGTGTTTTAACTATAATATTCTATCTGTTTAATAGAAACGTGGTTTGTATATCCTATATATAGCAAGTTGAGTATTATGTGCTTTACTTGAGGGGAGATGCTAGGATTTATGCATTAATTTATTTGAGTTATTGTATCTCACCAAGATCTTTGCTGTTGAGAATCACGGAAGCATGCACAAGCATGAACAATCACTCAATCATGAAGACATACAAATTTACAAGGTTCACCCGTAAATGGGCTACGTCCTTAGGCGGCGGTGATCGGTTTTAACTATTTGGAGAAGAAAATACAGATGATACTGAGAGCACTAACCCTAGAGGAGTTTATATACTCTTGTACAGATGGATCATTGATACAAACGGATCTATATACTCGAATATAAATAGAATCGCTCATAAAAAATTTTCAAGGCATATCAACATATGATGGTTATTCAACCTTGCTCAGATGGTTATGATTTAAGGCATATCAACATATGCATATGCGCGGGCTTTAGATTTTACTCCCAATTACACCATAAAAAGGGTTTGCATTAGCAACTGACTCTGACTATTGTAGCTTGCCTCATACTACAATTTCATCCTGAAAAGAAATAATAGTGATCTCTCAGGTTCGCTTAATGCCACCATGAGATTCGGTTGTTCCACTCTAGTAGTGGTACTAGTTAATTTTTCGTTATATTCGTCAGAAACATCGTAAACTCGATCTTCGTTGTTTTATCAATCATCACATGCCTACCATGAAGCAATTTTGGTAGTTGGGAGAGTCTTTACTTTGAATTTATCTATATAAAAGAAGTAATAGAAGGATTAAGTATTTTATTTAGTTTTTTCATTCTCGTTGTTAGATGAATGTTTTCGATCATAACCAATGCATCTCACTGCTGGTTTTTGCAGTCAGAGATCGACTTTCTTGGATGGCTTTCACATCCCAACCTTGTGAAGCTGTTGGGATATTGCTGGGAAGATTCAGAGCTTCTCCTGGTATATGAGTTCATGGCCAAAGGAAGCTTGGATAATCATCTTTTTAAAAGTAAGCATTATTATGTCCTTTGTTACACATAACCGAATGTCAACCTCGTAGTACTAAACTAATATATTGATCGCCTAGAATGTCATGGGCCATCATACACCAGACCTTGTGTGCGTACACTTCTCAGTAGAATGGTGTTGCTACTCATTCTTGTTTTAGTGATTTTTCTTCGCCTATGACCATGAAAGGTGACCAACCGCCGTCACATTGTTGTTTTCTTCTTCACCTGCTTCTGTTGTAGCAATTGATTGTGCATCCGTATCCAGTCCATGTCCCCAGCAATTGGTATAAAAGCAGATGTGATACTACTACCAGTTCATTCCCAAAAATTACAACGTTTACTAGCTTCTTCTCTTTTAAGCTAGTGGTTTAAGGTCAGAATTTGGGAAAGAAGGCTAAAGGAAACAAGGTTAATGTTTATGACGCTTGACCATGTTTCATCCTCTCTTTCTTGTTACCTTCACATTTGTGATAGTTTCTTTCTTTTTCTTTCTTGATGGAATCATTTGCGATGCCCTACCAATTTAATGTTCTTAAAAATACTTAGACTAACTGTGTTAACATGAATGCATTCCAAAACCTATAATTTGCTTCAGTTTGTTACAATCGTATGCATGAACAACAAATACCCATGTCTTTTAAATCCTTGTATCTCGAAATGATGACTCCTCCAAAATTACCATGATAGATTTACATGATGTTTTCTTCTCATTGGTTTGGCAGATGACAGGTTCCATGAGACTCTTTCTTGGAATCTAAGACTCAAAATAGCTATAGGGGCAGCACGGGGTCTCCACTGCCTTCATTCTTCAGAGAAGCAGATTATCTATCGTGACCTCAAGGCTGCCAACATCCTTCTTGATTCGGTACAATCTATTAGCACTTACTGTGCAGTATGGAATCTTGTTATGGTGCCCTTGTTTTGATTTGTTAGTTTCATGTCATAGGACTATAATGCAAAACTTTCTGATTTTGGACTGGCAAAGCATGGCCCTGCAGCTGGTGAATCACACATCACTACACATCCAAAGGGCACTTACGGTTATGCTGCTCCAGAGTATCTTTCCTCAGGTATGCAAGTTAGTACACAATGATAGAACGTCGAGTATAATTGCTTGAACATTATAAGGAAATATCACTGCCCAATTTCTGTCAGTAACTCTTTGGTGCATACAAAACCAGATATTTCAGAGTTTTTTACGATATCTTTAAGACAGTACAATTTTCTTTGAGAATTAAAAGATGCATTTGGCTACTGGGGAGGGAGAGCCTTTGCAAGAGCACGATGCAAGGGCATGTAAAAACATCAGATCCCAAAGAACCTTTGAGCTTGTGAGTTTCTTGAGGATTAAGATTGAGAAAAGATGGCCAAATTGTTGTTTTCTAAACCAAATTGTTGTTTTCTAAATGAACTCTGGAGAGTTGGAGGAAGAAGAGCATTTGATGGTTTCCTGATTATCACTAAACATTATAATTATCTGTCAGAGGTTTCTTAATTCATCAGTTTGCCAGAATTTTAACGCCCATATTTCAGAATTATATGTGAACTCTCTAGCTGCATCTGAAACAGGTCATCTATCTATCAAGAATGATGTGTATGGATTCGGCGTAGTGTTATTGGAGATACTCTCTGGTAAAAAAGCATTCGACTTGCAACGTCCTAGCGGACAATATAGCTTGATAGACTGGGCAAAGCCACATCTTGGAGATAGAAAAAAGATTAGAGACATGATGGATCGGCGGCTTGAAGGTCAGTACCCTCTCAAAGCTGCTGCTCAGGTTGCTGAACTCGCTCAGAAATGCTTCGCATCAAATCCCAAAAGTCGACCTACAATGAAGGAGGTCGTTGAGTGTCTAGAGCAGATCAACACTCGGATTGGAGATACAGCAAGCAGCCCTGCTTCTACAGTACGTGAAATGTCTGGCCGTGGGCAGACACCACCACGCTACCGATCCCCTAGACATGCAAGGTAAGATAACTCGGGATATCTTCTCACCACGACGAGTGCACGGTGACATGGGCAGATTTGTTCAAATGTTCATGTGCTGGCCTACAATTTACAACAGGGTCATTCCCATTTTTCACAACCCAGGCAGCTCAGTTCAAGTGTTCATGTTCTTAAATATACGCTTGCATGTTCATTTCAATTTTGTCATGAGCCTCCTGCCGTGATGTACAACTCACTCTATCTCTTTGTATCTATCTTTTCAATAATTAAATTTATACGATTTGTGTATTAACATTTACAATGTGCGTTATAGAAAACCAGTTGATGTAGAAGTTTGACTGCCATATTCATGGTAACCAATCTTTTCTTATGCGCACAAGTCTGCCCTTGAAAAGTGTTGGAATGGAATCAGTCAAACTTCCAGATAGCATAAGAGATACATTCTGGGGATCACTTTGGTGATCATTTAATAATACTTGGAATTAGGCATGGAGTTGGTCAGCGAACTATTTGCATAACAGATATCACATCGGCCAAGCTGTAAGTGATGAAGACAGGTCAGAAACACTACTTGATGTATGTCTAAATGTGTATTTTTTTAAGAACGGGGAAGTGTTAGGACATGAACCTTGGTTCTTTAATATGACAATCCGCATGCTTAACTACCATTATATTTAAGTGGGTTATAGGAAAATTTGTATAAACTACTCACAGGATACATACACTGTAAACATACTCGAGGATGATAAGTTCAGGTCCTGCTGGTTGTACTACCCACCTCCTTCCTTGATCTCCTCTTCATGCCAACTGCCTTCCCCGACCACCTTTTGCATTTGTTGCGGATTGCACGAGCTGAACCTCCATCCCGGTATCAATATCCACCCACTTTGGCCAGCATTTAGACGAATTCAGATGGCGAATGTGGGTGGCAACACAAAAGAGTCTGAAAATATATGTGAAAGATGCAAAACAACTAATGCCAATATATGAATTCTGCAAACAACTAAAGATGCTAAATTTGGAGGAAATCGTGAAAAGATAATCAGGAAGTGATGCAACATACACTAACTATGGCTTGACCCCTGACAAGTACTGGGTGTGCTCGCGAATTCATTTTTTTCCACCTTTGTACATATGAGCCTTCAGAACTTAGAGTGTTGTGAGTCGTGGAAGCGGAACACGTACAAATGATCAAACAAGCAAGCATGAAGACACGCGTATTTGCAAGGTTCACTCATAACTGGGATACGTCCTTGAACGGCGGCGATCGGTTTCCACTATGTGGAGAAAGAAGAAAGTACATAGGATGATTCAAAACACTAATGTATGGAGGTTTATATCGTACCTCCTATCACATGAACGAATCTTAAAATAAATAAGACTTCAAATCCTAAAGCAAATTGGATTTTGAATCAAATATCAAAAGGATTTTGTCTGCAGGCACGACTCTGAACGACTCTGAATCGAGAGGGTCTTGGTCACATCAAGTAAGTGACATTGTTTACGTTTGGCAACACCATTCTACTGAGAAGTGTACGCACACGAGGTCTGGTGTATGATGACAAGAGACCTAAAGAACTCAAAAGGATGTAAAGTACAAAACTCTAAGGCTTTATCAGAGCGTACATATTTACCACTAGCAGAAAAAATAATCGTTACTTCAATAATGGCTTGACCTACTCCTATTTGAATTAAAACTGACTTAATCAATTTAGGTCTTCGAAATTGTAAATAAGTAAATCCATCCAAAATTATACAAAAATTCACATAATCAATCCAACTATCAAGTGTCAATCGAATTCACGTGTATGATCCTCACGTCAATGAAACACAAATATTTCTATAATTTCATCATGACTTCAAATTTTTCGAATAGTGATATCCTGAATAAAGAACTCACAATCGAATAGCGAATCATAATCAAACTACATATTGCTTACTGAATTTAGGACTCGTAATCGAACTAGAAACTCCTAATCGAATTTCGGGCTCCTTATTGAATTAGGAATCCCAGTCCAATTAGGACTTTTTGTGCGAATACTAGGAAATATTGACAGGAGATTATATAAGCCATGTATATGTTGGTTCCAGGGGTAGATCGATTGTATGATCTGGATAGTTGCAATCACAAAATTCTAAAAAAAATAGCATGGTGTTACATGGCACTTTTAATCACAAGATAAGTAATCAATCACAAATGTGCAAGTATTCAACATAGAAACCCTCATGGGTAACAATCACGAGCAAAGTCTCCCAATTCAAGTTTTCAACATGAAGGTCTTCCGCTAACTTGTGTTACTTACACATGCAATCTAATCCTAATATAATTTGAGTTGATTAGGCGGTCAACTCCATCGTATTACATTTAAAAAATCCTGGCAACCTCAATACCAAACTAAATATACAATGAAGATAATGAGGCAAAACTAAAAAAAGATCTTACACAACGAGGAGCATGCTCGACAGAATAGAAGGCAACTCTTAGAACTTTCTCTCACATAGTATAAAATGACTTATAGAGAGGATCAGATTTCATTATTGTGTGTTGTAGAATGAGGTATGGGATCTTGTTTATAGGTCTAGATAATCCATAGATATTGGTTTTGAAAAAATTGTTGTTATGAATAAATCGGGAATGAAATCACCTTCAAGAATCTGCCTAACATGGAAAATGGTCAATCGGGATATTTAGATGATCGATCATAATTAAATGATCGATCAAGTGGATTTAGATGGTTGTTCAAAATCAAAAGTTGATCGATCACTCATCCAAATTGATCGATCATAATATAGCCATTGGAATTCAAAAACCAATCGATCATCAACAAAGGTTAATCAATCAATTAAGGAATAATGACCAACTTGAAATGATCATCATAAAAAGTTGCTGATCGATCATGGTTGATCGATCAGTATAGGAAGGTTGATCAATCATCTTGACATGTTGACTTGAAAGTCAAAGGTCTTCATATGCAAGATGTGTGATACTTGAGGTCTTGTACAATCTAAGATAACTACAAAATGCAAGACTCGATAAAAGAAAAGACTGCATCTTCTTCTTGAGTTTGAGACCATTTCATGAGCTTGAGTTGGAGATTTGAGCACCTTTGACTTCTTAGATTCTTCTTCACGTAAGCTTGAGCTCCTCAGGCTTGAGCTCGATCTTGGTCTAGTAGTTTTCCTGCTCTTGACCTAGATTCCAACTAATTGCATAGGTTTTATTTATCTTCACAAGTTTTGTTATCACCTAAATAAGCATACTCATGCATGAACTAATGATATAATGGCTTGATATTAGCTTGAATCTAATACTAGAGATAATAAGCATTTCAGTTATTCAATGTACTCAAATACTAAACCATGACTTTAATTTATCCAAACTCTTTTAGATTAATCTCCAACTCTTTGAACTTGATTTGATAAGCTAAGATTAACCCATTTAAATCATATTCATCTTATCATAAAGCGGAGTCGCTAAAAATCCATCTCGTCTCATCATTCATGGGAATGTAAGAGTCGTAATATTCAATTTACTATGGTTCGCATATTCCGCCTATTAATGCATCCTACGTGTTGGAGGACATGGATAACACCGAGTGTATGTTCTCATGTTTATCGATATCCTTTCTAGGGTTAAGTAAAAAAATTATTAATCAACTAGAGGGAGACAACATCAATCATTTACTTTACAAAAGTGTATATTGATATTCTTGAATTCGTATATCGCTTTCTAAATAGGATGACCATAGGCCGAATTGGCAATAACTTCTATGTTTCATCAGTGATCTCTTATCCTATGGTTTATTGAATACAAATCTATATATTCCTTTGAGAGATCGTTCACCTCATATATCTTTATATGCACAAGAGCTAATCAATATATATACCTTGTCAAACCATCTTCCACATGTATATACTAAGATATATAGATGTATGTAGTTTCCATTCAAAGGATGAGTGTCCATCTCTTGGCGGTCTACAACATTTATCTTTGTATCTCGATCTTCTGAACTCTTTAACTTAACTTGTCAGGTACCTTCCAACTTCTATTCTTATATAGATAAAGTCGAACATCAATCTTTGGAGAAGATTGATGTCTCTTCTCAGATTGGAGATCCTATTTGAATGTCATTTTACAATGCTAATTCAGTCCTCGATCTAACCCATTAGGTCAACAACTACTCATTAGTCTATATGATGTAACTCGTTAGATCATTAGTCATATGATACCAAAGTGACCAAGATACATACTCATGTTCGTAAAGAGGCATGCATTTTATTTCAGGAAAGAGATAAGTGCAAAATTAATTATCAAAAAATGACTCACTAAGAGATTGCATATCTAACAGACATCCACATCAAACAAGGTGGATCTAATGAAGAAGATTTTCATTCTAAAAATGATCGAGGACTCTGTGATGGTTGCACACATGATAATATGAACATTTCATCAACCAGTTGGAGTCTATGAAGATCATATTTAGCGGTGATGTAAATTCCCTTTTACTTCTTTCTAGTTTGTCTGATACTTAGGGCCCGTTCGGTAGGAGAATAAGCAGGAATAAGGATGGAGAATAAGGGGAACAAGGGTCTATTCTCCGTTCGGTTGGAGGATAAGAATAAAGAGAATAAGGTGAAATAAAGGTAGGTAAGTTGGGATAAAGATAGGAATAAGGGTGAAATAAGATGGAATAACGAGGAATAGTCGTACCAGTGGAAACCGTGTAGGGAGGAGAATCAACCCCTCATTCCAGGGCCAATTCTCCTACCAAACACGCCCTTAGGATGCATGGTTGTAGTCATTAGCAAGTCCTATGCTTTTATGAAGTTGAAGTTGGTGGATGTTGCTAGTTTTCGTATGGGAGAAGACACGACATAAGGTATACAGAGATGGAAGAAATTAAATTTGGGGATAATATTGGTATACTAAAATAAACATAATATACGAAAAGCTAACTTTTTTCTTTGTTTTTCCCTTGTCAAACACAAGAAAAAAATGAGCCCCCTATTTGAATTTACATTCTCAACATGAATCGAACAATCGAATGATAAAGTTCGTATCTTTCAATTCCTTTTTTCTTTCGTTCTTAATTGATTCCATTCCTTTCAAACAATGTAATGAAAAAGTCTATATAGAAATCCATTTGTGTATTTAGATCTTAGGATTTTGATTTTTTATAAAGATTTGCTTGTTTTATTTGTAGCTCTAGTCTTGGTATAATTATGGCATACGCTTGATTATAAAACTTGTAATGCATAGTTGGATGTCTAGAATGTCTTCTTAGTCTTCTCCAATGCGAAAGGTAGGAACGAGCATTGAGTTGGACTCTGCAGGTCGTGAAAAGCTCAGACCAAAGCCCATTTAACATAATGGCTTTACATCGAATTAAGACTTTAAAAATCTTCAAAAAAAGTTCGACCTAAAATCAGTTCAACATTAATGGACCGAGCTTGGGGCATGCTGGCACAAACCTCTTGCAATCTAATTGTGATACTTGATTATCTCCCAAGATCCTCATTTAATAACAATACTACTAGCATATACTCTTAGACTTTTATTATTAGAAAGGGTTAAGCTCTAATAAAAATGACGAAACCTTCTGCCAATTTAAGTACAGTCGGCTATATGGGCTCTTATCAAATCCATGTTGAAAGACCGACTATCTTTTATGATGGTTGTCGGCTACCTATTCTAATATTCTCATATAATGTATTATTAACAGGTTCAAAAAGTATTATGCATTGCACTTATAGTTTTTTATAGAAAAGTTTCATGAACTATAGTTTTATTCAAAATAACATAGTATGGTCATATTAACTAAGCACTTTAAAATAGTTGAAGTGCAAATTACCCACAAGATTTCTCCAAGAGAATAATAAAATCTATATCACTCAATATGCATTTTATATTAAATTTTTAGTATCGTATAGTATGTAAAGCCGGTAGATTCAGCCCAAGCCCAAGCCTGGAAAAAATCATCTGGGCCTATATTTTGACATGTGTTGACCCATTTCATTTTTTTGGTTTGGCGGGATCAGGATTCAGGATGGGATGGGATGGCCCATCCTAGTGCTTATCCTTATCGAGAGGTGACTGATTAATGTCATATCATGTATCTTCTTTATCGCATGCTTCCTTGATGGTTGATTGTGCATATGATTTCATATCCCAACATTACCATGATTCATAACTTTAACACTACCAAGCTCTAGGAGTTATAGAATAAATGCAACATTTATAATAACTTCTACATATTTGGTATATAGAATAAACAAGCTAATCTAGCATGTTTCTTATTGGGTAGATGGTGCTCTTTGCAGATCTAGTTGGTTAACGAAAAAATTCTTACTTTACATCTATAAATAATTCTATTATGTTCACAAACACCTTTATGTAGAATCCCTTCTTCCATCCTTATCATTGTTTATCTACTTTGACCTATTATGGACTTCCCCTTGATGAATGTCAAAATTCGCCTCTTTAATAATGGATAATAGTCGTAGTATAGGAGGCGAATTCGGTTCAGCAAAAACCACAGACCTTTGAATGTTGTGGAGTATTTTTTACTTGGCAAGTCTACCAAGGTTGAACGCAGGGACACGGCTACCTAATATGATTATCGAATTTTGATTCAAGAAGCACAATGTGAGTTAATTTCAGTTTCAGATCCGTATGCAGAATTATGCTATTTACAAAGCGATGCCATGATGCATGCAATTTTTTATTTATTTTTATGCAAGTTAAAGTGATGCATGATCAAATGTGCAAGAGAATTTTTATGCAGATTAAAGACTACAATTAAACCCTAAAAATATGAGCAACAAAATAGAAATGAAATCAGTGTCAATTTAATCACAACAATAAAAAGTGGTCATCAAATCAAAGCAAGACGAGGAGAGCAGGGTCCCATTTTTCTCATAAAAATTCACTTTAATTAAAATAGTGGCAAATGAGACAATTAAATATGCTAAAATGTAGAGGACAAAACAAGGATCAAAATGACACTAAAATCATGCTATTTGGACTTATGATGCTCAAATTATGCTAAAAACAATGCAGGGGCATAAATGTAATAAAAATACAAGAAAAATAAAGCATAAATATCGCATTTAGGTCCCTGGAGGGACCTAAATGCAAATAGCAAAAACCGCCTGGGCCCTCTTGTAAATTTTCCTTGTGTGTGGGGGCATTTCTGCAATTTTAGAAAAGTTTGAGGGCCTCCTGTAAATTACCCAGGCACGCACGTGAGGCATGTGCCTGGGGACCATTTTGCAAATATCAAAAGTGTCAGGGTCATTCTTACAATTTTCCCAGCACCACACGTGCTATGCACGTGCAATGCTAGGCTCGGGAGGAAACCGCTGCTTCGGGACACGTGGCTGCTTCTGGAGGGTCGGCTCAAGGCTTGGTCCAACCGAGCCTATAGGTTCGGATGACCCGAGCCTGTAGGTTGGGCTGGAGGCTCGGGTCTACCACGTGTCGATTGCGGGAGGCTTGGAACAGGGTTTGGACTGCCCGAGCCTATAGGTATGGAGGTTAGGCTCGGGTGCCCACATGGCCTTATCTCAGCCGTTCGATCCAGACGATCGAACGGCACCTGTAGCTTCTCCTTCTCCGCGGGCCACCGGAGGAGGCGGGGCTCCGGCGACCCACCCTTGGCTCTGCCAAGCTCCCATTGCTTGCCTGATCATCGAAGGAGCTTCCTGGAGGGTCTGCGAAGATGCTCGTCACTAGTAGAAGCTCCGTCATCGTCTGAAGTAGCACGGCAGAGGCAGGTGATCGGCGTGAAAGCTTGAGGTCGGTAAGATAGTTTCAGTTCCGATCATTGACGAATATGCACCTGCAACTGTTAGTTTATAGCCGAGGCGAGCTGCGTGTGAGTGCAAAGGGTTTTGTGAGTGAGTGGAGGCCGTGGAGGCGAGGAGGAGCGGTGTCCAAGGGCTTCTTCTCCGATGGCGTTGGAGCAGAAGGGAGTCGGAGTGAGGGGAGGTCTTGGAGAAGGGGAAGGGGTCGGCGAGGATCGGAGTTGTAGGGCGGAGCTTAAGCGATGAACAGATGAGGGTGACGGTGACTGTAAGTGGCGTGATAATTCGGAGAAAATAAAAGAAAAAACATGGAGGAAGAAGACCTCGTCAGGGAGGGGAACCCTGGCGGAGGATGGGCTTGGGCTCAGGGCCTGGGTGGTCCTCGGGTCGTCGCATGACAAGGGCAGCCTGTCCTTTGTGCTCAGCGGTGGCGGAGCCACCGGAACATGGTGGAGCAACGCCATGGGTCGACACCGAGCTTAAGTCGTCGTTGCCTCGACACCCCGCCTCCTCCGCTGTCACCGGAGGGGCGGGGGAGACTGGGCTTAAGCCCAAAATGGTGGACAAAGATGCTTGGAGGCGGGCGAGGGCTTAAATAGGTGGAGGCGTCTGGCGGTTACGTGGAGGAGCAGGGGAGTTTCGATGGCCGAGGATTCAATGAAGGAGTAATGGCGATAGTCGATGGGGGTTACGTGAGGGAGAAGGAGGTATGGGCTACGCGGAACGGCCGTTAGGTGGTGGAGCAGTGGCTGGAGGCAAGGGCTAAAAATAGAAGGGGACAGAGTGGCTGCAAGTCGTAACGCCTGGGGGGGAGAAACGGCTGGAGGAGGACGATGAGTGGAAGCCGTGGAGGACGATGAGTGGAAGCCGTTGGATCTTGCGATCCAACGGCTAGGATAGAGCAGTGGTTATAGGGCTTAGATTAGGTCTGAGGTTAGATCGAGCGGTGGAGAGTTAGGCGTTGATGGGTGGTCTAGATGGATACGTGGGGAAGATCCAACGATGGGGAGAGCAGGAGTGACGTGGCGTGTGGAGGACCATGGGATGAGAGCTCATCCTGCGGCTGAGGTTGAAGGCGACGTGGAGCGTGGTGAACCATTGGATGTCAGTAAGATCGGGCGGATGTTACGAAGGCGGGAAGGAGTGGTCGAGATCAGATCTGGCGGCTTGATCTGACGGCTGAGAAGTGGAGCGGTGTGGGCGGTTCAAATGAAGGCGGAGGTGATTAGATCCAACGGCCCAGGAGGGGCGCCGGGTGGCGCGAGAAGAATCTGGAGCCGCCACGTGGCCCAATCAGAAAAATTCAAATAAAAAATACAAAGATAAATAGAAAAGAAATAGTTAGAGGTCAAATTAGGAAAAAGTCTAAACACGAAAGTTGCTCGTCTCGACGAGATCTACAACTTTCATGTAGGTCAAAAAGCCAAAAGAGGTCATTTGTACAAAAGATATTTTGGGGGGTATTTTTAGGGGGATAAAAACACCGATTTTGTGGTTTTGAGATGTTTTTGTATTTTTTAGTGTTTTTAATGGTCAGTGATTTATGGACAATTATCCTGCCTAATTCTTAGGGGTTTTTGATGATAAAATAAATACAAGAAATATAAGGAAAATTAAATACAATAATTTAATGGTAAATTATATACAATATAATACAGAATAAAAATAAGGAATTAAAGGATATTTTTATTGGATTGATTAAGCAGGGGTTTTAATCTGCAGCTTTTAGCATGATGAATACGAGATTCATCATAACCCTATATTTAAACCATGCTTGTCCTCAAGCATCTAAAGAATGAAGGAGTCGGATTAATTCCTGAGAGTGTGCGTGAAAAGTTTAAGGCTCGATCTTTCAAAGACCCTTGACCTAAGTGATCCTAAAATTCCGGGTTTATCCAAGCCTTAGTCAGAAGGAATCCAACTTCTCTGATTATCAGACTCTCTTTTTGTACATAGAATATAAGGATATGACATTTAGTGTACTGCATTTTAAGAGAGCCGATTCGATGCATCACTCAAAGTTCCAGTCCCAAAGACTCTCCTATAGACCTAATCCTCAATACTAGGGAATAAGTCTATTCTTGCTTCAGTTAACCGTCTCATTAGTTTGTCAGACTTGAAATGTTGATGGACGGCCAGATGATGGAGGTAATGGGATTGTGTCAATTTTTCTCACCCTCACATTGGAACAAGGGGCCTCTCGAGTGCCTTTTTACTGAACACATGTAAATTTTAATATTGTTGATTAAATGTGTCCGTCAAAAGAGTTGGAGTCGTCTGCACTTGTTTTTCTGGGAATACACCGGGGTGTGTCTTTTCTGAGTATCTAAGATACCTTCGACACCCAGACTTGTATCGCTTACGATGCAGAGCCCTTTTTGTGGTGTCATCCTGACTCCTTGGTCCTAACTAGCGCTTGGTCCAAGTGGACACTTTGAAAATATTTGGGAGCGCTCGCCATTGGTGGAAGCTCATTTATATTTTGACTTTGGTATTCAGAGCTTTTTCTTTGATATTTCATTTCTTTTGTTGGCTAGCTCCACTGCTTTTACCAAAAGTTGGCGCACACTGATCAACAAATTCCTTTAAGTTTTATCACACCCTGACACATAGGTAAATATCAAAGAGATAACATATGAATCTTGTTCACATACTGGCTAGGGTTTTGCTGACACTCAGGTTTTCTTAAGCCTTCATTAACTTTATCCCATCCTCGAATATCATTAGATCGGGTCTAAACTCAAATCTCTGGTCCTAGTTCCTCAAGTTATACCTCAACTCAACTCACCAATCATGCAGTTGTGGAAATGACTGTGCTGATCATATTTTCTTGAAGGAAGAGATGAAGAGTGCAATATAGCACTCAAATCTTTCAAACCACGGAAGTGTGGATATTTAAGTCTTTAAAAACCCTAATGACTAAGGCATGTTAACTCAGACTCTCAAGATCCCAGAAATCCAGTGTCCTCAAAATCCTCAAGCCTTGAGTGAGTGTGAATGTGTCAGGAACACACCAACTCCTTATGTTAGTGAATTTTGTGTGATTTTTATCTTTTGCAGATTTTTATGGGTTTTAGTTTTTTTTAATTCCTCAGAGAAACAATGACTGGCCCAGGCTCAAATAAAAGTATATACTCTCAGCCAGTATGGGTGTAAGTACGGGCCGAGACCTATGTTACTTGAGGACGGGGCCATTTGTGATGTCCTCTAAACCACTCACTCTGCTAAGGGAGACCGAGGTTCCCTCACTGAAAATGTCTACTAAGCCTAGTAGTCAGAGTCTAATTTCAAGAAGGGTTTTTATTTTTTTATACAAGAATATTTACAAAAATTAATCCCTCAATTTTGATAAATAATTTTTACAAGGTTTTTACCTAGTTCACAAGCTTACCAAAACCTAGCCCAAAAAATAAAATTTTAAAAGAGATTTAAAACGGGAGCTAAGGCTAAAGTAAATATACAATAATATACGGGATACCCCCCTATACTTAAATTTTTCTATGTCCCATAGCACAAGTGCCATGAAGCCAAGGCTCGATTCAAATATCGGGTGATATAGCGGAACTGAGGAGGAGGGTCCCCCTATACTTAGGCCAAAATCAACCTAAGCACAAGAAGACAGAACAAGGGAGGGATGAGCAGGCAGGTCCCCCTATACTTAGGCTACAAATAGCCTAAGTAAGGTCTGAATTAGGGGGGAGGGTGTTACTATGATACAAGGGTGAGGAGGTGGGTGTTTGTGAAATATATACACGGAGAGAGAGATAGAGATAGAGAGAGATATACAGGGGGATGTGGGAGTGAGTATGTATGTGCAAGTGTAGGTGTGTGTGTGGGGGGGGTAGATCATCAAGTGATCTACTCTATTTTTTTTACAACATGCAAAACTAAAAATAAATATGCAGATGCAAGTTTTTTTTACAACATGCAATGCAGGCTGTCTGATCTAAGACTCCTAAAATTCTTCCCGAATTCTTTTGCGGCATTTTCAGCAGAAGCTCTCAACTTCACGCCTCCATGAGGATCAAGCGTCCTTGATTATCATAGGCCCTGTCACAAAAGAGAAAAGTTAGACACACCGAGAAATTAAATCAGCAGATGCAAAAATTGATGCATGAAACGAGGACCTAAAAAAGGAAATTAATCAATAAAAAATCAAAATTCAATAATTAAACAAGCCGTGTCCTCGGCAACGGCGCCATTTGATGGACGTCAAATTCGTCTCTTTAATAATGTATAATAGTCGTAGTATAGGAGGCGAATTCAGTTCAGCAAAAATCACGGACCTTTGAATGTTGTAGAGTATTTTTTTACTTGGCAAGTCTACCAAGGTCGAACGCAGGGACACGGCTACCTAATATGATTATCGAATTTCGATTCAAGAAGAACAATGTGAGTTAATTTTAGTTTCAGATCCATATGCAGAATTATGCTATTTACAAAGCGATGCCATGATGCATGCAATTTTTTATTTATTTTTATACAAGTTAAGTGATGCATGATCAAATATGCAAGAGAATTTTTATGCAGATTAAAGACTACAGTTATACCCTAAAAATATGAGCAACAAAATAGAAATGAAATCAGTGTCAATTTAATCACAACAATAAAAAGTGGTCATCAAATCAAAGCAAGACAAGGAGAGCAGGGTCCCATTTTTCTCATAAAAATTCACTTTAATTAAAATAGTGGCAAATGAGACAATTAAACATGCTAAAATGTAGAGGACAAAACAAGGATTAAAACGACACTAAAATCATGCAATTTGGACCTACGATGCTCAAGTTATGCTAAAAACAATGCAGAGGCATAAATGTATTAAAAATGCAAGAAAAATAAAGGATAAATATTGCATTTAGCTCCCTGGAGGGACCTAATTGCAAATAGCAAAAACTGCCTAGGCCCTCTTGTAAATTTTCCTTCTGCGCAGGGGCATTTCTGCAATTTTAGAAAAGTTTGAGGGCCTCCCTGTAAATTACCCAGGCACACACGTGAGGCACGTGCTTGGGGACCATTTTGCAAATACCAAAAGTGTCAGGGTCATTCTTGCAATTTTCCCAGCACCACGCGTGCTATGCACGTGCAATGCTAGGCTCGGGAGGAAACCGTTGCTTCGGGACACGTGGCTGCTTCTGGAGGGTCGGCTCGAGGCTTGGTCCAACCGAGCCTATAGGTTCGGATGACCCGAGCCTGTAGGTTGGGCTGGAGGCTCGGGTCCACCACGTGTCGATTGCGGGAGGCTTGGAACTGGGTTTGGACTGTCCGAGCCTATAGGTATAGAGGTTAGGCTCGGGTGCCCACGTGGCCTTATCTCAGCCGTTCGATCCAGACGATCGAACGGCACCAGTAGCTTCTCCTTCTCCGCGGGCCACCGGAGGAGGCGGGGCTCCGGCGACCCGCCCTTGGCTCCGCCGAGCTCCCATTGCTTGTCTGATCATCGAAGGACTTCCTGGAGGGTCTGCGAAGATGCTCATCACTAGTAGAAGCTCCATCACCGTCTGAAGTAGCACGGCGGAGGCAGGTGGTCGGCGTGAAAGCTCGAGGTCGGCGAGATAGTTTCAGTTCCGATCATTAACGAATATGCACCTGCAATTGTTAGTTTATAGCCGAGACGAGCTGCGTGTGAGTGCGAAGGGTTTTGTGAGTGAGTGGAGGCCGTGGAGGCGAGGAGGAGCGGTGTGAGTGCGAAGGGCTTCTTCTCCGACGGCATTGGAGCAGAAGAGGGTCGGAGTGAGGGGAGGTCCTGGAGAAGGGGAAGGGGGTCGGCGAGGATCGGAGTGGTAGGGCAGAGCTTAAGGGATGAACAAATGAAGGTGAAGGTGACTGTAGGTGGTGTGATAATTCAGAGAAAATAAAAGAAAAATCATGGAGGAAGAAGACCTCGTCGGAGAGGGGAACCCTGGCGGAGGATGGGCTTGGGCTGAGGGCCTGGGTGGTCCTCGGGTCGTCGCACGACAAGGGCAGTCTGTCCTTGGTGCTCAGCGGTGGCGGAGCCACCGGAACACGGCGGAGCAACGCCGTGGGTCGACACCGAGCTTAAGCCGTCGTTGCCTCGACGCCCCGCCTCCTCCGCTGTCACTGGAGGGGCGGGGGAGACTGGGATTAAGCCCAAAATGTTGGACAAAGATGCTTGGAGGCGGGCAAGGGCTTAAATTGGTGGAGGCGTCCGGCGGTTGCGTGGCGGAGCAGGGGAGTTTCGATGGCCGAGGATTCAATGAAGGAGTAATGGCGATAGTCGAAGGTGGTTACATGAGGGAGAAGGAGGTATGGGCTGAACGATCGTTAGGTGGTGGAGCAGTGGTCGGAGGCGGGGGCTAAGAATGGAAGGGGACAGAGTGGCTGCAAGTCGTAACGTCTGGGGGGAGAAATGGCTGGAGGAGGACGATGAGCGGAAGCCATTGGATCTTGCGATCCAACGGCTAGGATAGAGCAGTGGTTGGAGGGCTTAGATTAGGTCTGAGGTTAGATCGAGCGGTGGAGAGTTAGGCGTTGATGGGTGGTCTAGATGGATACGTGGGGAAGATCCAACGATGGGGAGAGCAGGAGTGACATGGCGTGTGGAGGACCATGGGATGAGAGCTCATCCTGCAGTTGAGGTTGAAGGCGACGTGGAGCGTGGTGAACCATTAGATATCAGTAAGATCGGGCGGCTGTTACGAAGGCGCGAAGGAGTGGTCGAGATCATGTCTGGGGGCTTTATCTGACGGCTGAGAAGTGGAGCAGTGTGGGTGGTTCAGATGAAGGCGGGGGTGATTAGATCCAACGGCCCAGGAGGGGTGCCGGGTGGCGCGAGAAGAAGCGGGCCACGTGGCGGCTCCAGAGAGCTCCACGTGGCCCAATCAGAAAAATTCAAATAAAAAATACAAAGATAAATAGAAAAAAGTAGTTAGAGGTCGAATTAGGAAAAAGTCAAAACATGAAAGTTGCTCGTCTCGACGAGATCTGCAACTTTCATGTAGGTCAAAAGGCCAAAAAAGGTCATTTGTATAAAAGGTATTTTTGGGGGTATTTTTAGGGGGGTAAAAACACCGATTTTGTGGTTTTGAGATGTTTTTGTATTTTTTTTAGTGTTTTTAATGGTCAGTGATTTATGGACAATTATCCTACCTAATTTTTAGGGGTTTTTGATGATAAAATAAATACAAGAAATATAAGGAAAATTAAATACAATAATTTAATGGTAAATTATATACAATATAATACATGATAAAAATAAGGAATTATAGGGTATTTTTATTGAATTGATTAAGCAAGGGATTTAACCTACGCCTTTTAGCATGATGAATACGAGATTCATCACCCCTATGGACCTATGACCAGTAGAATTTTCATACATGCCAAAATGTGGAAAATGGAGCAAGGGATGAAACATGCATCTTTAGATCATCCATTAGATACTTATAAGGCAACAACTTCAAATTATGCATTGAGTGATGCACCATCTTTAAGCCTTTGTCCAACAGTGCAATTGGTATTCTAGGCTTTACACTTGGATATGATGCTAGTCCTCATAGCAACACTCGGTATGATTGTGTTGAAGGGTATTTAGGTAATCTCATCATTTATGGTGTTTATGGCAATGGTTAGTGAATAATGTGATTTGAGATTTGAGACTTATTCTGTCGCCAAGCATGCATCCAGTGCGAATGGAAGTCCTCCATGTTTTGTGTCATACTACGTTGTTGGGCGCATGCTTAGCAAGTTGTCGATCGTGCTAATACAAAAGAATCTATAAATGAATATGCAAAAAAAAACAAATTCACCCATTGGATGTGCACCTATATGTGAGTTAGCGCATCATGGTACATGTTTTCACAGTTTGCATGTGTGCATGTGCATGCTTGTTTGTAACTTAACAATTGAGTCTTTTGGAAATTTTACAAGACATGCATGCACTAGATAGGATGTGTTACTTTTGAATAATTTCTTTGCTTCTACTTTCTTTGAGAGATGTAATGTAGATAGATACCTTTTAGAGAATTTTGTATTATAGACATACATTTGCATCTCCTTATATTGGATGTAAATTATTATATACATAGTAAATGAGAACAAACTCAAGTTTTGTCAATGCATGTGATATTATTCCTCTTATGAATAGTATTTTTCGGATGTCGATCTAATGCGAATGAGATGGATTTGTTTAGTATCCTGAACAGTGAATCGCACTTATTTGAACCTAGAGCTCACCTTTTTCTTACATTTGCATATTTCATCGCTTCTTTTTCCTCTATGTTTTGTTTATCTTAAGAATTACCATGAATATATCCTTATAAATACCATTGTCTAGGAAATATATAATATTTACATCAAACAACGTTTCCTACACCTTTGTATGTTCTTTCCATGTATCATATCCCAAGGAACAAACAGATTAGTAACTTCCATGTAGGGTTCTGATGAATCTTCGTTTCATCATCTTTATTCTATCATTTTGGCCTTAAAACCCCTAGTAAATGCGTTTAAATAGGTTTAGTTTAGGCATTTTAGCATCCATGCATTATTATGTAAATAGTGTATAAAATACATCTTTTAAAGTCAAAATTATAGAATAAAGAAAAGAAAAGAAAAGGAATAAAATATTGCAAATATTTTATGACCCAAAACATCGAGACCTAGGCAACTCGATGACTAGGTCGACAAGGAATAAAGCAGGGGGAAAAGAGCCAAAAATCAATAAAAACACCTTTTTATTTTATTCATTTTCCTTCAATTTTGAGACATGTTTTTAGTTTTCACTTTTTATACCTCAAATAAAGAAATTTCGTACATGAAAGTTGTAGATAATTAAATATAGAAATTTACAAAATTGATTTCACACAAAAATATTGTACAAATAAAAAGTTATGATATGAATAAATTTCCAAAACTCCAACTTCTCAGACATGTATCTCTCACATAAAAACTTGAAATGTATCAAAATCATCCTTTAATTATATATAACCTTTTAATAAGCTATTTAATGAAGGTGGTTTCATATTTTTTGGAGTTACGGTTTGAAAGTTGAGTTTTGGACCCTTATTGTATACTTGTATCGATTAAAATATTCATTTTATTCGTTATTCATTATTTTATAATTTTATAATTTTATAATCTTGTAAATAATATTTATAATTTATGTGTATATTAAAACAAGAATAAAAACATAAAGAAAATGTAAAATAAAGTAATTGTATAAAAGACATAGGTAAAATACCTATACTTATACCAATATAGATAATACAACTATTTATTTAAATGTATATAATACATCAAAAAATAAAATAAAAATATATTTAAGTGTATAGATATAAGTTATAAAATTATAAAATAATAAATACATTTAATAAAAATTAAAAATATAAAATAAAAATAAAACATTAAATTATATAGATGAATATACCTGTATATAACCCACAATAGGAAACATGTAATTTTAGACCTCAAAAAAATAAATAAAAATCATAATAAAATAATTCAGAAAAAATAAATATTTTTCATTTAATAACCTAAAAGTAATAAAATTATTTATTGTTTTAAAATGAATTTTGAAATATTTTCTCCAGGCTTTTTCCTAGTTGATCCACGTGGACCAACCAGGAGGGTCGGAGAGTTGACCCATAGTCAACTCTTTGACCCACTACATGCGACCTGTCAGAACCTCATTTCTGTTGTGATTCGAGATATTTTGTAGACTGCACCTTGCATCCTTTGGCGTCGATGTCTTCTTCACTTTTTCTCCTCGTAGATCCATCTTACACGTCCACTGTTTGCCCCGAGGATTGCATCGCTCCAGCGCCCGTTGTCCCTCGATCTTTTCGTTGTTCCATCATTTGTACATAACTAGCATCCGACCTTCGAGCCCAGTTTTGAACCCTTTCTTGACCAAGCTTGGCCCACCCCGGTGCTCTGGATTGATTCTCGTGACAGGGGAATCTTCAGCATCTTCGTGCGTGGTCCAGCGAGGCCTGGAGGGTCGGTTCCACCATCTCCGGCCATCCTTGGCCGTGAGGTCTCATCTCTGGTGTTCGGCCATCGAGGTATATTTTCGATTTGCTTTTCTTGAACTCCTAGATTCACCTTAGTCTTAGGAGTATATTACAACTTTTCATTTCGCTTTTTAGCCTAGGATCCACCTACGACACCACCTCGCCGGAGCTTGCTCCGACGAGCTCCTTCCTCACAATCCCAACCTATTCCTCCCCACAACAGGGTCGACGCAGTTTGCCCTTGACCCCTTCACTTTGTTTTACAGGTCAACGCGCGCATTGGAGGACATGGGGCTCATTTTGGATTCTGTTGGAGCTTCCTGGAGCTCATCTTCGACCTTGACACAGATGGCGAGCTCCGGTGAGCGCCGGTGCTTTTGGACGCTACCAGCCATCAGAGGAGGACCACAGGAGTCTTCCTGGCCATTTTGGAGCCTGAAGGAGTGCCGGAGGAGGAAGGACGGGGCCAGGGAAGCTCGCATCTTCGCGAGTTCTTCCCCGTTCTTTGTCGTCATCTTCCAGCCGTCGGATCTGGTCGGTTCTTGGAGAGGAGCAGCGGACGTCGGATCTTCTGGAGCTTCCACCGTCGGATTCCATTGAGGGATCTAATCTCGCTCGTCTGTTCTGAAGCGGTATCGGCTTACGTGGGCGTGCCACATGTCAAGTCAAGCGCAGATCAGCCGTCCGATCCGCCACGCCTTGGGAATTTTGCACATTTCCCTTGACCAACTTTGTATTTAATAATTAGGACATAAACTTTTGTATGTGATTTTATAATTTTGTATATTTTGCAAAAAAAACCCCTGTATTTCTATTATTTGCATTTGGGTCCCCGGTCGTCACCTCACGTGACAGACGCACGTGAGGTGTGGGTATTTTGTGCAGGGACCTCCGTGACTTTTATTATTTCTGCTAAGTCCTCAAACTTGTTTATGCAGTTATAAATTTTTGATAATTTTGCATTTTATCCCCTAGGTTTTTGTTAATTGGAAATAAGTCCCTACACATGAGTGGTGCTTTTGTAGAAATACCCCTACAGGTTTGGATCTAATATTTGGTCCTGTAACTTTTTGATTTAGTTAGAATTTTATGGGAAATTTACACTCAGACCCTCGGACATTTACATATTTACAAAAATACCCCTATTAGGAGTGTATTTTCTCTTTGTTTCTAGTATTTATTTCGTGCATCTATAAAAATCAAAAAAAATCCCCAAAATAGTCATAAGTTCCTACTGCATTGTACTTTAACGTTATATTTTTATTTTACATTTTTGAGTAGCTTTAATATTTATAAAAAAAATAAAAACATGCATTTTCATCCTTGTTTGCATTAGAAAATACATAAAAATTATAAACCTTTTTGAAAAATTCCCAAAAATATATATTTTGTGTTTTTGCATCGTTAATCTTCAGACCAAAAATCATTAAAAATATAAAAGAAAAGTTAAAAAATAGAATAACACTAAAAACCTTCATAAAAATATAAAAAATCATTATGAAATCACAAAAATATAATTTTTATTTCTGAGTTTTCTCTATTTTATTATAGTTCTTTTAAAATTAATTTGGAGAATTTCTATCTCTATTTTGTATTTTATTTCTCCATTTTTATTTTGGGTTTATACTTTATTCTCTGTTTTGAGTATTTGTGACTTTAAAAATACGAAACAAATTAGCAAAAATATAGAAAAATCATAAAATATTAGAAAATTATAATAATCATAAAAAGATTTATTTCTTGAATTTTTCTTATTTTTACCTATTTTTATATATACATTATCTCTCTCTTTCCCTTATTATATATATATATATATCTTATTTTATAATTTCAAAGAAAATAAAATTTAAAAAATATAAGTATAAAAAGAAAATACAAAATCAGAAAATTAAAAAATCAAAATATAAAATATAAAATAAAATTAAAAATTAAAAATTAAAAATTAAAAACCCACAAAAAATAGCATAGATAGACAAACTCATCACAGTCATTTTTGTGCATTTATTGCCATGTTCTACCTATTTGCTTCATGTGTTCGACACTCTACACATACTTGCACCTATACACATCTTTGTTTAGAGTTATAATAAATTTCAACTCTGCATCGCTTTTCATTGTTTGATCAATATTGTGGGTTAATTGTTGTCTGAAGATCGGGTTTCTTACGGGTCGCCACAGTGATTGCGTCTCCGCCTTGTATGAGACGTATTTTAGACCCGTGAAAAATCCGCTTCAACAAATGGCGCCATTGCCGGAGCGCAAAAACGCTTAGATTGGGATTATTTGTGCTTGTGATTATTTGTCTATTTTTGCGGCTTTATTTGTTTTTTTCATTTGATATAATTGCTTGACTTGTCTATTCACCCTCTCTTGTTGACTTTGTGCAAGGAACTACAGATCGAGCGAGGCGCTTCACCGTAGATGCCTGCACACCCATGTGAAGGCGGTGTGAGCATCTGACCTAGCATCAAAGGAGGCTTGGAGGACTTTGAGAAGACATTCGTATTTTGAGCATTTTATTGTATTTATTTTTTATAATTTGAAGTGAGAGAGGGGCATTTACAATAACTTAAATAGCACTCTCAGGACTCTACCACACTTCACGAGGTCTAGTGCCCGAGGGATTGTTCCCTTGGGGGCCTCGTCGGTTTTGTCACGGTTTTTATAGCTTTTTCTCCTTTATTTTCTGGTTTTGTTTTCTTTATTTGTGTGATTGAGCCCTTAGTTTTAGGAATTGATTGTCGATAGCATTAGGCCCAAACACTTAATATACTTGCATGTACCTATAGTGACGTTTGGACTTAGTCAAATTTGGAAATACGGTTCTTTACGATAAAAGAAATTTCTGAACTTAGGGTGATTTCATCGGCTTGCATCTGCATATAGTTTAGGTTTTAATTCTACTGAGCATCTTTGCATGTAGAGTGCTGGAGGAAAGGTGAGCATTTCTCTTTACCATCCATCATTGATTTGTCGCTTGCATTGCTTTCCCGCTCCTCTACCTCTAATTTTGATCACCTAGATGCTTAAAGGAATTGACTCCTCGATAGGCGTGTGCATTCTCATTAAAAATCCAAAAAAAGTGATAACAAATAAAATTGGGATTGTTAATATTACTTGACCCTAAAAAGATCAAAAAGAAACATCTTGTCTTGGGGCGAGTAATCCCCTCATTGTCTTCGCTTTTACTTGCTCATGCACACACTAAGGATTAGTGCCAAAATCCCATTCAGTCCCTAAGTATTTGCGTAATTTTAGACTTCTCACCTAGCTTTAAAATAGATAAGATAAAAAGATCGCATTTGTGATCTTCACCGAGTTGAGTAGGTGAATTGAGGTTTTGTATTGTGTGAGTTTTGTTTGTGTTTGCTTGTGTGCATACCAGATCATTTCTGCACATTTGCGCCTTTTTCTTCACTTCTCTCGACTTGACCATTGTGCTCTCCCAATCATTTTCCTTTTGTTTCGAGATGGACGATTGGAGCATTTTCTATCCGAACTTTGCGGATCCCTCGTTCACTCCAGCCGGTCTACCTCCCTTTTATCAGGAGGATCCTCCTCCTAATTTTTTTTGATTTTGTACATACCCACCTCAGCCACAGTATCAGCCCCTCGGACTTCTATCACACACCCACCCCCACTTCCGTATTTTCCACCTTCACATCCACCCGAGACTGACCTGTCGGAGTCACCTTTCATGATATCCATACTTGAGGCCTTGAACCAGATGATGGAGCACACTAATTCGAGGATCGATGATCTTACTAGCTTGAATAAGAACCAGAATGTTGCTCTATTCTTTAAGGATATGGAACACCCAAAATATAAAAAAATGAGAAAAAAATTAAAAATATAAAAAGAGTTCGAGAGACCTTTGGTTGAGTCAGACTGTGAGGAGAGGGCCCACCTGCCAAATCCTTTGACCACACAGCCATTCACACCCTGTCCCGCCTTTGACCTCGAGGATACCGTTGTACAGACTGCTCTTGGCATTCCTCATGTATATGTTGATTCCAAATCCTTCCCTTGTATGGAGGAGATCCAAAAATTCAAAAAAAATGTTAACTGAACCCGAAGTGGTGGCCACCATTCATGAGATCATCCGTGCTCCACTTCAGCAGGCCATGACTGAGTTATCTGCTCCTCTTCCCAAGAAGAGAAAGCGGAGGAGCAGATCTGAGCGTCATATCTTGACCATGGCCACTGCCCACGCCATCGCACATCATCCATCTTCTAGGAAAAGGAACACTGTCACATCTCTTGTGAGTTGCACCATCTTTGACCATTTATGTGATAACACTCTCCTCGAAGGTGGTGCGTCTATCAATATAATACCCTTCTCGTTGGTACAGTCTCTTCATCTTGAGACTCTCAAGAAAACCAGGATGATAGTACAATTTGTCGATGGAGCAATAAAGAGACCGAAGGGTATTCTTGAGAACGTCATCATTCTGATTCAGGGCATGAGCTTCACGATAGATTTCGTTGTCTTTCCTATGGAGACCTCTACCCATGTGGAGTGTCCTCCAATCATCCTGGGACGACCCTTTCTCGCCTATGCAAGAGTCGTTATTGATTATGGATCAGGAGAGATTCACTTCCATTCTAATATAGGGAGTGATGTGTTGATCACTACACCTACCACTGACCAGAGACCCGCATCCCATGAGAGGGTGCCTGTGTTAATCGACCCTGAGGCTTATGACCTTTATGCAGATATCAGAGAGATTTTCTTTATGACCGATGATGAGACCCGAGAATTCCTCTCCAAGGAGGAAGACTCGGAAAGCATAGACCTTGGAGTTTCCGCTTCCTGTGATTGGTGATGCGTTGATGACATCCGCAGGATTTACACGATTGACACCATTGAGCGGAGGGCAGATATTGATGAGACTAAGGCCGAATTTGATCTTGTTGCTTTCATTCAGGAATTCGGACCTTTTGATGAGAAAGATGATCTGGTTGAGATTATAGAGGATGTACATAGTTCGACTACTTCCACTGATGAGTTCGTTCCTTTTGGTTTTGACCTGGATGAGACCTCGTAGGACGACACTGACTTTACTTCTTCTGATGATGATGAGTTTGTCCCATTCCACTTTGATATCAGCGAGACTCCCAAGTCCAGACCGAGTCGTACTACTTCCACTAAGTCGTCTGTGCCTTCGCACCCTAGGACCACTGAGGACCCTCACTGTGTCGACCCTGATCAGCTTTCGTCCACTATGGAACCCGATGTCAACATGCACCATACCAGATCCATTCCTCATCGGTCCCGTAAGAAGGTTCGCTTTCTACCTTCTTGATCCAGTGTACATCCATCTATGTTGTATATCCGCTTTTGTTCATCTCCGTCCCTCTCTCATTTTGTTCATTCACCCCATTCTCGTGTTTGCCTTGCTTAGGACGTGATTTGTCCTAAGTATAGGGGGGTGGATGAGCTGAGTGTTCATTCGTCGTTCTGTCTCATTACTCTTGTTGTTGCCTATACTTAGGGCTTCTTTTACCCTATGTATAGGGGGAGTGGTGTGTACATTTTCTCTGATCTCTTCTTCCATCTTCCTCTCTTTTCTTCTTTTCTTCTTTTCCTTTTCTATTGTCCTTTTCTACCGAAAAGGTGTCGCCCCTTGTTGACAGTTTTCTATACTTAGGACGTACTTTATCCTAAGTATAGGGGGCGTGCACCCCGAGTTCTTCTATTCTTTGATCCTCTCCATTGTCTCCTCTTTTTGTCTATACTTAGGGATATCTCACCCTAAGTATAGGGGAAGACAGTCTGATTACGGTCTATTCATTCCCACCCTTGACCCTCCCTACTTTGTGTATAGTCTGCTATATTTAGGATTATTTGATCCTAAGTATGGGGGGACCATCAACTTTTCATTCGTTCATTCGTTTATTCTGTAGACTTTTTTATACTCAGTACGAGTTATTTCTTGTCTTTTTCTTTCTGATCTATGAGGACATAGCTCGTGCAAAGTATAGGGGGTTGTATATACTACGTATATACTTTAGCTAGAACTCGTACTTTCGTATATTTTTCTTAATAACTATGGTTATTAATACCTATTAAAATTCATTGAAAACACTTAATAAAAATTTATTCCTCAAATTCTTTTTGTATTTATTGATTAATAAATTAGGAGAAAATATTTTTTGCAAAATATTTGAAAGATAGATTGAAAATCTTTTTGAAAAATCTTTTAAAAACTATTTGGAAAATATTTTGTTCAATATTTCCAACCTTTGTAAAAATTATTTTGTTTTAAAAATTTTATTTTATTTTTATGAAATAAAAATGTTTGAAAAACTATTTGCTAATATTTTGAAAATGGTTGCAAAAACATTTTGAAAAATCTATCAATAGTGTATTAAAACCTTTGCAAAATGATTTTCAAATGTGTGTACATATTTATAAAAATGTTTGTAAAAATATTTTGGACTATAATTTTCAAAAATTGTTTGTAAAACCTTTTTCAAATAAGCTTGAGAAATATAAACATCACCATAAAATTCTTTATTATATATAAAATTGACCACTTACCCTTTGTAAATTCCTAAAATCTACTTCTTATAAATATAAAATGCATCCCCGTGTAAATACTTTCACCTATTTTTAGCCAAAAATCTTTTCTTTTGAAAAAGCCCAAAACATTTACAAAACTAAAAATCACAAAAATATTTGCAAAATTAAAATACAAAAAAATTGCATATGCATCATCCTTTTCAAAAATCCATAAAAATTTCAAAATCTTTGAAAATTGCATCACAAAAATATTTTTTGCATTTGCATGGCATTAGCATTTTTCGGATTGAATTTGATAGTTGAACAAGTCTAAGTAAAATCCAAAGATTGGAGCTTGGTTGGACCTTAAAATCTACCTAATAACAGGAATCTTATAGGAGCTAGAATTGAGGTGCTTCGGGTCTAGTTGGCTTAATTCTTTGAGGATCACGAGACTTGGTTCAATGGATTCTTGATTGCCTGAGTCGAGTATTTCAGAGCATACGCACGACTCTTGTTGATAGTGACCTAACTTGGACACCTACACCTTTCACTTGGCTCAACTCAGTTGGAGTGGTGAGGGGGTTGGATTTGCCGGTATGAGACGCACACAAGTGGAAACATTTGTCCTCCTCTAGGGAAGGAAGTGCACCCCAACCCGTCCAGTGATGAGGAATTCTATAGACATGAGAGTGTGGGTTGCAATAAAGCTTCAAAAGAGGGATAGTCTACTGGCTCAAGAGGGAAAACTCCCTATGTAAATGCTGTTGTAAATAGTAATTCAAAAAAAACTCCAAAAAATTGGACAAGCCTGTATAAAAATAAAACGCCTGCCGGAGTGTACATATGTTGTATAGAAAATAAGCAAGCTTGAGCATCAAAGTCAAATCATGTGAGCCTGCAGCTGGATGACTTGACTACATTGGTCTTGCATCCTAGGATAGGTAGCTACACTGGATACCACCCATTCTTCTCTTCACCCCCTCCTCTTGAGATGGTTGTCACTTGAACTTAGAAGGGAATATCCCGATCCTCGATGAAGGAGTTATTGGATTGGGGAATCATTAGGTTGTCATACTGGAGAAGTCAGTCTCTTTGTCATTCTAGTTAGGGAGAGCCACTATCACTTACACTTTACAAGTCCGATTCATAGTCTTAAAGGTTTGCTTATGAATTGAAGTATTCTGATATGGCTATTGAGGAGACTTGAGCAGAGTGTTGGGATTCTCGAAGGCTATTGGAATTCAAATCTGATTCCCATTAAGATTCTGCCTGCACTAAAATTCCAAAGGTCCTCTTAAGCTCCAAACTTTGATTTTATGAAGATAAGTTTGATAATTAAATTTAATCCATCTTTCTTCTTTCTTTTATTTGTTTTTCTTTTTCTACACTTATTGCATAAGTGTTTGCTAGGGACTGGCAAAGGCAAGTATAGGGGGATGATGAATCTCTATTTTATCATCTTTATTCTATCATTTTGGCCTTAAAAATCCTAGTAAATGCGTGTAAATAGGCTTGGTTTAGGCATTTTAGCATCCATGCATTATTGTGTAAATAGTGTATAAAATACGGTTTTTAAAGCCAAAATTATAGAATAAAGAAAAGAAAAGAAAAGGAATAAAATATTGAAAATATTTTATGACCCAAAACCCCGAGACCTAGGCATCTCGATGACTAGGTCGGCAAAGAATAAAGTAGGGGGAGATAAGGGCCAAAACCAATAAAAATACCTTTTTATTTTATTCATTTTCCTTCATTTTTGGGACCTATTTTTAGTTCCACTTTTTATACCTCAAATAAAAAAACTTTGTACATGAAATTGTAGATAATTAAATATAGAAAAATAAAAAATTGATTTCACACAAAAATAACGTATAGATAAAAAGTTATGATCTGAATAAGTTTCCAAAACTCCAACTTCCCAGACCTATATCTCTCAGATAAAAACTTGAAATGTGTTAAAATCACTTTAGTTATATATAACTTTTAATAAGCTATTTAATGAAGGTGGTTTCATATTTTTTGGAGTTACGGTTTGAAAGTTGAGTTTTGGACCCCTATTGTATACTTGTACCGATTAAAATATTCATTTTATTCATTATTCATTATTTTTATAATTTTATACTTTTATAATTTTGTAAATATTATTTATAATATATGTGTATACTAAAATAGAAATAAAAACATAAAGAAAATGTAAAAATAAAATAATTGTATAAAAGACATAGGTAAAATACATAGAGAAAAGGGAAGTTAATCTATGTAACGGCCAAGTTGGTTGTTACACGCTGCAGTTTCCCCTATTTTTTATTTTTTTTCAAAAATTTTTTCATGTATATTCATATATATATCCCTCCTACATGTCATTCAAATTTCGTGAGAAACAGAGACTCATAAGCCCTCCATCTAGAACAAGTAATTTTAACGGTCTTAATTTTGCTGTAATCGACCTATTCTAGATGGAGGGCTTAGGAGTCTCTGTTTCTCATGAAATTTGAATGATATGTAGGAGGGATATATAGACGAATATACATGAAAAAATTTTGAAAAAAAATAAAAAAATGGGGGAAACTACTCCGTGTAACAGCCAACTTGACTGTTACACAGAACAGCCTCCCCGGCCTCAAATACATATACTTATACCTATATAGATAATACAACTATTTATTTAAATGTATATAATACAGCATAAAAATAAAACAAAATATATTTAAGTGTATAAAATTAAGTTATAAATTTATAAAATAATAAATAAAATTAATAAAATTAAAAATATAAAATAAAAATAAAATATTAAAATATATAGATGAGTATACATGTATATAACCCATAAAAGGAAACTTAAAATTTTAAACCTCAAAAATATAAATAAAAATCTTAATAGAATAATTCGGAAAAAAATAAATATTTTTCATTTAATAACCTAAAAGTAATAAAATTGTTTATTATTTTAAAATGAATTTAGAAATATTTTCTCCAGCCTTTTTCTTGGTTGGTCCACGTGGACCAACCAGGAGGTTCAAAGAGTTGACCCACAGTCAACTCTCTGACCCATTGCCTGCGACCTGTCAGAACCTTGTTTCTATTGTGATTCGAGATTTTTTGTAGACCTCACCTTGCAGCCTTTGGTGTCGATGTCTTCTTCACTTTTTCTCCTCGTGGATCCATCTTACATGCCCAGTGTTTGCCTCGAGGATTGCATTGCTCCAACGCCCAATGTCCCTCGATCTTCTCATCGTTCCGTCATTTGTACATAACCAGCACCCGACCTTCAAGCCTAGTTTTGAACCCTTTCTTGAAGAAGCTTGGCCCGTCCTGGTGCTTTGCATTGATTCTCGTGACAGGGGAATCTCCAGCATCTTCATGTGTGGTCCGGCGAGGCCTGGAGGGCCGGTTCCACCATCTTCGGCCATCCTTGGCCGTGAGGCCTCATCTCTGGTGTTCAGCCATCGAGGTATCTTTTCGATTTGCTTTTCTTGTATTCCTAGATTCACCTTAGTCTTAAGAGTAGAATACAACTTTTCATTTTGCTTTTTAGCCTAGGATCCACCTTCGACACCACCTCTCCGGAGCTTGCTCCGGCGAGCTCCTTCCTCACGATCCCATCCTATTCCGCCCCACAACGGGGTCGAGGCAGTTTGCCCTCGACCCCTTCACTCTGTTTTGCAGGTCAACGCACGCATTGGAGGACCTGGGGCTCATTTTGGATTCCGCCGGAGCTTCCTGGAGCTCATCATCGACTTTGACACAGGTGGCGAGCTCCGATGAGTGTCAGCGCTTTTGGACACCACCAACCATTCAGAGGAGGACCACAAGAGTCTTCCTAGCCATTTTGGAGCCTGAAGGAGCGCCGGAGGAGGAAGGACGGGGTCGGGGAAGCTCGCATCTTCGCGAGTTCTTCCCCGTTCTTCGTCATCATCTTCCAGCCGTCGGATCTGGCCGGTTCTTAGAGAGGAGCAGCGGACGTCGGATCTTCTAGAGATTCCACCATCGAATTCCATTGAGGGATCCAATCTCGCTCGCCCGTTCTGAAGCGATATCGGCTCACGTGGGTGTGCCACGTGTCAAGTCAAGTGCAGATCAATCATCCGATCCACCAGGCCTTGGTAATTTTGCACATTTCCCCTAGCCAATTATGTATTTAATAATAAGGACATAACTTTCATATGCAGTTTTATAATTTTGTAAATTTTGTAAAACCCCCTGTATTTCTATTATTTGCAATTGGGTCCCCGACCACGTCACCTCATGTGACCGGCGCACGTTAGGTGTCGGTATTTTGTGCGAGTGATGAGTGCGGAATCCACCTCTTAATATAAAGAAATTGTAATATAGGAGATGGATTTCGGTCGATCAAAAACCACAATCTTTGAATGTTGTGGAATATTCTTACTTAGCAAGTTTACTAAGGTCGAATACAGGGAATGGTGATTATTAGTTGTGTGGTTTTAAATTAAAATAAATAATTAATTAATGGTTGATTAATTTCTATGTTGGGATAATAAAATACAATGCAATGATGAAGATGCTATGCAAAGAAATAAACAGAGATGATTCTGCCCAGGATCTGTGATTTGAAATGTGTTAATCCTCCGATAATATGATCAATAATTTCACAAAATTAATCACAAATCAAAATGGATCGAACTCAGGAGTTATTCAAACTGACCCAATGCTTCAGGTCAATAAATGATGGTCAGAATAATTTGAAGCAAGATATCCAGCCTCTAAATGTCTTTGATTCAATTTCTCAAATAGTTGACAATAATCTTAGAGGAATTGATCTAAATTAATACCCTGTGAAATATAAACTATTGAGAATAATCAACAAAGATTACAAGGGTTTAATCATATTAAAATCCTCATCCGAATTCCTGCAAAAGATATCTTTAATTTCTCAAGCACAAATATGTCAAAATTAGCCTACATATGTCAAAAGAGATCCTCAAATGATAATTAACAATAAATAACCTCAAATCTGTCCACAAACTATGCTAAGTGATAGAGCATGAAAAAAGCTTCAAAATGACATATTATACGCTAAAAATGGAGTTCGTATGAGAAAGATATGCTAAAATGAAATTGTAGGGACTAAAATGTAAATAAAACAAAGTTTTTCTTTCAAAAAGGTCCCTAAAGGGGCTTATCTGTAATTTATAAAAGTCGAAGGGGTCTCTCTACAATTTTCCCCTAGCAGGGGTACATTTATATATTCTAAAATAATGAAGGGTCTTTTTGTAATTTTCCCACCGCGCACGTGCGCACATGCGCCAGCAGGCTTGGTTGGCGAGGCAGAGGCTCGGGCGCGAAGCGGAGGCTCGGGCGGCCGGACCTTTGGTTCGGGCACGGGGCTGAGGGTCAGAGTCCTGAACCACATGCTAGATCCGAGGCTAGGGCTCGGATGGTGGACCTTAGGATCGAACAGCCTCGGGCGACCCGAGCCTCGAGGCTGGGGCCGAGGCTCGGGGGGGTGACGTGGACGGTCACAGGTTGTTGGATCCCCCAATCCAACGGTGGTGAAGGCAGCGGCGGGGCTTGATTGGGGCCATTGGATCAAGGGTTGGCCCCTGATCCAATGGCAACTGTAGGTTGGGGCGCAGCTCGGTCGGAGGCGGTGGGCGCGCAGATGAGCAGAGTGCTGGGCGAGCGGGCCGGCACCGGGGCGAGAAGGCTTTGATGGACGGCGAGGCGGGATCGGCCGGTCGACACACGAACGGTCGGGCCCAGTGGCGTGGGCGGAGGTCGCGCGGAGCGATCTTCACCTGCAAACGTTAGAGAAAATCGAAGCTACGAGGCAGAGGAGCTTCGGGTGATGATGCTAAGCGATCGGAGCGTAGTTTATGGGAGGTTGCAGAAAGATATAGGAACACTGGAACAGAGGAGGGTTCCAGCATGTGCAAGGCCGGCTTGGGTGGTGTATACGGAGGAGTAGATCTGGGGCGGAGAGGGAGAGTATGATCACCTGGTGTTTGGGAAGCTGAGGCTCCCTTCCGGTGAACTCCTCAGCCTCGAACGAGATCTCAGCGAATCTCAGACGCTCACGGAGCGAGGAAGCAGCGGGCAAGGCTTCGGCCAGTGGATCACGCCGGCCGAGGTTGTTATCACCAACTTTCGGGAGTAATGGTGGATGGATTTAGAAGGTGTTGTACGATGGAGTTTTATAGGATAGGTGGAGGTGTTTCATGGAGGAAGGCACGGCAGTGCCCGTAACGGTCGGAGCAGAAGGGTGCGGCCGTTGCGAAGGCGGAGGAGGGCAACGGTCGAGCGTTACGCGCGGGAGGAGGGGTAATGGCTGGAGGTAGGGGAAGGGGAGGGGGTTGGTCACGTATCGCGCACGTGCACGTGGGAGGAGAAGGCGGCACGTGCATGGAACGTGCGAGAGGATAGAGAGGTGCAGCATGTGGGGGTGCCACGTGGCATGCCCT
Source organism: Ottelia alismoides (assembly GCA_037367405.1). Classification (NCBI taxonomy): domain Eukaryota; kingdom Viridiplantae; phylum Streptophyta; class Magnoliopsida; order Alismatales; family Hydrocharitaceae; genus Ottelia; species Ottelia alismoides. The sequence goes on from JAZKJV010002159.1 coordinate 655,072, forward strand.
GGAGCTGCCACGTGGCGCCCCCAAAAAATTCAAAATTAAAGAGATACAAAAAATGAAAAAGAAATAACAGGAACCTCGGATCGAAAAATTTTCTGCACGAAATTGTTTGTCTCGACGAGATCTACAACTTTCATGAAGGACCCGAGAGCAAAAGAGGTCACCTGTGTGAAGTGGTATTTTTGGCGGTTCTCCATGTGTATAGAAACCCGGCTTTTGGAGTTTTGTAATTTTTTTGGTGGTTTTAGAGAGGATAAAAATCTAGAAAAATTACATAAAATACAAGAAAAATAATTACACACTAATCTGATTTTTTTGGATTTTTAAAAATAAGAAAATAGGAAAATAAACTAGAAGTAAGAAACACAAAATTTTTGTACAGACTCACAACGGACTCTTGAACACGGTCAGTTTCTTTGATTTCAGTTTTAATTAGGAATTAGATTTTTGTGTCGCTTAACAAAACTTTAACACAAATGAAGAAGAAATAAAATTAAAAGGTTAACTATGAACATAAAAACTCAGGTCAAAAATAGTAAAAAGTTAAAATGCGCAAAAGAGGCCCAAAATCCAACTTTCACATATGAGCTCCGAATTTTACGAAATTGGTTTTGTTTTCAAGGTAATTGAAAATGGAGTACTTTAAAAGTGAGTAGACCAAAATCGGACACTGTATGAGGGAGATATGCTCATGTTAGTCCGTCAAATGTGAAATCGGACTTTGGGATTACTTGACACTTATTGGAGTTAGTAATTTTTTTGTATTTTTTGTTTAATAATGTTAGTAATATCTACACAATGGAGGTGGTTTGGAGTCAATCTGAGTTGGGATGAATTAATTAAAATATGAGAAGTTAGCGGCTTTTTGGTCTAATTTACACTTGGAATTTTTAATGCAATTTATGCATGATGAAATGCAAATATTATTCACACATGTATGAATGCTAATAATACTCTATTAATGATTAAATGCATGTGAATTTTGGGGAACAGAGCTTAATTGACAAATTTTAGCATGATGAATGCGAGATTCATCAGCAGGGACCCTTGCAACTTTTATTATTTCTATTAAGTCCTTAAACTTGTTTATGCAGTTATAATTTTTTGGTAATTTTGCATTTTAGCCCCCAGATTTTTGTTAATTGTGAATCAGTCCCTGCCAGGTCACGTGAGTTTGGTGCTTTACAGAAGTACTCTTGTGGGTTTTGGATTTAATATTTGGTCCTGTAACTTTTTAATTTAGTTATAATTTTGTGGGAAATTTACCCTCAGGCCCTCGGACTTTTACATATTTACAAAAATACCCCTGCTCGGAGTGTATTTTCTCTTTGTTTCTAGTATTTATTTCGTGTATCTATAAAAATCAAAAAAATCCCCAGAAATAGTCATAAGTTTCTGTTGCATTGCACTTTAACGTTATATTTTTATTTTATATTTTTGAGTTTTAATATTTATAAAAAATCAAAAACATGCATTTTCATACTTGTTTGCACTAAAAAATACATAAAAATTATAAAACCTTTTTGAAAAAATCCCAAAAAAATATATTTTATGTATTTTTGCATCTTTAATCTTTAGAAAAAAAAATCATTAAAAATATAAAAGAAAAGTCAAAAAATAGAAAAACACTAAAAACCTTCATAAAAATAAAAAAATCATTAAAATCACAAAAATATAATTTCTTTTTCTGAATTTTCTCTATTTTATTATATGTATTTTAAAATTAATTTGGAGAATTTTTATCTTTGTTTTGTATTTTATTTCTCCATCTTGATTTCGGGTTTGTACTTTATTCCTTATTTTGAGTATTTGTGACTTTAAAATACCAAAAAATTAGCAAAAATATAGAAAAATCACGAAAGCATTAAAAAATTATAAAAATAATAAAAAGATTTTATTTCCTGAATTTTTCATATTTTTATCTATTTTTATATATACATTATCTCTCTCTTTCCCTTATTATATATATATATATATCTTTTTTATAATTTAAAAGAAAATGAAAATTCAAAAAATATAAAATATAAAAAAGAAAATACAAAATCAAAATATTAAAAAATATAAAAATTAAAAAATAACAATTAAAATTTAAAAACCCACAAAAAATAGCACAGATAGACAAACTCATCACAGCCAATTATGTGCATTTATTTCCCCACTCTACCTATTTGCTTCTTGTGTTCGACACTCTACACATACTTGCACCTATACACATATTTGGTGTAGTGTTATAATAAATTTTAACTCTACATCGCTTTTCATTGTTTGATCATTGTTGTGGGTTATTTGTTGTCTGAAGATTGGGTTTCTTGTGGGTCGCCATAGCGACTGCATCTCGGCCTTGTGTGAGACATATTTTAGACCCGTGAAAAATCCGCTTCAACAGGTTCATAGTCATACTATTAGTAACTTCCATCAATATTCCAATCATCAAGAGATAGAGTGATCAGTTGGATAAAATCGATCTTACGTTGAAAGTGCATATGCAAAAGACAAACATGAATACCATGGGACTCCACGACTGCCTAAACTTCTTTTGATGGCTAGGAAAATTTATTATAATCATTATTGTAATGAAAAAAGAGGAGGGGAGGAGTGTGCATACGCATGCACGCACACCCCATGCTCATACACAACCACGCACATGTAAATACGTACCCCCACACTCATGCACGCATGTGCATGCGTGTGCACACATGAAAGGTTAAGTTGAAAGATAACATAAACAGATGAAAAGGACATAATACATTCTTACAGTGCAGCTGCATCAAGCACAACGGATGGAAAGTGTCTTTGAGATGTAAGATATGACAATGTTGGCTATGTGCATCTAAGCTCCATGACATTAGTGAGGTTGATATGATGTTCTATGAGTATGGATCGAATCCATACTAGTTTTGTTGCAGCATGAGACATGGCTCTATATATTCACTCTCAACACTTGAGCAAGACAATTGCTTGTTTCTTGCTTTTCCACATAACCAGATTTCATGCCATATAAGTGGAGAAACATGCAGTGGACTTTCTATCTGTCATGCATCCTCCAAAGTCTGCATCTTAATAGGCCATGAGGTCGAAGTTGTTGCCATTCCCTAGGGAGGACTTGATGTACCTTAGAACTATCATGCAAGAACTTTATATCACCTGACTCGTAGATGTGTCCCTTAGGATCCATGGGTATCTGTGATGCCTTGGATCCTAGCATCCATATTTCCTAAAGCAAGTCGGTAGCATACTTTTGAGACATGACTAATCCTTACTTGGATCTTGCAATCTTTATCCTCAAGAAGTATATTAGTAGACCCAAGTATTTGATTACAGATTATTCTACTAGTTGCTTCTTCACTTCTAGAATACCATCAGAGTCATCACCCGTGAGGATGATGTCATCCACATAGATAAGCATAGCCACAGTTCCTTCCATTCTTTGTATGAATAAAGAATGGTATGTCGAGGATCAGATATGGTCCAGATTCTCCAGTACTTATGATAATTTCTAAAACCATGCATGATGCCTTTGTTTAAGACCATATATGGACTTTCATAGTAGGCACACCTTCTGACACTCCCCTTGAGCCTCGAAGCCGAGAGGTTATTGCATGTAAACAATCTCTCGAAGGTTACCATAAAAGAATGAATTCTTTACATCTAGATGATGTAAGAACCAATCAAATTGTACTACTACTGCCATAAGGATCTGTATAATAGATATACGAGCAACTGGAGAGAATATGTCAAAGAAGTCAACACCATAAGTATGTGTGAACCCCTCTGCAACAAGTTGTGATGTGTAATGAGAAACAAACCCCCATGGATTGTACTTCATGATAAAGAGCCATCTAGATTCCGCTATCCCATTATCGCTAGATGGATCAACAATTGTTCAGGTGTTCCAAGAGATCGGTGCATACATCTCTTCTTCCATTGCTAAGTGCCATCTTGAATCATGAAGTGCATCAGTATGAGTAAGAGAGATAATTGTATCGAAGATTGCATGGACAAACCATTTGTATGATGAGCCAAGTCCAGAGAATGACACAGTAGTAGAGATTGGATACTTGGTACTATAACGAGCTGTCATTGTTCGGTCCCCTTTCGTAGGGCTATTGGTATGTCCACTGGAGCATTCCCTGAGTCGTCGGAGGTTCCTGTAGGTTGTAGTTGTATTCGTTGATATAGCAATGGTGTTATTCTATAAGGCTCGACCGTAAGACATGCCTGAGGTGATGGTGTTTTCTCAGAAGAGGTATCGCTCCGAGACATAGGAACAGGAATGTGAGCGGTAGATGGTGGTGGAGGGCTAACATGTGTTCCTGACCTTGAGTAAAAGGAAAGTGACTCAACGAATATAACATTTGTACTTGTGTAGTACCTTTTGTATATAGGATCATAGCATATGTATCCCTTCCGGTTCCTAGCATACCTAAGGAAAATACATTTAACATCTCTACCAACAAGGTCATCCTTTCCTGGACCAAGAATGTGGACAAAGGAAACATACCTAAAGACTTTTGGGGGAATAGGAAATAAGGCCTTTCCTAGAAAGAGAACCTCCATGGGTACCTACTCAACAATGGAGGAAGACGACATTCGATTAATGAGATAAGTGGCAGTTAAAATAGTATCATCCAATAGGTGGAAGGAACATGATAATCTATAAGGAGGGTTCTTGCAATTCAAGGATATGCCTATATTTGCGTTCAACCATGCCATTCTCTTGGGAAGTATGTGCACAAGTAGTTTGATGTAAAATTCTATGGCTAGATAGAAATGACTGCATATCATGAGAAGAAACTCTCGAGCACTATCAGATAGTAGACTTTTGATAATGGTGACATGATTCTTAATTTCATTAATAAATCGATCAATAATCTGGAAAATGTCAAACTTATTTTTTAATAAGAAAGACCACGAGACACGAGAAAAGTCATCTATAAGAACCAAATAGTATCTATTTCACAAATGATCAGGATATCGATTGGGTCCTCAAACATCAAGGTGAATTACTCAAAAAGACTTCTGGAATGGATGGTACCAGAAGATGGAAAGGAACTTCTATGGTGTTTTCCTAGTTGGCGAGCCTCGTGCTCTAGGCTGATAGTGGGAGGAAGCAGGGGAGGAACACAACAAAGGTTGTAAATGGAAGGGCGACCCAATCGTTAATCCCAGAGAGCTCTGGAAGATGCTCAAAAAGAAGTTCCAGAGTACACAACAGTCCTAGATGAGTGTACTAGATGATAGACACCCCCTTCATCACGGCCCGCATCGATCATTTTCCCCTATCAGTATGTCTTGAAAAATACATGAAAAAGCATCAAATATAGTTCTGCAATTGAGCTCCTTGCAAATCTGGTTAACAAAGAGAAGAGTGATGGGAAACTCATGTACAAACAGAACATTGATGAGCCGAATGTTAGGGGTTGTTACAGCATTCGTTGTATGCACCCATTGTGTTGTAGCATAGTGTTTAGTCCCACATCGTCCAGCGGTGGGACTTGGAGGCTCTGAAGAGGCTATATAAGAAGCCCCAGACCTCCTGTATCCATTGACAAAAAGTAATGCATAGCATGCCCCATTTAAGGCTTCTCCCGTGGTTTCATCCGGCTCCTCACGGAGTAGGGTTCCATGTAAAGTCCCGTTGTTCTTCTTCTTTGTTTATCTTTTCCATGTTTACGCTTCCGCTTCCGATTTTCTAACATGGTATCAGAGCGAGTTCGATTATCGAAGAGTTTTATATTCTTTATATTTATTATTCGAGATTCGATTGTTAGATACATTTTCCACTGTTCTTGAATATCATTATTTTTCAAGATTCGATTTTTTTATTCGAAGATCTGCACAAATTTTGGTTCAAGAATTCTAGGGTTTTCCAAAACCCTAGATCCACAATTTCAGGTCGCATGGCACCACCTTCTGTCATCTCCAAGTCCAGCAAGTCTCGTGACCTTCCTTGGGAGCCCATGCAATGAAGCAGGTCTCCAACGATCTCCCTTTCCAGGCCGCACCCTAGCTGTATACATCTCTGAACAGGTGCGAAGTGATCTATGCGAGCCCCTTCCATCTCGCATCTACGTGCGAGCTTTGCGCGCATCTCCTGCAAGGTCACCAACCACTGGAGCCTCTTCAGGCGGTAGTCATGCCACCCGAATCTTGTTGGTCTTCAGCGCAGGCCATCCTTCTGCGCCCCAGCGCCCTGCGCCTCTCCTTCCGCGCATACAGACGCATCCCCGATGGCCCAGGCAGCATCGTGCCGCAGGCGGCGATGGCGGCATACCTCCAGCACGCCCTGATCTCAAGATGACTGCGCGTCATGCTTCCCCGCGCGCTTCCATGGCGGAACCCCAAGATCTCCAGGCGCCTCCTGCCCTTGCGGGCTACCCAGCAGCGCACCTCCTCGCGCAATCCCTTCCAGGCGTTGCTTGCCCTCTCGCGCAATCCAGATGTGGCAGGCAGCGGCGCTTCCGCTGCACCTTCAGGCGCTTCAACGGCGGCGTTCCGCACGAGCGGCGTGCCTCTCCCCCATCTCTCGCTCCAGGCGGCGGCGCTACTCCCGATTCCGCATCTTGGTGCCTCCCACGCCTCCTGACGATCCGCGCGAGGTCCCCGTGTTGGGACCCTAGGTGGAGGGCCCCTTTATAGAAAAAAAGTGTGTGTTATTTGCTGAAGGCTGTAAGCTCAATGGTGGGTCGGTTTTCGAAAAAAAAAGTTCTGGTGAGGGTCCATGTGGGCCGAGTATACAAACAAAAAAAAGAGAGGGTGAGGGCATGTTTGAGAAAAAAAAGGTCGAAATTGGTGCGAAAAATATTTGAGAAAGAAAAGCAAAAGCCAAAAAAATTGAATGATGAACGGCTTTGTAAAAAAACAAAACAAAATTTGGGGGGACGATATTTATTGTAAAAGAGAGAGAGAGTATATTTTGAAAAAAAAGAGGAGAGATTTCAAAAAAGAGGCGCGTACATTTGAAAAAGCCATTCGCAAATTGCAAAAAAATGATCAAAAGCCGTAAAAAATGTGTGATGGCTTATTTAAAAAAATAAAAAAATGATGATGGATTAAAAAAATAAAAAGCCGCAAGTATATTTTGTTTTCCCCTTCTATCTTGACTTCTCCCAACTTAGTCGATGTTCATTTTCCGACAAGTATGGGAGAAAGGGGGAGTATATGTGTAGAGTCACAGGTCTTGTGTTCCAGATTCATATGCCTGATGCAGATTCCTCAGACCAGCCAGAAGATCAGACTCTACAGTTCGATTTCAGACTCGACGATCATTGTTCTGAGTCTCCAGTTTCAGACACGCACGAGTTTGCGGTCTTATTTCAGATGAGCATAAGTTGCCATCATTTGTTTTGCGGTCCCCATCATTCTTCTTGTTGTCAGGCCAGAGTTTTCATGTGAGCCATAGGGACTCCAGAGCAGAGGACCATTCCCTTGAGCGCAAGGGTTTTCATGTGGTATCATAGGTACACTAGAGCAGTGCACCATTCTCTGAGCCAGATGGGAGAGACCCAGTTCTTTGACGAGGAGACTTCAGGCGCAAGTTCAGACTCGATGGTCAGATTCCGAGTCTTCGGTTGACTCACACTCCAGCCCGTTCGTCCTCCTCACCTGCACGGCATTAGAAGCAACGTCCTCGACTGCAGCAATGTGCGTGTTGGGTTGATATTGTCCGTAGTGTCCTGTAGCATTGAGTTGAGTTTATTTCTGTTTGTCCAAGCTGAGCATTGCATGCTCCAGCTTGAGGGGGAGTGTTAGAGCATTCGTTGTATGCGCCCATTGTGTTGTAGCAGGGTAAATGGATCCTGGAGGAGATCCATTTACCCCATCTAGTGTTTAGTCCCACATCGTCCAACGGTGGGACTTGGAGGCTCTGAAGAGGTTATATAAGAAGCCCCAGACCTCCTGTATCCATTGAGAAAAAGTAATGCATAGCATGCCCCATTGAGGGCTTCTCCCATGGTTTCATCCCGCTCCTCACGGAGTAGGGTTCCACGTAAAGTCCTGATGTTCTTCTTTGTTTATCTTTTCCATGTTTACGCTTCCGCTTCCGATTTTCTAACAGGGGCGAGATGTGCATCCCCTCGTCCATTGTGTAATATGATTTTTACATCCGTAACCATGTATATTTTTTTAACAATACATACATATCTTTCCATAACCATGAGTTACACCCAGATCCCAAACAATGCTTAACCTTTACATTATATAATCATGTGTTAGCTTCCCTCCATTTTTCCGTTAACTATGACGGAATTGTCAAATATTTAAATATTCCACCTTTAAGTTCACATATTTACAAATGATGTCACTCCTCCTCCCCTTGGGTGATTTGGTTCTGGTCGCACCCTCACTTTACCTCCCCTTCTCCGACACCAGCAGTAGGTGAAGGGCGTAGGTGGTGGTCCTATGGTTGCAACCCTCCGCCTCATGTGGTGGCCCTCAATCATGGCGACCAGGATGAGCCTCCGTACGCATAAGTATTTCAGATGGTGTGATCTCAGCCACTGGGCTTGAAACACGTGCCCTCGATCTACTAGGTTTGGAGGATTCATCATCCTTCATTGTTTTTGCTCAGGTCATCTTGGTAAAGATGCATGTTGTCAATGTTCGGAGTTGGTTCAAGAAAGGAACCGGGGCGTAGGACCTCCTATCATCAGCTCACACGGTCGAAGCGCTGGTTCTTGATCGAAATCAGAGAAGAACGAAGGTTGTGCTTCTAACAGTGATCTTCCATTCTTGAGATGGTGGATGATACTCCTCTAGGTGGAGTCTGATCAGAGTGGGATTGGGGCATAAGGTCATTTGGACTGACCAGGCACACTTGATTTAGTTATTCTTCTTGAGGAAACAACCTAGAAACCAAATCAACCTTCTCAATTCTTGAAAGAATCGGTAACTTGGGACTAGAGATCTGAACAAGAAATCTCTCTTAATCTAAAAATCCCACAAAAGTCCACTTCAGTCATATAAGAATGCTGGTTTTGTATCAGAATTCTATTATGAATGAATGCACTTATAAATGGGCTGGAAGTGGAGGGAGCGGGGAGGAAGTGGACGGAGGGGCTGGAGGAGTTAGTTGCGGAGGAAGAGGTGATTGGAGGGGCTGGAGGGGGAGAAGGATGGAGGAAGATGACGAGAAAGAAGGAAGGGTGGGTGGGGGTGTTATTTTTTCCATTTGTGGGTGTTATTAAAGTCATTGGATTGAATATAGGTTAGATTAACCCAAGGGTCTCATTTGGTTAATAGACTAAACTAAGAGGGACATGTGTGTAAGACAAAGCCATTATTTAGGGTTTTGGATGTAATTCAAGATCATTGATGATTATGTATATAATATTGAAAGTATAAATGAGTGTGGGTGTAAAAATATCTTGTTCAAATTGAAACAAGTTTCTACACCATGACCTTCTAAGGTTTGACATTACACAACAACCCTCGTAGTATTCATATTTACCCCAAAATCCCTAGAAATAGCTCGCTTCTTAGTCTTCAATTCCAGTCAGTGACTACGAGTGTCTCTGCAATGGGATGTGTATATATATTTATCTCTTGACTCAAAAAGAGAGCATGTCTAAAATGAAAAGGAATCTTAGAATATATAGGGTTGAACCATGAGGGTCTCCTAGTGCCTTCTTATTTTTTTCCATTGGAATTTAGATATTTACACCCGTCAAAGTAAGAAATCATGTCATATATTCTTGAATCAGATTCCATTTTGAGAGATTTGAAAAAGGCACTATCTCTTTTTGCATGAGTTGTGAGGTGAATATGAAGAGTACATGGGTTGCCGCATAACAATCAAAGTTAATAGGGTCACGATGTAAAATCCCCTTAATTGAAAAAATGGGTAAGATGGGGTTACCTCATGGGGGAGCCAACTTGGCTACAGCCACTCTTAAATTTTTATTTTTATCTTCATTGTATTTTCTAATAGCATGTAGGGAGGTTTATGTCACTATACGATAACATGTTTTCATTCCAATTTTGACTCAATTCGAGACTCATGTCTCATCCACCAAGCCTATCAATTTTTGATAGTATCATAATAACCGAAATTGATCCCTTCTAGAAGGGCATATTAGAAATGTCTATTTACGCAAAATTTGAATGAGAAAATATTGTATGTAATGAAACTTCATTACAAAATTCACAGGCATGCCCTTCCGCTAAGATAAAGGTGGGGAAGTAAATGATATTACAAAGGGATAGAACTGTGAGCTTTGTAAGAAGACAGAGCCACAACTAATACTGCGAAAAAGGGAGGGGCATAACCGATATTATAGAAGTTAAAAAGATGTTTCTTTTTCATACATAATTGCAAGTTTAGAATGAGGGTAATTACAAATTGGAATGTTTATAGTGTGAAAAATCATGTTTATTTAAGGGATGACGTAGGTACAGAATGTAGGGATGAGCTATGGATTCGGTCGGCCCTTTCCACGAGCTAGATCTAAAACAAGCTCAACTGGTAGCATACCAAGGCCTGAACTCTAAATTCGATGAGCTAAATGAATATGTCAAGCATGAACTGACCTCCGTCCAAACCCATGATCCCACGATTCAACTCAAATAAGGCACTATAAGACAACATCTATAATAACTCATGATCTCATCCGATCTCAAAAAAGGACAGAAGACACCCCTAATCGCATATGATAGTATAATGGTCTTAAGGTATTTCACCCAATCATTGCTGCCTACATTTTTTAAAAGAACATGATTTGCCATGATTTACCATGATTGCTGCCATGATTTAAAGAACATGATTTGCCTACATTTTTTAAAAGAAAATACCTTAACACAACATGTTTTGCCATATGATAAGATGAAGAATAAGTAAAGGCTAGATCCTAGAGGCTAGTACCTTGTCGTTGGTTGGACTTTGGTTGTCCTTCCGTACTCTTGCCAAAGCTAAAAGAAACCACGGACAACAGATGGAGTTTTAGAATGTGGTGTGGTGTGTGCGTGACCTTTGATTTGGGGACTTTCCTTGATTGGAATATGAATCGACACAAGAAAGGAAGGAGGGGCCATTAAATCTTTCAAAATAGAGATAATAGATATTTTAAAAATCAAGGTGAAGCGTACACACACACAAACAAACACAATGCTGGTTTCGCCCCTGCAGAGCTTAATGGATTTTGATCTTTTAAGACGAGTGGATGAATATTGAAGTAATGCGCAATCGGATGGGCATATTAGACCAAAACGCATCAGCCAATGGAGGGATATTTACACGACAGCCCCTACAATATTGTCCGATTACACCGCAATTATGGTAATCTCTGTAATCACATCAGCATTCACCACCACATAATATTACTTTATTTTATACAGTTGACCCATGCCGTCAAAATCCCTGTCAAACTATTAAGATTAACGGTAAGGCCCAAAGCAGGGGAAATTGCAAACAAAAACTTCCAAGAATCTCCGTCCTTCCTCTCCCTCTTAGCTGTCGGGGAGCGGAAGCCAGATAGCCTAATAGGACGATAAGCAGCCACTACCCAGGGAATGTGCATTCTTCTAACTGTAGCAACCAGCAAACATCGGCAAGAACAACCCCAAAATCGCTCAACATGATAACAAGATTTCATCAGACCACAAAATAAAGCCTCTATACAGGATCCAGATGCAAGAAATAAGAAATGTTACGTACCAAAAAGTACTCGAGAGCAGATCCAGGAGACAAACTTGTACAGAACTTCTGTATGACAAGAACTTGTACAACGTTACAAAAAGAAATACAATTTCCTATACGAGGCGATCCATAGCTGCAACAGACCTCATACAGCTCTTGCCCATCATATGTCGGGTTATTTGACATCCATGATATCAAAATTTTCTAAATTTTTATCCATCTGATAATTTCCCATATAAACAAAGAAGCCCTCAAGAGAGATGTGTCTCATCTAAATACCATCCATGATGTTGGCCAAGGAAAACAAGAAAGATACTGGTTGAGGTAAGATTATCTACTGACCAAGGTTTCCCAGGAGCCGTTCAACTGCGGCATGGACGTTGCCCGCGGTGGCAACTAGTGCACGTATATTCTCCTGCGTGTCAAAGAAACCCATTTCCTGAAGTTGGGTTAGTTGAGTAGCATAAAGCTCTTCTGGAGGAGCTGCAACGTCAATAGAAGGTTAAATTCCCGAGTTGAAGAGATGCCAATGAGAAATCATATCCCAAAGCTAAAGAAGAACAAACTACTGACCATTTGAGACATTTGGAACACCAACATTGCCTGCACCTAGCTCACTGAAAATACGAGCTAACTGATCCATAGACGTGGAGTTGAAAGTGCCTGCTGTAAGTGGCAAAATATCACAAAATAAAAAAATGGAATGAAGTGTTAAAAAATAACGCGCTCTATCCTTGCCAATCTCGGATCACTCGACTGAATTTAATATGGAGATCAATACAGTACTTCCAATATCTAAGTATTTAGAAATAGGATCTACAAAAATGGGCCCCATATATGCCTTGATTCCCGATTACGGTAATGATTATCGAAATATAACAATGAGAGTACTATATTTTACAGTTTGATGTTAAAGTTTATAAAAAAAATGTTATGGAAGCTTACAGGAGGATACATTTGAAACTAAAAATAAGATTGGATCCCAAGGACCCTAGCCAGGATTCAATGCATAATAGATGGGGCCCTTTCTTTAATTTACCCTAAAATATATAGCTCAAAAATAACGTCAACAGCATTACCAGCGCCAGATACTCCTCTCTGCGTTTGTTCTCTGCAATGAATTGGGCAACAATACATGAGAAATGGAACAGACCTGAGGAGTAGAAATTAATATCCTATTGGAACAAGTGACTATGACGTGTTTAGCCTGCTAATCTCGCAAGTCTACATATGTATATGTTTTATAAATTTACACCAATTCGATCAAAGGAACCAGAAAAAAGGATTGTCAGAAAAACATACCTCCCTGGTTGCTGGAGACCGAGAGATGAAAGAGATTGTTGTAGTGCGAGCATTTGCTGTAGTAAAGAAAATGAGTTCATAAGAGATATGTAACAGTAATTACAACATAAAATTAGTAAATATTTCTGGTTAACCTACACGTAGAGTATCAGGAGAAGCCATCTGACGGAGAAAATCCGGGTTCTGCAGCATCTCTCTAAGTTGAGGATTGTTCTCCAGCATATTCCCCATCAGAGGATGAGAACTGATCATCTTAAAATTCCAAAATAACAAGAGATGAGCGTATGATTCAGTTAAAATGAGAGAGAATAAGACACGTAGATTACATGGTTGACGTATTGAGGGTTGGACAGTAGACTCTGCATCATCTGGGCCATTGCTGGATTCTGCAGAACCTCACGGAAGAGCGAAGAATCTTGTGTGTTGCCTTGAAATTCCGGCAAACCAAGACCAGCTAAGCCCGCAACACCAGGTGCCCTTCCATCAACTGCAGATGGTTGCCTTGCATTGTTGTTTTGGGCACCAGCTGTTTATCATCATAACAATTTTAAGATTGAAATGGAGTGACTGACCAACATGCAGAAAGGGCGTTTTACCAGTATTACTCCATGGATTAGGAAGAGGGTTAGTGTTGGGAGCAGGAGTTGATTCCAAGACGGTGTTTGTAGGGATATCTGATAAGCCCGTGCTCTGAGCAGTCAACCCACGTCCATTTCCAGCCTGTCCAGCCATTGTTGTAGCATTAAGAAAAGGCTCCTGAACAGTCTCATACATGCGCCTGAGCATGTTAAATCCTTCTGGTAAAGATTCGATGTTGCTCATTGCTCTATCGGTGTTGCGCATCATCTCCCTCATCAGTCCAGGATTTCTTGTTGCTTCTACTGCCTGTCTCAAAGTGTTGGGATCATTAAGGATGTGGGAAAGCTCAGGATTTCTATCTAAAATCCCCTGCATCTGAGGACTACTCGATATTAAATTCCTTATCATCTCTGGATTATTTAGAAGGTTTTGAACAAATGGCATATTCATCACATCCCCCATCATGTTCGGATTTTGACTAAGCTGTTGATGGAGCTGGTCGAAGTCAGGCAGTCCAGCTCCACCTAAACCAGCAGCCCCACCCATACCAAGAATCCCAAGACCAGGGAACAGTGAGTTAAGTCCGTCACCAGTAAAGCCTCCACCTGCATTTGAGCCAAGACCCCTTACATTTTCATCACCATGAGTACTGCTCTGATTTCTGGACTCTCCAACATCAGACCTTGCAGGCACATTTGGAACAGAAGATGGTGCAGCTCCACGAACCAAGTGAATTGTATGATCAGATTCAACGCCTAAACAAAATTGTAGAACATGAAGAAAATAAGTCCAAACACTTAATTTAAGATACCAGATAAAAAAGCAACCAAATGTAAAGGTATCCTCATTCGATCAGCTTTATTCAGAAACAGTTAACAAAATAAATGGATATGAAAATTACTTTAATATCTATAAATATCTATGTACACATGCCTACATCCAAAATCAAGTTTAAATAGGAAGATGAGAAACCTGCTGCTCGGCAACTTACAACTTCCTGCTGCTCAGAATTCCGCCTGTTCAATTTGATCACAAGCTCCAACCATATTTCTAATTATTATTATTTTTAGTTTTTTTACATGATGGGATGGACCTCCTATAGAGGCCCATCCAAGAGACTCGAACCCCGGTCTGTCCCTTGTGGTTCCATAGACACCCAGCGCTACCAACAGACCATTCACTCTATTGTAGAACAAATCCTCATCCTGGACGTCACTCCTGGGATTCGAACCCTGGTCTCTTGTGTGGTTGACGCACTGTAATACCACTAGATCAAATGACCTTTACAACTCTCTAAATTATTGTGCTGGAATTTGTCTCCTAAAAAGCTGTGCATCCATTTTACAGTAGCATTTGTTCATCTCCTTTTTCTCCCACAATAAAAAGGTTCTATTTTTCTCCAAAACAATAAAGAAAACACACTTAAAGTGTTCTTGATTTCTGTTATTCTATATATTCATGACAATTACTGGTCAAGATGTTATCTTCATAAAAGAAAATGCGTGCAGAAATTAAGTTATTCTTCCAATGCTGATAATCAGGCAGACTGCATAGTAAAGGCAAACCCATCGTCTCTTAAAGCATTTATATCAAAAAACCAAGACATTAACTTGTATAGTAACTGATAACCATAACATAAAAATTAAATGCACGTGTAAGGGCTTCAATGAAACCCATATGACTGACTAGCATCTGACCTGCTCAAAGAAACTGCCTCCTTAAAATAAAACCTCTTGTTTTAAAAAAACATAAATGTAAAAAAAGGGATTTTTTTTTTGAAGGCTCAAAAAGGGGGAGACACGCGATGGTGTTCACCCCAAAATAATATTATAAATAAAGAATAGAGCGAGATACTTACACATCGAGGAGGGGAAGAAAGAAGGGAGAGGGAGGGGTCAGAAAAATAATATTAAAAAAACGGCAACCGGCCCCAAGGCCCAACTACGTAGACCAGTCAGCGATTAATATGGAAGTCGCGGTATCGACGTTCTCCACGTAGAAGCGCGCACCCGAGAAGATAGAGTCATTGCGAGCCCTCCAGATGGACCAAAGGCGCGCCAGAGGGCCGAGCAGATGCGAGCGGGGTCTTCTTCTGTTGGCCCAGAGGATGTCCCAGAAATCCTCCGTATTGGCTGATCGAGCCCAGGCGACCTCATCCCAAATCCGGGAGACCGAAGTGCAAAGGAAGAAAAGGTGGTCCGCCGATTCATCAGACAACCCACAGAGCTGGCACAGAGTGTTGGAAGAGTGAAGAAGGGAGGCGCATCGATCGCGAGTCATCAGTCTTCGATGTCGAAAAACCCAGAAGAAGAAGGTGATCCTAAGAGGTAAGCGGAGCCCCCAAAGGAAAGCGCAGTCACGGGCCAGGGAGGCATCCAGAGGTGGAGGAGGAGGGAGCAGGGCAAGATAGGCCTTGCGGGAGGAGAACGGGCCATTCCTCCAAGCCCAGTGATCCCGCCCGCCAGCAGGGGAGGAGGAAGAAGAGAGAGCCTCCAACAGAGAGGCCAAGTCGTTGACGCGCTGGTCAGAGAGGGACCCCGAGAAGGCGGGGCACCAGCCGCCGTGGTTCCAGTAATCAGCAACGGTGGCCAAGCGGTTAGACGCCAAAGAGAAGAGCCGCGGGAAGCGAGACCGGAGAGCGCCACTCCCCGTCCAGTCGTCGATCCAGAAATTGAAGATAGCACCCGATCCCAGCACCGGGGAGAATAGAGAACGGTTCTTTTGATATATTTCAAAAATGTATCGCCAAAAGGGGGAAGAGTGAGCCGGGCATCTCCCACGGATGAAGGAAATCCAGTCCGCGCCCATAATCGCACGCAGGACTCTGCCAAAAAATGATTCATCCTTACCCCAAACCTTAAGCACCCATTTTAAAAGCAAGGCCTCATTGACCCGCTCCAAGGGCCGAACACCAAGGCCCCCCGCTCTCTTGGGACGAGTAACCACATCCCAAGCAATCAAGTGAATCCCGCGGCCGCTGCCATCCGCCCGCCCCCATAAAAATCTTCGCATGCATTTTTCCAGCCGGAGGCGAACGCCCACAGGTAACTTGCGAACCGAAAGAAAGTAGATGGGAATCGCAGAGAGAACCGACTTAAGAAGAACGAGGCGACCACCACGAGAAAGTAAGGAGGCCTTCCAGCCAGCCAAGCGTGAGTCCACCCGGTCCAGGATCATCCTCCAGTCATTCAAGCGGTTCCGGCCCGACGAAATAGGGACACCGAGGTAGGTGAGAGGGAGCTCCCCAATCCGCGAACCGAGGATAAGGCTGCACTCGGCCACCTCAGGCGCGGACAAGCCAAAGGGCACGAAGCAGCATTTGTCGAAGTTGATCGTTAAACCCGATAGTTCACCGAATAGGGAGATCACATGTGCCATCCCAGCCACCGCGTCGGAGTTCCCCTCAATGAAGCACATGGTGTCGTCCGCGAACTGAATAATAGGCACACAAAGGCCATCCTTCTGAAATCCCGCAGTGAGGCCAGCATCAATGACACCATGCACCATCCTGGTCAAGACGTCCGAGGCGAGAACAAAAAGCATAGGGGCTAACGGGCAGCCCTGCCGCACCCCCCTACGAGGTTGGAAGAGACCGCCAACCGGACGTCCGTTAACAAGCACGGAAAGGGAGGCCGTGGAGATACATCTGCGCATCCAAGATATCCAAGCACTTGGGAAGCCCCGCCGATGAAGAACAGCCCAAAGGAATTTCCAGTCAAGCGAATCATAAGCTTTAGAAAAGTCGATCTTCCAAAGGATACCTTTCTTCTTCTCACGTTTCCAATCAGCCACAATTTCAGAAGCAACAAGGATGCAATCCGCAATATGGCGACCTTTGACAAACGCACCTTGGACCGGCGAGATGAGTCCGTGAAGGATCGTCGAAAGACGGTTGGCCAAGGTTTTAGCGATAATAAGGTAGATGGCGTTGGAGACGGCAATAGGGCGGAAGTCGTCGAGACAGAGGGCGGGTGATTTCTTCGGGATAAGAACGATGTGCGCCCGGTTGATACGATCAAAGCCAAGGTTGCCCGAGTAGAAGTCAGAAGCCACCGCGAGTACGTCCCCCGAAACCACCTCCCAAAAATCCTTGTAGAAGGAGACCGGAAAGCCATCCGGCCCCGGGGAAGAGTCACCATTCAAGCTCCACACAGCGGATTTAAGCTCGGACAAAGAAAAAGGGCGAGTGAGGAGAGAGGAGTCCGCATCCGAGATCCTGGGGGCCCCCGCCCCAAGCCAACGCCAACGCCGCGGGGGGAGGGCAGTAGAAGAACGACGGAACTGCTCGGAGATGGCAATTCCCAGCGCACGATCATCCGAGTAAACATGGCCATTGATGGAGATAGACCTGATAAAATTAAAGCGTCGCCTGTTGCTAGCCGCCCGGTGAAAAAAAGAAGTGTTGGCGTCGCCCTCCTTGAGCCATTTAACCTTAGATCTTTGGCGCCATTCAATACATCTCTTCTTATCCTCAGCCTGAACCTGAGCACTAGCATTTGAGCGGAGAAGAAGCTCATCCATAGAAAGATCACGATCGCTCTCCAAGGAGTCCATGCGCATGATAATATTCTCGGCCTCGGATCGAGTAGCCTTGCGCGAATGCCTAATGGAGGCCTTGAAGTCGACAAGAACCCGGCGAAGAGAGGAAAGCTTCTGAGATAAAATTGCCGCCGCCGATCCCGAGGCCGGGAAGTGGGTCCAATGATTAGTAACGATGTCCTTGAATGAAGGTTCGAGGAGCCAGCTTTTTTCATAGCGAAATAGGCCACGAGGGGAGAGGCCAGATCCGTCATCCCAAATGATAGGGGAGTGGTCCGAGAAGGCACGCGGGCGGGAGGCAACAGAGCAGAGGGGGAAAGAATCCAAAGCCGCGCCATTTCCGAGAAAACGGTCGATCCTGGATCTAGAGGAATTGTTCCGCCACGTGTATGAGATATCATTGGGGACCAAATTCGTAAGCGCCAATTCATGAATTAAATCCTGAAAATCTTGAGAGTCCGGATCACGACCTCCCCGACCACGAGGACGATCCGAAGAGTCAATAGTAACATTGAAATCCCCGCCAATGATCCAGGGGATTCTGGAGAAAGATTCGTCCGCGGAACGAAGGTCCTCCCAAACTTCCCGACGCAAAGTGGGGCAGGAGGGAGCGTAGACGCAGGAGATAGCGATAGGGGAGCCCGAGCGGACGTTATCCAGTACAACCGAGAGAACATGACGTCCCGTAAGCATTGAGCGGAAAGAGAACAACCGTGATTGTCACGTAATTAACAACCCGCCCGCAGCACCAACCGCATCAATCGTACGGAATTCAGAGAAAGAGCCAGCACCAAAGGAACGCCATGAGTAGTCGTCAAGAGTTGCGAGCTTAGTTTCTTGGATACATGCAACATCACACTCCCATTCCAAGAGCCGGGAGGCCAAAGTTCGACGCTTAACCACATCACCCAAGCCACGTACATTCCAGGAGAGGAGCTTCATTAAGAACACAATAAGAAAGGCCCGAGAGGATAGACGGTCAGCAGAAACCAGCAGCATCAATCGGAACCAGCCGAGCCCGGAGGATCCGCCTCCTGCACCTGTTCGTCCACAGGGTCCGAGTCATCCGAGATTGCGCGCACACCCGCAGCGACTGCCACAGCCTGGCGGAGGGTCGCGCAAGAAGAAATCAACGCAGGCGAGAAGGAGGACGAGCATCGCCTGGAGTACGAGGCCCCGTAGCGTCTGAAAGCGGAGGCCGTCCCTGCACCTGTGAGAGAGGCTCCCAAAGCCAGGGGAGATGGGGCCACGGGGGGGAGAGGGGGGGGCGAGATGGAGTCGAATTCAACACCGAGGGGCAAACCTGCAGACGAAGAGGCTCCACCTGAAATACCAAGGGGGTTCGACGGGGCGAGCGAGGCCCCGAACCCGAAAACCGCGGCCTCGAACCGCCAAAAGACGCGCTGTCGCTCCGAAAAAGAGTGAGATCCGCAAGCGGGTCCGAACACCCGACCCGAACCACAGGCGACGAACCGAATCTAATGAGAAAAGAAGGCGAATCGTTATCGAAGGCCTCCCTCCCTGCAGAAACAGAAGATTCGCGTGCCAGACGAGAGAATCGAAGGGGCGTCTCGGTATGGGCGCCGACATCATTCGAAGGCGTCGTCACTACGGAGAAGAGCGGCTTCGGATCCACGTGGCCACCAGGAGATGAAGCGTCGCGCACCACGTGGCCACCCGAAGATGAAGCGCCACCAGAAGAGGAAGCGCCACATGCCACGTGGATCGGCGAAGACGAGACGACAACAAGCTCCGGCAAGACGACGTCAGCCACGGGGGGCGGAGAGGGGACATCAGGCGGCGATTGAGCATCAGTGTCCGACGAAGGAGGCGGAAGCACAGTGAGGATCGGGCGAAAGCTCCAGGAGCCAACCTTGAGAGAGCCGAAGATGGAGCGCTCGCTGGACTCGCGGAGGAAGTCCGGGGAGCATTCGAACAGCACCTTGAGGGAATGCCAGTCGGCGCCGGGGGAGAGACCGTCGTCGAAGATAGAGAGAATCGATCCCCACCGGCGGAAGACCTTGTTGAGCACCGGAATGGTTCTTGAGAGAAAAGGGACCCCCGAGATGGAGGCAACACAGACCTCGGTAGAGAGCGAAGCACCGTCAGCAACCCGCGGCGGACGCCAAAGGACCGCACCGGAGGAGCCGTGCGAGAGCATGAAATCCCGCAGCTGCGGCGAGAGGCCACGGAGGCAACAGTGGGAGGCATCCAGCAGGCAGAAGTCCCCCATGAACGAAGAGCCGAGCACGCGCAAGACCATGTCCTTCACCGCGTCCCAACCAACAACCGGGTGGCGCGCGACCCCAATAAGAAAGAGGAGGGTCCACCGGCCGAGACACCGTCAGCATTAGAAGCATCAAGTAACAGGTGGGGAGGCTCCGACGGCACCCCGAGAGGAGGCGGAGGAGGCGGAGGAGGAGCCACCACCTGGGCGAAAGAGCGCCCCCGAATGGAGGGGCGGGGAGGAGGATCCGCCACCGCCCGCACCGAGAAGGAAGATCTCTCAGGCCTGAGAGCACCGCGCCGACGAAGCCAACCGCAAGAAGCTCGGCGATGACCAGCATCCCCGCATGCAAAGCAGCGAGGAGGCTGAGGGCAAGCAGGAGCAATATGGCCTCGCTCCCCGCACCTGAAGCATCGCTTCCCAGCCTTCCGATGGGAAACCGAAGTCCAGCCCGCCTCCGAAGCCGAATGGGAAGAGACAGCGTCCATCCCTCCCGCCGTAGTCTTGTCCGCGCCCTCTGAACTGCTAGACACCACCCTCGCACCGTTGACGTGAACCTCCGAGGCGATAAGCACCGCCCTCGACCCAGTCGATGACGCCTTGGAGAGGTTCGCACTACCGAAGCCTGCCACGAAACTCCGGCTTCGCACACCACCTACTAGAGACCCGCGACCACTCGCTCCACTCGCACCCATCTTCCCAATAAACCCCCCTAAAAAAAAAAAAAAAAGGGATTTTCCGCCACCTGTTAATTGGTCCCCTCTTGTTAATACTATGGATTTGATTATCTCATTAGCATGTAGAATGAACAGTTCTTAGAACAAAAAAGCTTGCAGAAAATTGACAGATATTTCAGCTGCAATCCTTAATATCCATTACATTAACCAATATCCAGAGTTAACTTTTGGACTGATAATTAATTATAAACTGAACGTAGTAGAGCATGATAGGTCAACCTTAAGAAGCATGCATGTTTTTTATCTCGCGTGCACATCATTAGAATGATATAAAAGCATATCAGTGCACCGCATATAGATTAATGTCGGAAACAGGTCATGCAAGGTGAAAGAGAGGGTTTCCGATAGATTGTGCTGGGAGAGAAGGCAAAGAGGAGTTGCGAGATACTTACAGAGAAAGAAAAAGGATGCAGATAGTTTTCAAGTGTGTAGTAACGAGGAAAATTATCAGTATTAGGAGTAAGTCAAAGGTGACAGTGGCATGATAGATCAATCTTAAGAAGCGTGCATGTTTTTTATCTCGTGCATCATTAGTATAATATAAAAGGATATCAGTTTTTGTCAAAAATAAATAAAAGGATATCACTGCACCGCATATAAATTAATGTTGGAAACAGGTCATGCAAGGTGATAGAGAGGGTTTTCCTGATAGAGAAGGTTTTCGAATAGATTGTGTTCGAAGAGAAGGCGAAGCGAAGCTGTGATATACTTGCAGAGAGATAAAAAGGGTGGTGATATTTTTCAAGCGTTCAGTAATGAAAAAAACTCAGTATTATGACAAAGTCAAAGGTGAGTTTGACAACCCAGCATCGCTTGTTAGTCTTGAATGTGCAAATAAAAGGGTTGGTAAAAAAGAGGGTTCCTAAGATCACTAGAACTAGATGGTGGAATCTTCCACTGAAGCAACCAAGCTTCAGTGAGAAGGTTTTAGAAGACTTATCTTGGGATTGTAGCAGAAGTGCAAACGAGATGTGGGAGGCAGTAGCATCTTGTATCCGAAAGGTAGCCAAAGAGATGCTAGGCGAGTCAAAGGGAGGAGCTCCAGGTCAAAAGGAGGCTTCGTGGTGGACTGAAGGGGTGCAAGAGAAGATAAAATTAAAAGAACATGCTTTAAAGCTATGTATAAGGATAGAGCAGAGGAAACTGTCACAAACTACAAATTACAAAATAGCGAAGAAGGAAGCAAAGAAGGCTGTAAGCGAAACTAAGTCAAAAGCTTATGAAGTTTTGTATAAAAATCTTGACTCTAAGGAGGGCCAGAAGGATATATTCAGGTTGGCCAAAGCAAGAGAAAGAAAGACCAAAGATCTTTCTCAAGTGAGATGCATTAAGGACGAGGAAGGTCACGTGCTTGTTACTCAGAAGAATATAGAGACTAGATGGGAGCAGTACTTCCATGAACTTTTCACTGGGAAAGGAAATAGAGAGATCACTTTGAGTAATCTAGCTAGTAGTGAAAGTTACTTGAATCGTGCAAGCTATAGACAAATACATAGAAAGCAAGTAGAGGAGCCTTTGAAGGTTATGAGACCTGGGAAAGGTGTAGGACCGGATGACATACCTATAGAAGTATGGAGAGATTTAGGTGAGCGTGGTTTGACTTGGCTTACGAATCTATTCAATGTCATTTTACGAAGCAAGAAAATGCCTGAAGATTGGAGGAGTAACATGGTGCTTCTTTATAAGAATAAAGGAGACATTCAAAATTGTTTAAATTGCAGAGGTATCAAGCTGATGAGTCACACTATGAAAATTTGGGAACGTGTGATCGAAAGAAGGTTGAGGCTTCCAAAGTAAAAGAAAACCAATTCGGATTCATGCCAGGTCGCTCAACTACTGAAGCCATCCATTTGTTGAGGAGAACAATGGAGATTTATAGAGCTAAAAGGAAGAATCTCCATATGATTTTTATTGATTTGGAGAAGGCTTATGATTTTGTCCCACGAGAGATATTGTGGAGAATTTTGGAGAAGAGACAAGTACATGTCCTATACATTAACCTCATAAAGGATATGTATGATGGGGCTTTATCTTGTGTAAGGATCCCGTCTGGGAAGACTGACTATTTTGACATCAACATTGGTTTACATCAAGGTTCAGCTTTGAGTCTATTTCTTTTTACTTTGATTATGGACGAGTTGACAAGTCACATTCAAAATGAGTTACCTTAGTGTATGTTATATGATGATGATATTGTGTTGATTGACGAAACTAGAGATGGAGTAAATGAGAAGCTTGAGATCTGGAGACATGCATTGGAGACTAAAGGATTTCGTACAAGTAGGGCTAAGACAGAATATATGGAGTGCATCTTTGATGGAAGCAACGGTGAAGGAATCGAGGTGAAGATTGGTGACGATAACATTTTGAAGAGAGATTCTTTTAGATATTTGGGATCTATTTTGCAACATGATGGGAAAATTGATGGAGATGTTACTAATAGAATAAATGCAGGCTGGCTAAACTGGAGAGGAGCCTCTGCTATTCTCTGTGATAAGAAAATTCCTTTAAAATTTAAAGGAAAGTTTTACAAAATAGCCGTCAGACCTGTTATGCTCTATGGATCTGAATGATGTCCTGTAAACCATAGACATGTGCATAGAATGGATGTAACAGAAAAGAAAATGCTAAGGTGGATGTGTGGACACACATGTAAAGATCGAATTCGGAATGATGCAATCAGAAAGAAAGTTAGTATAGCTCCGATCGAGGATAAGATGCGAGAAAACCGCTTAAGATGGATTGGTCATTTGCAAAGAAGGTCATCTGATGCACCAGTTAGGAGATGCGAGTATTGGGATGTTGAGCCGGCTAAAAGAGGGCGAGGACGACCCAAGAAGTGTTGGAAAGAGACTATACAAAGGGATCTTAATTTTTTGGATATATGCATGGGATTGGCCCAAGATAGATCAGGGGAAGAATCCATGTAGCCGACTCTACCTAATTGTGGGAAAAGGCTTTGTTGTTGTTGTTGCAAAGGTGACAGTGACAACTCAGGTGGGAGGAACCAAACGAGGAAGGAAACTATAAAATTGCAATGATAACGAGACATCGTTCAAGTGGGAGGGCACTGGTTGTGGATCCGCATTCAGATCTCACGGTGCAGATTCTCAAGACTACACCCAACTCTTGCAAATCTATGAAGCGGGTACGGGTTTATAAACTATAAATATAGTCGGAATCATATTCATCGATACATTTAACAACACTTTTTAGAGTTAGTTAACAACACTCATTAGTCCACTTAACACCATTTTTAGAGTTAGTTGACAACATGTTATGCAACTGCAACCATTATTTAATTCTATTGACTGATGCAAGGTTTTTTTGGGATAAACTTTACTAATGCAAAGATACAAATACATCATATCATCTTCATATTAGATGTATACCTTAGCTTATTCACACACACCATAATAATTCATTCTCATATGTATCCATCTTTCATTAATTAAAGATATAGTGGCAATTTTGAAAAAGATGTAGGACGCAGATTCTTCATAGTTCATACATACAGGCGCTATCTATACGTATACTTGAAATAAATACAGAAATATGTTAACACCTATCCTCATCTAGAACATTTGAAGTGTGGAGCCGGGGGTTGCAATGGATTCATTTAAGCATTAACAGAGTTCTGATCGATGAGATCTTGCCAGTGGAGGGTTGTTTGTGGAGGATGACTTCTCTAGTGGGGGAGATCCTCAGATCCACATTTAGAGGGGACTTAGTGAACTTAGGGGAGGCCTTAGTCTGTGTAGGCGGATTTGGAGATTCGGGGTGAAAAAGTTGTCGTGGGAGATGTTGGCAAAGGATGTGTGTTTGCCCTTCAATTTCTGGAAGGGGATTGTTCCAGTGCTACCTAATATGGTGTCGCATATGGAGCTCGTCTTAGGTGATTGTTGTGGATTCAGATTTTAGAGAAATGATTGGACCGGACATGGCTTATTGCATTTCGCTTTCTTTGCTTGTTTGCACTTGTAGCCGACCTTCAGGTGTCGATCAGCGATTGTTGGGTGGGTGGTAGTTGGATGCCTCTATTTCGTATGGAATTGTAGGACCAACGATTTGTGGATTTCCCGTCTTTGCTTGAGGTGTTACCCCCTAGATATGATTGAGTGGATCTAGTGATCACTGGTCTTGGTCCAAGGGCCACCTCACCGTGCGGAAAGTATATATGGATTTCTACCATCCTGAGATCCTGGGTTAGACTTTGGTCTCGAACCGTTTTGCCAACTCGTGGTGTTGGAGGATATTGTTGCACATCTAGGTGTTCATATGGCTGATGCGGAGGAACCGCCTTATGGCAGGTGATAGAAGAGCTTGGTTCATTCCATGATGTGATGGCATTTGTGAGCAATGTTCAGCAAGAGAGGAGACCGATGAGCATCTTTTCCTTGGGTGTCCTATTGCTAGGACAGTTCAAGCATCAACGTAAGTTGAACGGATTTTGACAATAGGCTAGAACGAGTTTTGGGGATCCATAGATGAACTTGGGTGTGGCACTAGCCCAACCAAGGTGTGGGTGGTGGCCATCTTACGGGTTGTGTGGCTAGCTCAGAATGCTTCCATCTTCCAAGGGCTGCGAATGTATATGGAAAATGTGATTGAACATGCTAAAAACTTAAAGCCTCTTTAGTCTTTGTAACTTTTTTTTGTGAATATATAGAATTTACAGGGTAGGCATCTTCTCGACGTTGTACCCTCATTTTTAGTCAAAAAAAGATATGGGGGTATGCATGTTTTTTTGAAAGAAAAAAGAGCTTTCACCGTATAGGTTTATGCCCAAAAACTTCACCATTTATCACCAAAAATGTTACAAGCATGCTGCAATTATGAAATATCACCCACTTTGCATAATCCAACTCTAAGCCATAGCATTTGCATGCGCCACAACATTCTCAGCATAAAAGAGGTCATCTCTAAAAATCACCTCGTTCCTCGACAGCCAAATTGCCCATATGACAGCTATGGAACTTGATCTCTCCTCCATGTCGCTCCACTCCAGCCAATGGAGCACCAAAAACTCGTTACTCTGTCAGTTTTTACCGCTTAATTTCTGATGTAGTTCCAAACTTCCGTGGAGCTACCACGAGTAAAGAAGAGATGGTCAACATCCTCCAACCCCTCCAGCATCTGGGGCAATCCTGGGCCGCCCCTTGAACGAAGAATGCAAATCTATCTCTTGTAAACAGTTTGTCCCTCCTAAAGAGTCACAAAAACACCTTCACCCAAGCAGGGACCTTCCATTTACGGATCCTCCTACAATCCTCCATGCATCCGCCAGTATCATAAGCTGTTGAACATTTTATCGCCATGTACGTCTTTCCAACTGAGAAGGATCCTTCATGCCATATCCAACAATCTTGCTCGTCTGTAGGTCCTGCCACCTGATCGAGCTCTGCCAGTAACCGCAGGAGCTCCTCCAACCACTGATCTGAGAGCTCAACGTGAAAGCATGGGAAAAAGGAATGTACATCACATACCTCAGACATCGAGCAATCCGAATGTTCCGCCATCACTATGGGTCATGGGAACCTTGCATTCAAGGGCCCACCCTCACTCCAATCATCGGTACAAAAATGAAAGCGCATGCCATCTCCAACAACCGATCTCAAAATGAGTGTACCTCATGTACAACGTCGCATATACCCCTCCAGAAGTACGAGGATGTGGCCATTGTTTAAAAAAACGAAGCCTCGAGGTGCAAAGGCGTACGCCTCGTCGTGAGGGAGGCCAAAAGCGCCCCGAGGCACACGCCTCATGTCTGGATGGGGGGCATACGCCTCAGCTTCGCCTGAGGCACTCGAGGCGTGAGGTACTTAAGGTGAGGCTGAGGCGTAAGCATCAACAAAATTGTTTTTTTTCGGTCACATGCAAAGCACGTGACCTCTCTTATTTCTCAAAACAGAGAGAATCGGGGGTTTCGTTCTGTTCGACAGAAACAAAAATGAAACCCCTCGCCTCTGGAGGATCTCTGTAGCCTATAGGTTAGCGAGGAACCTAGGTCCATCGCCACCCAGCCGAAAGCGTCGTGCTGCCGCCGAACCACCCGCAAGCGTCGCCAAGAAGCGGCGCACCGCCGTCGCCTCCAACAGTCCAACGCATGTATTTTTTTCTTTAATTTTTTTGATGTTTTTCTTGGTGTGTTCTTCTTTATGGGTTTTTCAATTGGAGGATTTCATTATGTTGGAGGGTTTCATTATGTTTTTCGAAGGATTTTGATGTGTTCTTCTTTATGGGTTTTCCTATTTTTTTGGGTTAAATTCTGATCCACGGTGAAAGATTACATGTGTTTATCTTGTATTGTGACTGTAAGTATATACGTATGTTATTGTATAACTTGTAGATATGGAAGGAAAGGCCAAAGTGGGGAGGGAGGCGATCGGATCCCGGATGTAGATACTGTCAAGAACTTGAAATGGACGAGCATCATAAAGGGAAAGGTTGTGTATGTGTTGAATGTAATTTTTGTTTGATGAAGATCACCAATGGGGTAAAGCAACTAAAAGGCCATCTTGCAAAGACACGCGAGAATGTGAGAGCTTGTCCAAACGTTCCCATTGAGGTTCAACAAGAGATGACGATGCTTATGGAATGTAAGGGTAACGGGAAGAGAAGAAGATTTGAAGAAATGGAAGAAGTTTGTCGAGTTGGGGATGCAAGGGCCATCGGGAGGTGATGAAAATCAACCGTCACAAAGAGCACCGATAGATTCTAGCAGTGTCAAGCAAGCTCGAGGACCGATGGATATTTTTATTGCACAAAGAGGTAGGAGTACTTAGTGTTGGAAAGAGACTATACGAAGGGATCTTAGTTTTTTGGATATAAATCCGAGATTGACCCAAGATAGATCTGAATGGAGGCGAAGAATCCATGTAGCCGACCCTACTTAATTGTGGGAAAAGGCTTTGTTGTTGTTGTTGTTGAAGGAGGTAGGGGTACAGGTACTTCGGATCCTCCCGCACAACAACTTACTTTGAATGAAAGCTGGAAAAAAGATGAGAAAGGGAGGATTTGTAGGAACATTGGGAGATTTTTTTTAGAATTCACTGTCATTCAATATAGCCAATAGTCCTTAACTAACGATGATGACCGATATATGTGGGTATGGAAGGGGCTTCAAACCACCAACCATGCATGAACTACGAACTTGAATTTTGAAAGAAGAGAAGCAGGTCATAACCACTCTTGTTGATGAGGCAAAGGCTTCTTGGATTGCCACTGGTTGTAGCATCATGTCTGACGGTTGGACTGACACGAAAGGATGCACATTGATTAATTTTTTGGTGAATAATCCCACTTACTTCTTGAAGTCAATTGATGTATTAGATTAAGTTAAAGATGCCAAGATGCTTTTTAAAGTGTCGAATGAAGTTGTTGAGGAGAATGGAGAGAAGAATGTTGTCCAATTGATAACAGATAATACATCAGCTTATAAAGCAGATGGGTAAATGTTGATGGAAAAAAGGAAGAATCTTTATTAGACACCTTGTGCAGTGCATTGCATAGATTTGATGTTGGAGGATATCCTCAAATTGCCTCTTCATGCATCAATGTTCAAAAAAACAAAGAAAATAATTAATTTTGTATATGTTCATGCTTGGGTTTTAGCGATGGTGAGAAAATTTGCAGGTTGTGATTTGGTGAAACATGTCGTTACTCGATTTGCCACTGCATTTCTTACATTACAAAGCTTGATTAGAGCCAAGGATTCACTTGAATCCTTCTTCACTTCAAGACCATGGAAGAGCAGTTCTTATGTGAATAGACCCTTGGGGCAAAGTGTGTTGAACATAGTTGTGAAGAGCAAGTCTTTTTGGCATGTTGTTGCATATATTCTCACCACCACGAAAACTTTCGGTCGCCGTTTTGAGGTTAGTGGATTCTGGAAAATATCCACCGATGGGATTTAATTATGAAGCCATGGACAGGGCCAAGGAAGAGATAGCTCGAAATCTAGAAAATGACGAAACCAAATATAAGATTATTTGGGATATTGTGGATAGTCGTTGGGATTGTTAACTACACAG
Organism: Ottelia alismoides; assembly: GCA_037367405.1. NCBI lineage: Eukaryota > Viridiplantae > Streptophyta > Magnoliopsida > Alismatales > Hydrocharitaceae > Ottelia > Ottelia alismoides. The sequence continues at coordinate 684,121 of JAZKJV010002159.1, forward strand.
GCCTCTACATGTTGCTGCTTATTTCCTCAATCCCCACTTTCATTACGAACCGACATTCTCTAATCACTTAGAGGTCAAAATGGGATTGTTTTCGTGCATGGAAAGATTGATCGTTGATCAAGCTGTAAGGGTAAAAGCAGATTCGCAATTTGATTCTTTTATGCATGCCAGAGGATTTTTTGGATGGGCAAATGATGTTAATTCAAGGAAAACAAGAAGTCCCGCCGAGTATTGTAAATAAATTTAAAGAGTTTTGCATATACTTTAACATCATTACTAAAATGTGTTGACCATTATCAGCGGATTGGTGGATGTTGTTTGGAAATGAAACACCTGAATTGGCAGCATTTGCTATTAGGGTATTGAGCTCGAATTGTAGTGCTTTTGGGTGTGAACGTAATTGGAGCTCATTCAATCAAACAAGTGGTTAAAGCATTATATATTTTTACGATAGTGTTTTTGTTTCATGTTAAACACTTTTTTTTGATAAAAGAGAGGGTGACCTCCCAAAGGGAGTCACTGCAACCAATGTATCATTAATAGCGTTTGAAGTACATTACCTGGCAACCCAAGAGTTATACAAAGCTTTACAGTGCGCTACAATATTTTCTGAGTAAAAACTTTGATTTTTGAACATCACATCATTCCTCCCTAGCCAGATTGCCCAAAGAACCGCAAAGGGTTTGGAGCAATCGTCCGATGATCCGCTCCCCATCGCTCTAACCGACCTCCAGAAAGGTTCCACTCCGTCTATCGCCAGCCATTGGATGCCCACCTCCTGCCAAACCTGTGCCGATGCCCGGCATCTAAAAAATAAATGATCGAGGTCCTCCTCCATCCCGTGGCATCTGTTGCAGAGGGTGTCTTCAACACCAAAGATCCGCCCTCTCCTCGCTTTGTCGCACAGGCGATCCCTTCTCAAGCACCACAAGAAGACGACGGTCATGCCCGGTAGCTTCGTTGCCCAAACTATCTTCATATCCTGGCACAAATCCGGATCATGGACATCTTCCACATTCAGCATTTCCTCGTACGCGCGTTTAACCAAAAACCGCTTGCCCGTCCACACAAAGTGATCCAAGCCATGTTCCAAGTAGCCCGACGAAGGCAGTTCCTCTTGCAGTCTGACGTATTCCTCTAACCGTTGATCCGACATGTTCGAGAGGAAGGTCGGCGACCATGTGCCCGAATCCGCTACCTACACGACGGAGCTCTCCCGAGATGCCGCCAAAGCAAACAGTCTCAGATACCTATCTGCCAAAGATTCCTCGCTCGTCCAGTCCTCGCGCCAGAACCTGAATGTGTGTCCATCCCCGACCTTTGGGCGCAGCCTATGGATAAGCATAGGCAGCACCTCTCGTATCCCAGCCCAAAGAGGAGACTCAAAACGCACTCTCCTAGCCATTAGTCCCCCCCCATGTTATATATCTTCCTCACAAGTCTGGCGGCCAGCGAGCCAGAAGGACCCCAGATTTGGATCACCCACTTTGCTAGAAGTGCCTTGTTCATAGTCTCAACATCGCGCACCCCCATGCATGGAAGGCCGTATCGATATCGATATCGTTTCGAAATCGTGTCGATATCGATATATCGACGATATATCGGCGATATATCGCCGATATATCGGGATATCTAGGAATCTTTATGAAGAAAATGCTGAAAATCGGATATATCGATATATCGATTTCGATATCGGTCCCATGTCGATACCGATATATCGGCGATATATCGCCGATATATCGGGATACGGCCTTCCATGCCCCCATGCCTCCAACCCTACGCCCCTTCTTCACTTCTTCCCATTTTACTAGGTGCATTCTCGATCTCTGTTTCTTACCGTCTGACCACAGGAATCTTCTCGTTAAAGCCTCCACCTTTTTCCGTACCCCTACCGGCATCAAACGGACCAAGAAGAAGAAAATTGTGATGGCCGAAAGAACATGCTTGAGAAGAGTCAATTTCCCTCCCCTCGACCGAGTGACAGCCTTCTACCCGGCCAACCTTTGCTCCATCTTGTGCAATACCACTTCCCAATCAGAGTTCCTCAACTTACCCGCCACCAGTGGTAGTCCCAAGTATTGGATAGGAAAACTCCCTAAGGGGCCGCCAGTCAGTTCCGAAATCCTTGCGCTATCAGCCTCCTCCATCCCGAACGGAATGACCACCAACTTTTGTCTGTTAATCTCTAATCCAGAGAGGCTGGTGAAAATATCGACAATCTGAGCTGCGTTACCTATCTGTTCTTCTGACCTATCCAGGAAGAGTACCGTGTCATCCGCATATTGAAGTATGGGAATAGATATGTCATACAACCTGAAGCTTGTGCACCATTCGGCCTCCACCGCTTGCCTGAACAAAACTGCCAAAGCGTCTACTACCAGCACAAAAAGCAGGGGGGGCAAAGGGCACCCTTGCCAGACTCCCCTTTATGGCTGAAAGAGGTCACCCTCCGACTTTCCGTTCACCAAGATCGAGTAGGAGGCGGTGATGACACATCTCTTCATCCACGCCACCCAAAGCTCCGGGAAACCTCTCCTCCGCAGGGATATCGATAGGAAGTCCCGGTCGACACAGTCATATGCTTTTGCATAGTCAATCTTCCACAGAACCCCCTTCTTCTTGGATTGTTTCCACTCAAGACAAATCTCTGTTACCATGACCAAGCCGTCTGCCACCTGGCGCCCAGGGATAAACATCGATTGTCCCTAAAGAATTATCAGGCCCAAAACCACCTTCAACCGGTTCGCCAGAACCTTAGCCAGAATCAAGTAGAGTGTGTTGGAGAGTGTGATTGGTCTTAGATCCTCAACTCTCGTCAGAGTCTCCTTATTCAGGAGAAGGAATAACATAGCTCGGTTAACCTTTTCGAAGCCTCTATTTCCTTCCATGAATTCAATGAGCACCTCCAGAATCTTTTCCTTCAGCAATTCCCAGAACTCCCGGTAGAAAAACACCAGGAATCCGTCCGGACCAAGCGTATCAACCGCATTTAGCCCCCATACTGCAGTCTTCACCTCATCCATGCCAAAAGGTGCCAGCAACGCCTCTGTCTGTGCATCAGAAATGGTTGCCACCCCTCTCCCTGTCCACCCCCAGCCAGCACCTCTTCTCTTCTGCAAAGTCTCAAGGAAATGACCTCGCATGGCCGAGCCCAGCTGTGCCTCCCCCGAGACCGCGACACCACCAATCTCAATCTCATGTTGGTAATTCCTTCTCCTTCTCCCGGAGGCCACAGAATGAAAAAAATTGGTATTTGCATCCTCCTCTTTTAGCCATTTTGTCTGGATTTTTGTCTCCATTCCACCTCTTATTTTATGTCTTCCATCAGAATCTCTTCCAGTAATCTCAGCCTCTTTGTCAGATCCTCCTAGCTTAGATTTCTCTCGTCGTCCAATCCGTCTAGCCGTGAAACCCCAGCCTGTGCCTCCTCCCTTTTCGCCCTCCGTCTTGCTTTGACATCTCTCCCAAATTTTATCAGGAATGTTCACATTAGTCTCAATTTAGACGTGAATCGAGAAACCGTCGAGCCCTCCGGGTGCCAGCCAACCCATAGCTCTGCAACCGTGTCTCTGAAGCCCTCCTCCGAGATACAGCTCTGCTCGATTCAAAAATGGAATCTATTAGTCCTCTGATCCTCGAATGACCACAAGATAGGCGTGTGATCAGAGTGATACCTCGGCAACGCCTACGCGTGCGCCAGTGGGAAGAACTCCACGCCCCTTGGCGACATCACGAACCTATCCAAACGCGACCGAGATCTCAAATTGCGCCACGTAAAAGAGCAGCCCGCAGCATCCACAATCGAAAGGCCCAGACGGTGCACTATATCCCTCAGGTCTTCTGAGCCAGAGTCTCTACCTTCGGTCCTCCGTGGGCGATCGTCAGGCAAAAGAGTGGCATTCAGATCTCTGCCAGATACCCAAATCTCCGAATCATTTTCCGTCCCAAGTTGCTTCAAGTCCGTCGCCAAAGAGCCCCTCTCGCATCCCGTCGGGTCGTATATATCCGTTATCAGGAAGCGGCAACCATCTGCCCTTCTCTTCAAGCGCATAGACAAACACGTCAAGGATCTTGACTCCTTCAGAAGATTAAAATCGTCCTTCCAGCCTGTCAGTAACCCCCCGACGCGTCTTGGGACTCTAAGGCAGCAAGTTCGAACTGGCCACCATTGTCCAGGTATGGCCTTAAACTTTCAACATTCCCAGTGGTCTTCGTCTACTGCAAAAGGAAGATGTCCGCACCAGCCTCCAGAACCAGGTTATGAACGCATAGGCGCTTTTTGGGGCAACCCAGACCCTGTACATTCCACGATAGCAGCTTCATTTAATGCTCACATGTTTGGTCCTCTTTGATGGGATCAAACCCAACCTCTCGATGGTTCTCCTGTCCAGTATACTGTAGCGGTTTCGGATGATGGGCAGACCAGAAGCTCCCATCTGCGGGCGCTGAAAAGAATCCACATCAAGAGATGTTTCACAATTAAACCTTACGTATGTCTATATAGGTTCAAACAAAGAGAAGAAATCGCTTATCACAAGCGAAGCTCGACGCCGTCCCCCAAGACTTGGGCATTCATCTCACTCTTCGAGCCAGCTTTTGCGCGAGGCGGTGGCAGAGGCGGCAGGCCTCTTTCGCATTGAGGGACACTCTCCCCTTGGTTAATATGGAGTGGCTCTGCTGTTGTTCGTGGTTTGGGGGATGTGTTTCGTGTTTAATGAAAATTTTATCTTGGAATGTCCGTGGTCTTGGGGACCCTGATCGACGGTGTGCTTTGGGTTCTCGTTTGATTGATTGGGATTGCGACGTTGCTCTTCTTCAAGAAACAAAATTATCTGGGGTGGACGACATTTTGTGGAAGTCCTTCGGTGCTGGGAGCTTTGATGCCTTTCGCTCGTTGGATGCGGTCGGCGCTTCGGGCGGGATTCTTTTGGCATGGCGGTCGTCGAGATTCTCCTTTTCCTCTGCTCGTGTTGGGAGACATTCTATTTCTGTGGTACTCACGAGGCCTGATTCTAATGCTTCAATGGCATTCACTTGCGTATACACGCCTATTTGTCATATCGCTCGTCGAGAGCTCTGGGAAGACTTGCGCGACGATGCCGTGGCTTTTGGGGACACCCCCTGGATCTTGGGGGGCGACTTTAACGTGACCTTGCTCTCGCATGACCGTCCTCGTGGTCGTGGGGGGCAAGATCCGGGCTCTTCTGATTTTATGGAGTTCATACAGGACTTGACGCTCGAGGGGCTGGTGGCAAATGACATTAAATACACTTGGAGGAATAATGCTTCTCGATCTCGGTTAGACAGATTCTTGGCGAATGGACGCTTGATGGAGGCCTTCCCGCTTTGCTCGGTTGCTTCTCGGTCGCGATCGTTCTCTGACCATAGCCCCATTATTTGGGATTCCGAGGAATCTTTTCGGCCGCGTGGCCTCTTCCGCTACGAGCGATGCTGGCTGTTGGAGCCGTCCTTCAGGGACCTCGTGCGCAACCATTGGTCCCAGTCAACTTGTGCCGGCAGTGCGGCCCGTCGCTTTGATCACAAACTTTCCTCCCTCAGGAAATTATTGGCATCCTTTAAAACTGAATCCCGTCAAGCACGTCTTCTCGCTCGTACGGAGGCTGATGACATCATTCTGCGTTTGGATCGCTTGGAGAGCGAGAGGGAATTACTTCCCGAGGAGTTGGCCGAACGTGCTTCGGCAACGCAGGTGGTTGCGGCGGAGGACAGGAAGAGGGCCATTGAGTGGCGCCAGCGCTCGCGCTTGAGATGGATCTCTGATGGGGATGCGAACACTGCCTTCTTTCACCGGGTTGCCAGTGGTAGAAAACGTGCTAACTCAATTTTTTTCTCTCACAATTAATGGCTCTCTCATTCAGGGGGAGAAGGAGTTGGGCGCGGCCTTGGGAGCATATTTTAAGGGCGCCTTTGACCGTCAACCTTTGCGTTCGTGGCGGTGGTCTGGTCGTGGGGCTTCGGTCCTTGCGGCTTCGGATGCATCGACGATTATCAGACCTTTTTCTTTGGATGAGCTCAAGGGGGCGGTTTGGGATCTCAACATGGACGCTGCCCCCGGTCCTGATGGCTTCCCTATTTCTTTTTATCGCGACTTCTGGGACGTGGTCGCTTGTGACGTCTTGGACGTTGCACACGAATTCTGTGCGGGGAACAGTGGATTTAACAGAATCAACAGGGCTAATATTGTTTTGATTCCTAAGTCTCCTTCGGCCACCCGTATCGAGGACTTCCGCCCTATATCTATATCTAATGGCATTTATTTAATCATTGCTAAGGCTCTCGCCAGGAGACTTGCGCCACTCCTCGATTCGCTCATATCGCCCTCACAGGCCGCTTTTGTTCGTGGGAGGCAAATTTCCGAATGTTATGCGATGGCATCCGAGATCATAGAAGCTTGGTGCAGGAATGATACCAAGGGGATTCTGTGGAAAATCGACTTTGTTAAGGCTTATGATACTTTGGAATGGCGCTTCTTTTGGTCGGTTCTCACGCGGCGGGGATTCCCGTCGCTCTGGATCTCTTGGATTCGGCGATGTGTGACCACTGCTTCTTTCTCAGTTATTCTCAATGGTTGCCCGGCTGGGGGGTCTTTCCAACCTCGCAGGGGGGCTGGCAGGGATGCCCCCTCGCTCCCCTTCTATTCGTTTTGGCGGTGGATGTTTTGCCTCGTATGATTGAAGGTGTCGCGGAGGCCGGCCTTACGCGCGGTTGCTCTTTGGGTCCCTATCATATTCCTATATTACAGTTTGCTGATGACACTATATGTTTCATTGAGGGCGGCATCACCAACGCCTCGGGTATGGCTACTACTCTTCAATTATTCAGTGAGATGTCGGGCCTCCTCATTAACGGGAACAAGTCCAAAGTCGTTCCGTTCGCTATGTCGCAGGAGGAGGCTGTGGATTGCGCTCGGCTGATGGGTTCTTCTCCGAGCGGCCTCCCCTTGGAGTATCTTGGCTTGCCGCTGTCGGTGGGCCGTGCACGGTTGCGTGACTGGAAAAAGGTGGTTGAAAAGATGGAGACTAGGCTGGCTGGGTGGCGCGCGGCGCTCCTCTCCAGTGGGGGACGGTTAGTGCTTCTTAAATCGGTTCTTTCCTCGATCCCAATTTATTTCTTATCTGTGTGTGGCATGCCAAAGGGGATCCGGGTGAGGTTGGAGAAATGTATGCGGGGATTTCTTTGGGGCAGGAACGGCGATGGGAGAAGGGGGGTTCATTTGGTGGGTTGGGAGGATGTCTCGCGGCCTAAGCGGGAGGGGGGATTGGGTGTGAGGCGGTTGGAGGTGGTGAATGAAGCATTGTTCCTCAAATGGGCGGCGAGGGTGTGGGGTAGGGAGGAGAATTTCATGTTGAAGTGCCTTAGGGAGGCGGCGGGGGTCGATTTGATATCCGCTTCGCGGGGGCGGGTCGAGGCCCACAATTCCTCCTTGTGGCGTGGTGTGCTTGCCGCTTTTAATCGCAACTGATCTTTATTTAAACCTATTCTCGGAGATGGTAATTCCTTCCGCTTCTGGACGGATGATTGGACCGGGAGGGGTATGTTGCAGATTATGTATCCTCGGCTGTGCGCGCTGGCGATCGACAAGGACGCCACCGTGGCGTCATGCTGGGCCGGTGCATGTTGGTGCCCTCTCTTTGCCGCAAATCTTTCGGATCAGCGTTTGGACGACTTCACCTCCATGTTGATTTTTCTCTCGAACGCTCCCACACCCGCTGGGGGGCATGATCATTTCGCTTGGAAAGACGGTCCTTTCTCTTCCAGGAAGGCGTACCACGCTCTTATTCCTTCAGCTGTGGGGGACGATGCGACTTTATTGGGTCATTGCAAGCTCATTTGGAGACTCAAACTACCGGAACGGGTTGGTGTCTTTCTTTGGCTGCTTCGGCGTGGTCGGCTGTTAACTAGAGATCGATGTGCAATTATGTTTCCTAATGTCCCGCGGACGTGTGGTCTATGTGGTACGGAGGAGGAAACCAGCAGCCACCTTTTCCTTCAGTGCGACTGTGTTCGTGCTCTCTAGGACGATCTGGGTTGGCTGAATATCTCGGACTTTGGTGCGTTTTGCGACAGCTTGATGAATTCTCGGGGTCGATCTAGGGTGGACCTCGTGGACCCAATTGCGCGCTTGTGGAGCATCTGGTTAGGAAGAAACGAGGCACTCTTTGCTCGGCAGCGGTTCTACAAGGAAAATATCCGCATCTCGGCAGCACGCTTTCTTCATGATTGGACTTCTGGGTAACATAATTCGTGTGCGTTGGGGGTATCTCTTATTCGATACCATGTAGCGTTTGTCTAGTTCTTCCATCTTGTAAGTACTCTTTTCTTTACGTTTTAATACATTGGGGCGAACACCACTGAGTGTCTCCCCCTTTTTGAGCGTCAAAAAAAAAGCGAAGCTCGATGATTTGGTTTTCATCATGTTCAATCTCAAATTGAAACACAGAGAATTAAGGAAGAAAACAATAAAAGATCATTTATGTTTGGAAGACATTGACTCCAGTGATGAATGGATTTCAGAAGCTCAAGATGTCGAGGCCTACAAGAACTTAATGCAAACATACCCCTTGATGATGATCCTCTTAAGGAGGAAGGAGGTGAAGAAGCTCAAGTCGCTCGATGTAAAGAGAAGGGGAAAAAACATGACAAAGGTGCAATACAATATTACAAATTAAAAGAATGTTCAATACTTTTTTGCGATCAACTTTCAAATAAATGATTATGCATACTACTTTCTTGATTAGGTAAAGGAAAAACTCCAATTAATGTTGAGGAGTAGGAGTTCTCCAATTCTAAGGATGGAAGCGATGATGAGGCGGGTGATGATGTACATTTGAATTATATGGATGATTCTGATGAGGATCCAATGAGTAGTAGCAGTAATGACAACGATGGGGGCGACAACAATGCTGAGGAGCGAAACGACTGATGTTGATTCATTGAATCAATGTCGATGATTAGTGATTTTTAATGGATCACGTAAATGTGATGGACAATATGTTGCATTAGATTTATGCTTATGTGAACTTTATTTCCTACTTTATGTTTTCTTTTCTAATTTCACAATCGTATTTGAACTTTAAACAATCATAGTTGTAGTCTGTACTTTGTATTGAACTTTTAGGCAATACATTGCAATAGTTTGTGTTAGTTGTTATTTATCCCGATATATTTTGCTTTAGTTTTAATTTTTCTTTCCAAAAAATTGAGGCTTACGCCTCGACCGCCTCGAGGTTACGCCTCACCTCAAATTTTGGGAAAATGCCTCAGACCGTCCCGCGCTTTTTTAAACCATGGATGCGACCCCTAGTTCCTCGTGAGCAGAGAATGGGAATCCAGGGGCATAGATCCTCCGAACAAGCTTGCAAACCAGAGAATCGCAATCACCCAAATGCGTGCAACCCACTTGCCAAGTAATGTCTTATTCATCTCCTCCAAGCTCCTCACTCCAAAGCAGATATCCTCCTTTGAGCAGGACATTGATTTCCAATCTACAAGGGGAAACCCACCCGACTGCCCAACCGATGACCAGAAAAACCGCCTCATGATGATCTCAAGCCTCTTCCTAACCCCCACAGGCACCAGTCTGGAGGAAAGGAAGAAAATCGGAATCGCCGAGAGAACCGATCGCAGTAAGACCAACCCACCTCCTTGGATAGGCAAACAGACTTCCATCCAGCCAACTTCTATTCCAACTTTTCAATCATTGGTAGCCAGTAAGTGGCACGCATTCGACATGTGTCTCTACACATGAAGCTCAACCAACCAACACAAGAAACAATCTACATCCCCCAGACCAAAGGGGACGAACTTCGATTTATCCATGTTCAACCTCAACCCGAAGACTGCCCCAAACACGTCCAACACCGTTGAGAACCCTCTGAAGTTGTCAGCTCCCCCTATGTAAATAGAATCGTGCCATTCGTGTACTATAGGATGGGTGATAGATATGTCACCATCAAAGTATTTTAAGTATCCACTACAGATGCCGCTTGAAAATGTCCGATCAACCATGATAGTCATAGCATCTACCATGAGCACAAAGAGAAGAAGTGCCAACAAGCATCCCCGACGAACACCCTTCTGAGGCTAAAGAATCCACCCTTCAGTTGTCCATTCCCTAGAACCGTGCATGATGTGATTGTGACACATCTCTTCACCCAAGATATCCACTTATCTGAAAAGCCCCTTATTGTAAAGATGCTCAAATGAAGCGCCAGTCCACGCAACATACATCTTCAAAATTAGGGTATGCATGTTGCATTGAGTTTTGGTAGAAAGCGCAAAGATACATGGGCATAAGAAGAGACTACAACAGTCAACTCAGTCCGGTTAAAAGAAATCGGATCATTTAAATATAGAGATAACAACTAATTGGAGGAAAAAACGAATTTGACAACTTATACAGATTGATCCCCTAAATAACCTAAGAGAGGGCAAGGACGACCCAAGAAGTGTTGGAAAGAGACCATACGAAGGAATCTTAGTTTTGTGGATATAAGCCCGGGATTGACTCAAGATAGATTTGAATGGAGGCGAGAAATCCATGTAGCCGACCTTACTTAATTGTGGGAAAAGGCTTTGTTGTTGTTGTTGTTGTTGTTTATACAGATCGATCCCCTAAATAACTTGAGTCATAGATAAATTATCTGATCTGATTTAATCACAAATCTTGATTGATCTCTTACCAGACTAATTAAACAAACTAGTGACTAAAATTAGATCTGTGCTATTTCGATGGCAATAAATGGGTTGATCTTCAGGCGAGAGAGTGTTTATATGGAATATGTAATAAGAATGCTAACGAGGCGTGCGCTATGTAGCTCTTGTACACTTCTCAAGTGACTTTTGAATATATGAGTCGGGGTGCTCTCCTTTAGGGTGTGCGCCTCCGTGATTCGTTATAAAAAAAAATAAGAATAAACGGTTCGAAACATAATAACAATACAGCTTATCATTGTGATTCCGACCTTCATCATATGGCCCCGGTTTTCCAATCTGTCGCTACATTTATTGTTTGTTCAAGTGTTCCAATTACACAATCTATAGGCAGCATTCTAATCGATCCCATCTGTGACAGTTCAATAATCAAATTTGTATCGCAACTCGACCCATCCAAACGCTATGGACAGATGCTAATCTAAATTTTATGACGTTTCTCTAGTCTCCGGTCGGTATTACCATCTCCAGCCTACAAGCGAATTCGTTCAACCACGTCTCCGCGATAGAAATCGAAGGAAGCAGAGCACAGCATACCGTAGCTGGCTAGGGTTTCGGCGTCCTTCAGGATGCGGCCCTTGTAAATCAGGCGCTGCTGCTCAGCGGGGACGTCGCAGGCGGCGGCGACGAGCTCCTTGAAGGAGGAAACGGTGGAGGCGAGGGCGACCTGGACGGGGAATTTGCTACCGTTGGAGGACCGGATGGTGACGCTCACGGGAGTCGCCGCGCCGGAGTCACCGCCCATCGGGAAGCCGGTGGAGGGGAGAGCTGTGGAAAGGGAGGGGAAAGGCGGAGAGTAGGGGCGAGGAGGAACGTGTTCTTCCCGAGAAGGAACGTTTTCATCTAAAATAGCATGCAACTCTGCAAGTTGTTTAAGGACTCCCTGTCTCTCTTGCCCGTGTGAACGGGGATTAGGTTTTTATTCAGCGATCCAACTAAATATTCCGTTTTGTTTTGTTTCCAAGATCCTTGAGCGAAGGAATTGGACTTTTAATAAAGTATGGGATCACTTAAAAATCTAAATATTTTTCCTTGTTTTCGAGGTCAAAGTTCATTTAAATAAATTACAAATTTTATTTGTTGAAAATGGTTGGCTACAAATTATAACTTCTAAGTTATTTGGCAAACATTTTCAACAAAAGAAAATGGCATAATTCAAAATCATAAACTCTTAAGTATCTAATTTCGCTGAATTTGAATTCCGAATTCGTTGTGTGACAGTAAGGTTGACTCATCTGTCAATGTTTCCACAGTCACCCCCCAAAAAATCAAAATTCTGCCTTACGTAAAGTTGCCAGAGTACGATTAACCTCTAGATTGAAATCACTATTTATATAATCCTAATTATATATTTATTTATTTATTTGTGACTAAATGAGTTCTACGTTAATAAATAATAAATGATCCAGCCTAAGTGATAACTATTGATAACTAAAAGAGCCAAATGAGAAAAAAAACCCTCACGTCCGACTTTTAAGGGGGTCATATAAGAACCTATCCCGAATTTTCTTTTGCTAGGCTCATAACTAAAAAATCTACTTTCTTACGATTATAAGGTTTATTCGAATATGAAATCCAATCAGGCTATCTAACTAATTTTACTTTTCAGAAATTAATTTCATTTTTCTTTGGTTAGCCATAAAAAGTTAATTATATAAGTTCAAACTACGATTTTCATTAAGGCTTTAACTTGAACGATAGATCCTACTCTGGAGATAGAAATATCCACATCAATAACATGCAAAGTAAATTTGGAATTAACTTAATTCGTGGAGTTACAAGCCTTTGCACAATTCTCATCTAATATTGATAAAGCTACTCGGAATCAATTGGCAAGAAGTCAATTATTATGTGAGTTACTTAAACAAATTCAATCAAATCCTCTTACGATCGATGAACAAATAGCTACTATATTATATCGGGATGAACAGATATCTTGATTCGTTAGAAATTGGATATGTAAAGAAATTTCGTGTTCAGTTATGTACCTACGTAAAAAGAATAAACCTCAATTCCAATAAATTATATCTTCTACCAAAACATTCGTTGGGGAAGCGGAAGCTATTGTGAATGAAGCTATTCAAGAACATATGGAACTGTTTCTACTTCACGAAAATTATATTGAATAAGATCGAAGCCACGGTATTTTCTTCGCTCAAGATTTGGTCTATATACCAGGTATTTTGTCGGGGCTTTATGAGGTAGGGATGGGCATTGGGCTGGGCCGGCCCGACCCAGCCCGAAGCCTGGCCCAGTCCAAGCCTGAGAGGACATTGGGCCGGGCCTAGGCCTAAAAAATCGGCCCAAAACTTTTTGGGCCGGTCTCGGGCTTGGCATGGCCCAACCCAACCCAGCCTAAGGCCCAGTCCGACATAGACCTGAGTGGTGGCCCGTAGTATGGCCCGATATTGAGCCCATGACCCAGCCCAAATGTGGCCTACATACCTCAGTCAGGGACATATGTCCCCTCCCAACTCCCTCCCCTCACGCCAAACACGGTTGATGCCATAGGCTCCTAACCCCTCATGCACGAGAAACCCAAATCCCACTTCCAAAACCCCAAGTTGTATTGTCCTCCAAGGCTCCAAGTTTAGTTGCTAAGGTATATCATTGTTGAAGAATCTTTTTTTTATTTTTTGATAACAACTGAAATTTAATTATGTGGTGGTTTTAAAAATTTTGACAGTGTATTGTCACTAGAACGTCGTTGTTTTACAATTGAAGAGATTGATTTACAATTTTATAATATTTTCTTCATAAGTAATATAATATTATTCCCCATTTTGTTGATTAATGTTTTGTGTCTTATATTACATGTGAGGAGGATGGTATATTCAATCTAGGGTTTTTTCAGGCTAGAAATTATCCATGTAGTCGCATTTCTTGAAGTAGGAAAGGATTGAATGTTGTCAGGAGGAATTCGTGGTAATTAATAATGAGGAGCTCAAGGCATGTTTGTATAAGTCTGCAGAACATGTCTAGTCTTGGGCCGACCCAGCCCATGCCCGACCCAAAGGAAATGGGCCGGGCCTGGGCTTGGGCTGAACAACAAGAAGATTTGCATGCTGATGAACCGCAAAATCAGCCCTTTAAGAGTGCGAAATTAGCACTTGGAATCATCATCGTAGTCGGGCCGATCCGGTTCATCAAAAAGACCAATTCATTGATATATGTCAAATAAGAATGCGATGGTCATGAAATTTTATTTTACTTGGTGAGATAACCAAGGTCGAACTCAGGGACACGAGCCTCTCTGATATTAGTCAGATTTTAGTCTATTTAGCTAAGTGTTGAGTTACAGGTATATAGGTCAAATTATGCAGACACGATAATGCATTCAAAATAAACATGCATTTTTTTATCAATTTTTATCATGCAAATAAATGCCAAGAAATGCAATGAAAATACATCACAGATATGCCCTAGATCAAGTTGATGAGCCAACTAATGAGCATCAATTTCAGGTTTAAGAAGATATACTTGATTTCAAAGTTGAATAAGGCATATTAGACACAAAGCCAAATAATACATAGAACTTCATGTGTCCAAATGTAGAAATTATCGATGCCATTAAGAAGAACATCAAGCAAGCTTCAAAATGCCACTGAAATCAACTGAAACGGAATTACGGTGCTCAAGATACGCATAAAGGAAAGCAAGGGCATAACTGAAAGAAAACATGAAAAGATAACTACAAACAGGTCCATGGGAAGGACTAAAATGCAATAAAAATAAGTTGCGGGGCCTTCCCTGTAAATAAACCATACGTGTGGGGACCTTTTTGCAAATTGAAGAAATTTGGAGGGTGTCTCTGCAAATTACCCAGATGCGCACGTGCCAGGCACGTGCCATCCAGGTTCAGAAGAAGGCTTGGGCTCAGCAGAGGCTCGGAGTCAGCTTCGGCTTGGTTCGACTAGTCTCGGATACAGGCTCGGCGGAGGATCGGGGGTAGGCACGGTGCTGTTGTGGTGAAGACACGTGGCCGAAGATGGGCCATCCGATGGTGACGATCGGATGGATGCTGTTAGCTCCTGGCTAGACGACGTGGTTGCGTTAAGTCCGTCGGATCGAGAGGATCCAACGGACTATTGACATTGATGGCGTGGCTTCATAGGGGCCATTGGATCGTGTGGATCCAAGGGCTCCTGTATAATCGGCCAAGAGCTACGTGGCTGCACGGAGGCCGTTGGATCGAGAAGATCCAACGGATGCTGACGTTTACTACGTGGTCGCATCTAAGCCGTTGGATGGTCGCTGGGAATAGACCATCCAACGGCAACTGTTCTCTCTCCCCCACCTTCGGCTGGCGGCGAGGTTGGAGCTCCGGCGAGGCATCTCCGGCTCCGCTGCTCGCTCCCGGCTACGGTGGACTTCCCCCGAGCTAAAGGACAAGTCGTCGATGAAGCGGGGAACTCGGGGAACGTCCAGGAGACTGTGGTGTCGGTCATCGGAGCTCAGAATTTGCAGCGGTTGTGACGAAGTAGGCTCAGGCGAGGCTCCGGCCATTGACGTATAGGACACCTGCATCGTTAGTGTATAGCCGAAGCAAACATGGGACATGTGCGTGAATGGAGTGGAAGCTCGATTGGGCGAAGAAGGCGAGAGCTCGAAGCTCCTCCGCCGTGAGGTGGCGGAGGAGATGGGTTGAGGCGATGGGAGGTATGGAAGAAGGAGACGATGAGCGGAAGTGTGCGCGTGAATGGTGGGGTGAAGGTGAAGCTCTAGGAGCAATCAATGGAGCGGGAAAGGGGGTAGAATGACCTACGTAATTGCAAGAAATGAAACAAAAAGTACAAGAAGGGATCAGAGGCTTACCTGAGCGATGGCGGGTCGATGGGCTTGTGCACGAGCTCCATGGCGGAGCTCTGGTCTTCGCTGGACCTCCCCAACCGATGGAGGCAGCTCGAGCGGTCGCAATTGCGCCGCGACTCCACCGTGGAGGTCGGAGGATCTCACCGGGGGAGCGGGTCGTCTTCGCTCGATCCCGACGCCTCCCCCTGTCACAGGGAGGCGGAGGAGGGCTGGGCCCCTCCCCGCGTAAAGATGGACAAGCGGGAATTGAGGAGGCGGTGGGGTATTTAAAGCTTGAGTTTGGCGGTTAAGGTGATGGAGACGTGGGTTTGGAGGAGAAGATGGGACGACTGGAGGGGCTCTCGTGGGTTACTAGATGACTGGCGAGGGTTGTGGTTGAGTGGCGAAGACCGTGGGACGGTTGGAGAGTTGAGATGATGGCTGGAGTGGCAGAGAAAATAGGAAGGGGGAGAGGACTTTGCGAGATGGGGATCGTGGGGAAGAAGGCGTCTGGATGTTGACGATGACTGGCGGCCGTTGGATCTGGAGATCCAACGGTTGTCGATTAGGCGCGAAGTAGCGGTCTTGATCAAATCCGGGGCGATGCGATCAGTGGCGGATGAAAGCGCCACGTGTCATGCAAAGGGGACAGCGCTTAAGGACGGTTTGGATGAGGAGTTAGGGCTGATCGAGTGGTTAGGATCCGAGAGCGGATTGAGCGGCTTGGATGAGAGGATCGTGGGCGTGATCAAGCGGATCTCAATGCACCACGTGACATGCTCAGCTTGCGGCGCGAACGGAGGGCGGTGATGGGAAGCTGCGGTTGATCGAAGGGATGAGGGGTGCCAAAGGAAGAGGCGGTTGTGATGGAAGATCAGGGATGCGATCCAGCGGTGTACACGCCGCCACGTGGCGAGCTCTGGTGAGGGCGCTAACATGCGGTGCAGATTAAGGGCAAGAGATGATCGGACGGTCGGGAATTGAGGCGCGCGTGGAAGTCAGCTGGCCGTTGGATCTGAGGGAGATCCAACGGTCTAGGAAGGGGGCGGATAAGACAAGAGAGGCGGGGCCACGTGGCTCACCCAGAACGGGCCACGTGGCCCAATCAGATTATTCAGATGATATTTTTGTATTTGAAGGCTTATTTGGTCGAATTTGAGAAAACTCAAAACATGAAAGTTGTAGATCTTGATGAGATCTACAAGTTTCATGTTGACCAAAACTGAAGATGAGATCAAACAAAGACCCGAAATATTTTTAAGGGTATTTTCAAGGCTAAAATTACCACTGATTTTTGGTTTGCCATTTTTTTGGGATTTTTAATTTATTTAAGACTCTATTAATTACAGGACATTACCTGGGTTTTATTGACACTCAGCTTAAGTAAGAGGGTTAATAATGAGAAATTATGATGATGAAACTGAGTTTCATCACCCCCCTATACTTAAACTATGCTCGTCCTCGAGCATCAAAGAGAATGACTAAGTTGGATTAAGCCCCTTGTGCATGTGAATACAGGATCCAATCTGATTAAGTTGACTCAACTTTAGAGATCCAAAATTCTAGAGTTCAACCCAGCCTTAATCAAGAGGCATCCAATTCCTCTACTTCTCTAGACTCTCTCTGATGTACATATAAACTAAAGGATATGAAGTTTAGTGTTGACTGCAATTTTTGAGAGTAGAGTCAATTCGTCACCCAAAGTCTTGGTCCGAGAAAATCTCCTAAGGACCCAATCCTCAACACTAGGGAATAAATCCAATCTTGCATTCGATCCACCGTCTCTTTAGTTGTCAGACTTAGAAAATATCGATGGAAGGCCAGTAATGGAGGGCATGGGATTGTGTCATTTCTTCTATCCCTCTCATTGGAACAAGGATTCTCTCTAGTGCCTTTTTACGCAACACATTTTTTTGGTGTTGATCAGTGCGTCCGTCAAGAGAAGTTGGAGCCGTCTGCACTTGTTTTCTTGGAGTACACCGGGGTGTGTCTCTTTTGAGTACATATCGTACCTTCGACACCCAGACTTGTAGCATTTACGATGCAGAGCCCTTTTTTGGTGCAAGCCCGACTCCTGGTCCTAATAGCGGTGGTCCAAGTGGACACTTTGAAAAGTTTGGGAGTGCTCGCCTTTGGTGGAAGCTCTTTGATATTTGACTTTGTGGAATGAGAGCTTTTCTTTGAATTTCATTGACTTGTATAATTTGTGGCTAGCTCCACTGCTTTTACCAAGAGTTGGCGCACACTGATCAACAATTTTGTTATTTATTCACACCCTGGCACTTAGGTCGATATCAAGAAATTAGTATAAGAACCAAGTTCTCATACTGGCTAATAATGCTGTGTGAGGCCCGCTCCTTCTCGGATCTGGGTAACCCGTTTACACATCATCCGTAGTATCATGTTCTCTAGAAATAGCATTAGGGAACTGGAAATTAGGGAAATTTTTTTTATACGGATGACATTCAAATTAACTAGTAAGCCACAAAACTACAGTATGTCACATTTATATTGCATAAATTTCCATATCAGTTTATATGTAACAACAGAAATTGCATTATATACATGTATCCCAATTTTATCAGAAGAGAAATAAAAGCATAAATATCTTGAACAAACTATAACATACATACCTGCTATGTTTTGCTTCAGAAACTGACATTCAACTCTCCCAATACAACGGTGCAGGTATTTTGCCTGCAATCCATGGAATAGGGAGAAAAGAACATCAACAAATGTTGAGTAAATCTTAATTAATTAAAAATAACAGGAAATTTAGTGGTTCCAAAAGAAAGCAAGTAATTTGGCCTTAACAATTAAAATTAAGAGCTACTTGCAATGAAACATGCTTTCAAGTTGTTTGGTATGTAAAACCCCACTCTACTCATCCTACATTAATTACTCATATTAATCATTTTTATACAAAGATTATATGATCCATATTTTAACTGTCACCTTTTAATTAATTATAAATCATGTTTAATGGATCTTGAGATGTGGATGTTGAGTCTTTATTCTTGGTCTTTATCTAATCTCTCAGATTTAATGGATAATCTGGGATCTTGATCCGAATGTGATCTCATATTATGATTCTAAGGTGTGACTCCAGTATAAAAATGTATATGATTTCCGTTCTTCCTCATCAATTTCAAGTTTCAATGACTTATTCAATGCCTATCATAATTGAGATGATCCAGATTTCGTGAGTATTTAATCATTTGACATGGTTGAGATGATTCAGGTCTCTTTTGATGTTTGTGAGTCATGTGGATAGACCATAGTAAGTGTAGATGATGAGTCTGATGTTTTGATTCTTTCTTGTTGAATTTCTCGAGCTTAGTGGATAGTCTGTGTTCTTGATCTAGTAAGACCTCACACTATGACTCTAAGGCAGTAAGGAAACCTTAGGGTTGGGGTGCCTCCGTAGGCATGCGATGGAGTAAAAGGCTTCCTAACTAAGTTCCCAACACGTCCACTAGCTATTTCAAACAACTGTGATAGTAGCTTGTAGTCTGATAAGGATGATTTTCATGATATGGTCTTTTCTCTTTGTCAGGAATTATTGGTGGAAAAGTAACTAGTTCAACTTAACTGAACCAAGCTTCTATGTAACCAATTCAACTGTAATTCAACTTTAGTCAACTCAATTGTGACTCAATCCAATTTCAATGTATCTTTTTCAGATTCAACTATAACTGATTTAGAGGTAGCCATAGAGGATTCAGATGTATACATGGATGATTCAGATGTAGCATCGCCAAGTCTGTTGGCGAAAAATAAATAAAACTCAAGCGGTGAAGTAGCCTATAAAAGAGGCTCTTCCGTCTCGCCCTCTAATTGGAAGGGCGATCCAATAGAGGGATAGGTCTACTCCAAAACTACGCCACTGAGACGGGTGAGAGAGACTCTCTAGAAAAGTCGCTCTAAAAGAAAAACCTGCCCGACCGGTACGGGCTAACGAGCTCAAAAAACTAAAACCAAGGGTCCTCCAGCCTAGGTACCCTAAAGAACAAGGGTCAGCGGAACTGGTCTTTAAAAGAAAACCTGTGGATCTAAGAGAGGCGTAAAAACTGCGAGCGCTCGTGAAAAATCGAGAAAAAGACTGGGATCCTAGACCCGCGCACGAAGCGGCTGCTGCCCTAACTGGGCTTCCTAATCTTCCGCCCAGTTGAGGGTCACCGCCCCCTCGCACAGTTGATGAATACCCATTCATCACTCTTTATTCTTATATTTTAGCTACAAAAACCTATGCAAATGCATGTAGATATGTGTAAATAGGACTATTTAGCAAAAGCATGCATGTTTGTAAAAATAAATAATTAGCATGTTTTTGTGCAAAAATAAAAGAATAAAGAAGAAAAAGAAAAAGAGGGAAATATTTAGAATAAATATTGAGCAACCTAACCCAAGGGAGGGCTCAGCATGGGCCTAACCGCATAAAAGCCACAAGTAGAGGGAGATAGGGGCTCTTGTGTAAATAATTATGTAAATAAATAAAATAATATTTTCCTCAACCAAAAATATACTTGTATATATTCTGTATATATTTAGGAACTATTAAAAACAAAATAAAAATCTTAAAAATCAAAAATACCAAAAAGAACCTTTCACCATGTACATAGACCACCTCCCTTACCTTATTTCACCTTGTAAATAAAGCTATTTGTTTTCAAAACTTTTTGTAAATATTCCTTTTTATGTTTTGTAAATAAAATAAATAAAAAGAATTAAAACAAAAATCAAATAAAAATTACAAAATCAAAAATACAAAAATATCTTGTATATATACCATGTATATAATTGTGCATAAATAATTATTTCCCCTATGTATATAAATAATAAAAATAAAATAAAAATAGCTTTTTATTCCTCATTTTATCCTATAAATAAATAAAATATAAAATGGGAGTAAAAATGTATAAAAATAAATAATTAAAAATAAAAAAAATCAAAAATCAATATAGTGTATATATACCTATGTATAGCTACTTTGTATATACCTTATTTTAATTTCCAAAAATTAATTAAAAATCACAAAAAAATAGAAAAAATTAAAACAAACATTTTTCATGTTTTAAGTTTTTGGAAATTCGGCCATTTAAAGGCCCAAAAAAATAAAATAAAAATTCCACCCTTGGCGGGCTCTGATTGGTCCACGGGGGATTGTTGACCCCCGGTCAACACCTCCCCCAGGACCACCAGAGCCCAGACCCGCTCGCCCGACCCGATTTCTTCGCTTTCTCCCTGTTCGATCCGCCTGCTAATCATGCAAACCCCGGGTTCTAATCCATCTGCGCACATCCGAGATCCTCGCCCGGAGGTTCGCATAGGGATCCGTGCTCCGATCTTCTTGCCCGACTTCGATTTAGCCAGACCCCTAGCACTATATATGCCGAGCTCCGCCTCACTTTCACGTCATCTTTGATCTTCCCCTCGGCGCCTGTGAGCTCCTCCAGACCACCCGAGTGACAGGCGAGTGATTTGGAGTGGAAGCGAGGCCTGGGCAGCCGGAAATCACTGATCCGGTGGTTGACTCCGCCGTGCGCCGCCGCGTGCGCGCCTGAGCCTCGGGGAGCTCGACGACCCCTTGAGGCAACGACCGGGAGCCTCCTTGGCTCCAGCCCAGTCGAATGCGTCCATCAGGTAACTTCCTTAGCCATTAGAGTAGCGTAGCTTTAGGTTTTTAGATTCGCAGTAGCGTAGCTCCGCCACCTCCACCAGCCGTCTCCGTCTACCCATCCGATCATCCGACACCGCCATCACCTCCGCCAGCCTTCTCTCCACCTGCTCCGCCCCTCCATTCCCCCTGGCTCATCCCGGAGCAGGGTTACGGGTCTCACCCCTCCGCCGCTCGCCGGAGACCCTCCACTCTGCCTCACCGTTCACTTTCCGCCCGCTCTGACGGGTCGAGGCAGTTTGCCCTCGACCCCTCTTTCTTTCTGTGCAGGTCTTCAGGTCCATCGACCTCATCTGGAGGTCGGAGCTTCAGAGCACAGTAGCTCCCGTTCTTCGACGTCGCCGGAGCTCTCCTGAGCTCCTCTCTTCCTTCGGAGCGTTGCATCGGGTGCAGAGCTTCACGGGGAAGCTTCTCAGCACCTTAGGAGCGGTCGACGAGGACCACCGTGCACGCAGAGGGCCGGCGAAGCTCGCCGGCCGCCAGTTCTTCCACCATCCTCTTCGACCGTCAGATCAACCTCAGCTCCCAGTTTCGATCGAGACCGTCCATTTATCGAGGAGCAGTCACCGTCAGATCCATTTGAGGTTCGATCCCCACCGTCGATCCAGCGCAGCTCAGCCACCTCTCCTAGCCACCGTCCGATCTGCAACGTGGCAGCGCCTGGACCGTCCGACCACTGCGAGGGCTTCAGCGTTGGAGCGCCACTCGTTATCAGCCGTCCATCCAGCCACGTGGCGCCCATCTGTCGCCTCGACGTTAAATAAGGGGTAATTTGCTTAGGGCCCCCTCTTAGTTTGTCGTTTTATTTCTAGTCCTGTAAATATTTTTAGAACTTTATTTACGTAGGGTAAATTGCATTATGGACCTTGTGCTTAGTTTTATCTGCATGTATGCCCCTGTGTGTATGTGACCACGTGCTTCGCCACGTGCTTCGTTGGGCTTTTTACATCTTTTCACCTGTAGTTCTGGGTTGTTGTTGAATGAAGAAAAGCTTTTTGGTATTTGCAGTTATACCCCTGTGAGTGTTTTAATTGTGCATGTGCGGATTTTATTGGGTAAATTGCAACCGAGTCCCTGGGCTTTTGATACAAGTTATCAAAAGGCCCTAAGACTTAGTTTTTATTACCAAGAGGCCCCTGAGTGCCCCAGGCACGCGCCACGCGCGTGTTTAGCTGGGAAAATTGCACCTAGGCCCCCAGACTTTCGGGTATTTGCACATTCGTCCCTGTGCATAGTGCCCACTTGTTATTTTTGAATAAAATAGTAAATCACCTCCAAATCCAATGAAATTTTGACACATGGCTCCTGCCATGGTGTAGGAATTTCAGTGATTTTTGAGGACATTTTTACTTTCGTTTAGTATTTTTAAAAATTCAAAAATAGCCTTTTTAGTCACTGTCTAGGTTTAAAAATACCAAAAAAAATATAAAATCACCCCCAAAAATTCTAAAAAAATTAGATACTGTTGTTTGCTTTGTGTTTGATCTTCTAGCCAATTTTGGCTATTTTTCATTGCTTAAAAACCTTAAAAATTGAAAAATCCCTAAAAACCCATAAAAATTATAATAATTAATTTAAAAATCCAAAAACAATAATTAGGGTGCCTAAATTTTCCTTATTCTCTCTAGATTATAGGAAAATTACTCCAGGGCTTTTTGAGATCCTTAAATATTTTATTTTTGGGTCTTAAGCCTTGCTGGACAGTACCTTTTATTTTTAGCACTGTTTGATTTTTAGAAAATAATTTACCCATTAGAAAAATACCAAAAATTAACCAAAAACACTTAAAAACATAAAAAACATAAAAACAATTTTTCTTTAATTTTTGCTTGCTTTTTGGTGTGTTTAATAAATTACCTAAGTGTGTTTTTATTTCCTTTCTCTTATTTTCTTAACCTTTTAAAAATCCAAAAAAATATAAAAATTAATAAAAACCACTAAAAATCACTTTTCTTTTATTTTATTTCGTTTTCACTACTTCGTAGGCCCTAGGCCAATCCGTGCTCCTTGTGTTCGACCCTGGGAGCTATACCAGGTTAATCCTATAGCTAGGCCGTTGCCGCACCCTTAGTTAATTCGGGCAAATTAATGGTCCAAATTAATTTTAAGTGTTCGTTGCAGTCGGATACGAGAGGTTGATCAAAAACCACTTAAGACAAATTTTGGTCAATTTTAAGCAGTGATATTTTTTTACTTGGTGGAGTCCAAGGTCGATCTCAGGGAGGCAACTGTCTCCTTAGGTGGATTACAACAATTTTCAAGTGTTGATATTCGAGGGTCGAATCTTTTTGGTCTTTTTATTTCTTATGCAGACATATGCAGACAAATCTTAGCCAATTTAACTTTAAATTTAATTGATGTATCAAACGAAGTCCAAAAATAATGAAAATTGGCCAGATGGTTATTTATGATGAAAATGACCTACACTAATTTTTTTTGGAATTTTTCGACTCAAAATAAATTTTCTGTGAATTAAATAAACAGACAGAGTGATTTTCAGTGTTTAATTTTTAATAAATATCAAATCACAATTTTTCCAAGAACTAAAATTATCCTAGGAAGGTCTAATGATCAGGGACCTAGGAAAATTGACAGATCTAAAATTCACTGTGAAATGAATTAATTAAAATTAATTTAAGAAAATCACTAAACTATTTATTTAGGCCTCGATATGCGTGCAAATGATACGAAATTTTTATGGAGTGTTAAAAATGATGTCATTAAGCTACTGTGAATTTTTGGTGATTTTTGAAGGCACTGATAATTGATTAAAAATCAAAAGGCATCACTGGGCAAAATATGTCTCAAATGAACCAATTAATTCATTGATAATTCAATTAAGCCAACAAAAATCAAACACGTGTACAAACAGATAGAGGACAAAATTCTCAACAACTTGCAATTTTTAGAATTTCAAAATGATGAAAAATGCATGCTATGGACACGTGCAAACACAAGGGTGTAAATGCAATACTGGAAATTAAAAATTCAATAAGTAAATATGCTGACAGGGACTAAAATGCAATTACCGATACTATGCAGGACTTCTATGCAATTTCTCCACGAACCACGTGCTCCTCACGTGATGTCTGCTTCACAGGGGCCTTTTTGCAATTTCTGAAAGCTCCAAGGGCGTTTATGCAAATAACCCAGGCCGCACGTGCTCCTCACGTGGGGCGGCCTAGGTTCGGGGGGGCGTCGGAGGCTCGGAGGGAGGCTCGGGCCTTCTGGAGGTTCGGCCCAGCCTCGGTGCAGCTTCGGGTTACCCGAGCCTAGGCTTGGAGGCCGAGGCTCGGATAGGGCGACGTGGCGGCCTGATCACCGTTAGATCCTGGGCAATCCAACGGTCGCTGATGAGGGCGGCGAAGTGGACACGTGGAGAGGCGAGGGTCGTTCGATCAGAGGATCGAACGGTTGCTGCTCCTTCTTTTCTATCGATCCTCCGCCGCCTGCGGAGGAGAGGGCTGCGCTCCGGTGAAAGCAGCCGAGCTCCGCCTCGGTCGTCAAGCTCCGGTGGTGAGCTTCGTCAGCCCCCACCTCGCTCGGAAGAATCGTCAGTGCGCGGCGAAGGCTCCGGGGGTCTCTGGATCCCTGGAGGAGGGCTGGAGCTCTGAGTCGATGAAGCTCGAGGAGAGCTCCGGTGAGGCTCCGGCCAATGATCAAAGGAGTACCTGCAAGTGTTAGACGTATAGCCGAGGCTCGTGCGTGCGATTGTGGAGAAATGGTACTGGTTGGCGAGGCCTACGGAGAAGTGAGGTGGTCGGGGGACGTTGCTCCGGCCAAGTGGCGGAGCTAGTGATCGATGAACGGTGGAGTGAAGCGTCTGACGATGCGGAGGGGTCAGCGAGGATGAGAGCTTCGACGCGGAGCTCGGCGGAGTGAAGGCGAGGCGTGAAGATGATCGTGGACAGGGAATAAAATCGGAGAAGATGAAGGGAAAAGAAGAACGAGATCGGAGGAGTAATGGAGGTGATTACCTGGGGATTGGGGCTCAGATTTGAGCTCCAGGTCGTCGCTCAAGAGGTCGGTAAAGCCCCGAGCTCAAGCAGCTACGCGGAGGGCGGCTGCGACACGGCGGTGGCACCGTGGATCTCGCCGGAGAAGAAGGGTTGTCTTCGCTCAAGGATTCACTCAATTCCTGTCACAAATCGAAGGCTCCGAGCTCTAGGTTCCTCTCTGGAGTGGCGGATCGGGCTGAATGTGGCCGGAGGCTGGGTATTTATAGGATGAAGGTGACGGCTGGAGTGGGTGAGTGGCGAAGTTGGTGGCTGTCGTGGGGCGAGTGTGGCGGAGATGGTGGTGTTTGCGGGAGACTAATCCCCTACCTTGTTTTCAGGCTGAGTGAGGGTACCTGAGTGTGTGTGAACACCTTAAGGTAGAGCCCAAATCCCCGTCTTCCATATCACGTTCTAACTGATCTTAGCAAATATCACGAGCCGAATATTTTCAGATTCTTTGACTAGTACCAAGTAGCCTCCGCCTGTCTCAGGTAGATAGGGGCAAAATTGCGGTACTTCGCGACAAGTTGCCAGTAACCCTCCGGGGCGAAGTTCCGGCCTTGTCAGCCTCCGCCTGCTTGCAGGTAGATAGGGGCGTGGTCACTGAGTCCATCGGCTTGGGATAGGAGCAAAGAAAGGAAGGAGCGGCGGTATCTTAGACGACAGGATAGACAGGGAAGACGCATCCGGCTTTGAGCCGACTTCCCTCTAGGCCGCGTAATCCTTGCTAGATTTGCTTGAAAATCACACTTAAAAACTACAAGATCAATTGGACTCAACTTTGAGTCCTTCACTGTGTTGAGTGTGAATCCAGGGTCTTGGATTGATCTCGTGCTTGCTTCAGGTAGGAGTAAAATCCTATCTTCTTCTTGCTTCACCAAGATGAGTGACTGGGGAGATCTCGACGCACCGTTCACTGATCTCTCTATGAGTCCCCCAAGTAACTCGTCTTTTCCGGTCCGAGCGCACCTTGGACCACCCAGGACTCATGACCCTCTTGAGTCCTGGTTCCCTCCGGCTCAGGGTGGTTACTCTCAAACCAACCCTTTTATCTCCTCTGAGATTACCGAGGAAGATCATTGCCTCGGTAATCCCTTCCTTGATTCAACCTCTAACACCGACCTTATTTTCCAATCCCCAGAAGTAGAGGAAGAAATGCCGCCAAAGATGCCGCCTGATGAGGACCAGATGAGACAGATTCTAAGACGCCTTGCTGAAGCTGAACAGAAAAATGCTGATCTCACTGCACGAATGGGGCGGATAATAGTAGCTGAAGGGATCGACCGACCAATGGTCGATACCTATAACCCGGCGGAGAACGAAATCCAGAATTGGCTCGCACCTGCAGTTCCCGACCAGGCATTCGAGCTGAAGCCCCACTTCCTTAGCCTGCTGCCGAAGTTCAACGGAAACCTCAGTGAAGAGCTGTACACTTTCCTCCGTGACTTCGAACTAGTCTGCAATAATCTGAGCCATCCCAATGTTGGCCAAGATTATATCCGGCTGAAAGCCACCCCGTTTGCCTTAGGAGATAAGGCTGCACATTGGCTGAAAAACCTCGGGGTGGTATGTACTACCTGGATGCAGTTCAAGGACCTCTTCTTGAAGAAGTTCTACCCACTCAGTAGGACCAATCAGATGCGAACGAAGATTGCCAGCTTCGCCCAAGGACCCTGCGAACCGTTCCACGAGGCGTGGGACAGGTTCAATGACTTAGTACAGAAGTGCCCATGCCACGACATTTCTAAGGCGATCTTAGTCCAGACCTTGTTCTGCGGCCTAACCCCAGAGATGCAGGGGTTAGTCAGCGCCGCCTGCGGAGGAAGCTATCTGAACAAGAACGAGCACGCCGTATGGAAAATCCTGGAGCAGATGGCAGAAACCGGCAGGTCACAGGCCACAAGGGCCTATCAGTTGTCTCCCTCGATTCTATCCAATGAGACAACTAGAAGGACTGTTGCAGATCTGACAGAGGACCTCATCCCCAGCATGGGGATGATTGCAGACAAGCTTACCATGGTCGAACATATCCACAAGAGAGTCGCGGAGATGGAGTCTCTTTCGAGCCTTCCCAAGAAGGTGGAGGAACTCTCTGAAAAGGTAGCCAAGATTAAGCTACCCACCCCTTCTGCACCACCTGTACCTGTACATCGAGTCCATCTTGTACAGGAACAGGCACCGGGGTCTCAGAGCAGCTGGGATCAGACTTACACCCAGCAGAACCATCATGCACCCCCACCAGTGGAGACAGAGTATGAGGAACCTCCACCCGTTTACGAGATCAACGGGCTCTGGTATAGCCGCGACCCACTAGTCCGGCAAATCGAGATGGGGAAGGACCAGGCACACCGCCCAACCCCAGTCTACCAGGAGACCAGGCCCGTCACAATCCCGCGATATCAGCCCAGGCCAGAACAGGGGTACCAGCCGCAGCAGCGCACCTACCAGCAGGGGCCAGCACCGCCCCATCAGCAGCAGTATCGGCACGGCCAGCAGGGCCAGTTCAGGACCGCATCCACTCAGCAGCCAGCCCAGCCCACCGAATTGGAGTCCCTCACCTTGGCGATCCAGACCCTGTCTGATAGGGTCCAGCAGATGCAGAACGACTACCTGGACATGAGAACCGACATCAATCGGGTCTCTCGTGCTCAGGACCAACAAATGGCGCCAAGGACTCCAATTTCCGCACAGGTTCAGGCCAACCCAAACAGCGTACATCAAGGCCAGAACCGACCCCGAGATCAGGTATACTATTCAGATAATTATTTATCTGAACATGAGATCCTTTCGTACGATAATGTTAACCATATGTCCCTCAGGAGCGGAAGGACCGTGACCATACCTGATCGGGCCCAGGCACAACAGGAAGGAACCTCCGAAATTCAACCTGAGGAGAATTCGGAGGAAGAAGAGGAGGAACACCACCGTCATCGCCAGCAGAAGAAGAGGACATCTGAGTCCTCGAAGCACCAACCCCGCAGTCATCCAGAGTCCGACGACACCGATGAGCCCGCACCTCCATCTGAGGAGGACCAGCCAGAAGAAGCGGAAGAAGCATCACCGGTTTCGCCCAAGCATTTCCCTTTTAGTCAGAGTCAGAGTCAGAGTCTGTATAAAAGTCCGAGTCAGAGTCTTGTTCAGAACTCAGTTTCAGCAGCTAATGAAGATATTTCAGTTCCAGAACCTGAGTTAATAATCCCTTTCCCCCAAGCTCTCAAGGGTGGGAAGAAGAAAAACAAAAAAATCCAAA
Organism: Ottelia alismoides; assembly: GCA_037367405.1. NCBI lineage: Eukaryota > Viridiplantae > Streptophyta > Magnoliopsida > Alismatales > Hydrocharitaceae > Ottelia > Ottelia alismoides. Next base: position 712,571 of record JAZKJV010002159.1, read on the forward strand.
AAGATGACCCTGAGATGGCTGAGTTTTGTAACAAACATATCAAGGTCACAATCCCCTTTGACAAGTTCGTGGAAATGACCCCTGCATTTCAAAAATACCTTAAGGTGAGATGCACGCCTACTAGGGTTAGCAGGAAAACCAAAAGCCGTGTTGAGAAACACGTCCTATCAATAGCCACGACTTGTGCAATAAAGAACTCGTTTCCTCGGAAACGAAGAGACATGGGTGCACACTATGTAGTGAGTCATGTTGATGACATCGCGTTTGCACGCACTCTCCTGGACAATGGTTCCTCGATCAACTTAATGCCCACGGCCCTCTATGAGCGGCTCAATCTCGGACCTCTTAGGAAATCTAGAGCTATTCTTCAGTTTGCAGACAAATCCACTAAGAGGTCCCAAGGAGAGTTAAGGAACATTGTGATCAAAGTCGAGGGGCAAGAATACATGGTGGACTTTACTGTCCTCGATATGGAAACCCCTCGTAATTGGAGAGATTCCCAGATCATTTTGGGTAGGCCCTTCCTCAGAACAGCAGGGGCCTTATTCGATTATAAGAATGGGAAAATTCAGTTCCAAACTCCAGGCGGAGATGAGGAACTAGAGATGAAGCAGACGAGATGGCAGAGACCAGACTCCGAAACCAGCACCGAGTACTCTTCTATCGAAACAGACCGTGAGCATGTAGACTTAGTTGGGCCATGGAGACAGAACCCAGCCAGCACCGATGTGTCCATCTCCTTTGAAGATGATCCAGTGCATGAATCAGTCTGCAAGATCCTCAGGAACGAGTACAACTCTGAGCCTGCATCGCCCTTCGATGACATAGAGGCCCAAGTGGGCCTGTCAGTCCTTACATCCTTAGGACAATCGGAAGATGAGGAAGACGAGTCGGACGAGGCGTTTGCCGATTGCATGGAGACCTTTGACGATCCGACTCCAGAGCCGAGCTTGGTGGCAGCCAATGCAGAACAGGATCCAGCCACTTCCAACACCGAACCAGACCGGATTGAGCCAGACTTCTTAGACGATCATACCATCCCTGAGCTCAAACCCTTACCCACAACCCTGAAATATGCCTTCCTTGCGGGCCAAGACAAGAAATTTCCGGTCATTATCAGTTCGCAATTGACCGAGGAGCAGGAATCTCGCTTGCTAGAGATCCTGGAGAAGAACCGCAAGGCAATAGGCTGGAGCATTTCCGATCTCCACGGGATAAATCCCGCTCTGTGTTCGCACCATATATATTTGGAGAATGAAGCTAAACCCTCTCGTGAATTCCAACGTCGGTTGAATCCAAATCTACGAGAGGTTGTGAAGAAAGAGATAGAAAAATGGTGCGACGCGGGTTTTATTTACCCAATCTCCGATTCTAAGTGGGTGGCTCCAATCCATGTTGTCCCGAAAAAGTCGGCAATTCAGACGACCACCAACGAGGACGGAGAGGAGATCGTGACAAGAGTACCCACGTCGTGGCGCGTCTGTGTGGATTACAGACGCCTGAATGCCGCGACGAAAAAGGATCATTTCCCCCTACCATTTATTGATCAGATTTTAGAAAGACTAGCGGGGAAAGAATTCTTTTGTTTTCTTGATGGGTTCTCGGGCTACAATCAAGTAGCCATAGCTCCGGAGGACCAGGAAAAAACCACGTTCACATGCCCCTTTGGTACCTATGCTTTCAGGCGCATGCCTTTTGGGCTATGCAATGCTCCAGGTACTTTTCAAAGGTGCATGATTGCTGTATTCGCCGAAATGGTCGGCGAATTCCTGGAAGTCTTCATGGATGACTTCTCGGTCCACGGCGACTCTTTTGATTCCTGTCTTAGGAATCTGGACCGAGTCCTCAAGAGATGTTGTGAGGTTAATCTTGTGCTCTCCTGGGAGAAGAGTCACTTCATGGTGACGGAGGGCATAGTGTTGGGGCATGTCATCTCCAAGAGAGGAATGGAGGTCGACCCTGCCAAGGTGGACGTGATCAGACGACTCCAGCCACCAACCAACGTAAGGCAGTTGCGGTCGTTCCTCGGGCATGTCGGATTTTATCGGAGATTTATAAAGGATTTTTCTAAGATTGCCCGACCGCTAACTGAGCTTTTAGGCAAAGACGCGGAGTTTATTGTCGATCACAAGTGTCTTGAGGCCTTTAAGCGATTACAAGGAATGATCATGGACGCACCCATCTTACAAGCCCCAGATTGGTCTCTTCCTTTTGAGATCATGACTGATGCCTCAGATTATGCTGTTGGGGTTGTATTGGGACAAAGAAGAGACGGCGTCCCGTTTGCAATTCACTACGCAAGCAAAGTGCTTGATGCTGCTCAGCGTAACTATACAGTTACCGAAAAGGAAATGCTTGCGGTAGTGTTTGCCTTGGACAAATTCAGATCTCATTTAATCGGATCCAAGGTAACTGTGTTCACAGACCACACGGCACTACGATATTTGATGGAGAAGAAGGACGCGAAGGCGCGTCTTCTTCGTTGGATTTTACTTCTCCAGGAGTTTGATTTGGACATCCGTGATAAACCTGGAAAGAAGAACGTAGTAGCCGATCATCTCTCTCGTCTCGAAGATCTTAATACTTCCGAGATTTTCCCGATTCGAGACTCCTTCCCTGACGAGTCGATTTTTGTTATCGACTCACTCCCATGGTATGCCAATATCGTGAACTATCTTGTCTCCAAGAAAGTTCCGAGGATTGGCCCAAGAGCCAAATTGACCGACTAAAGTCGGACGCTAGACACTACCATTGGGAGGATCCGATCCTTTTCTTTGAAGGACCGGATTGTGTTTGGAGACGGTGTATTCCTCAGGAGGAATACCAGAGTGTCCTTTCTTTATGCCATAGCTTAGAGGCAGGAGGACACCACTCCGGGAAGAGGACCGCATGGAAGGTACTTCAATGTGGCTTTTACTGGCCGACTCTGTTTTGCGATGCCACCGCCTTCGCGAAGTCGTGCCCAGTTTGCCAGAGGATGGGAGGAACCGTTGGTTCCAAGGATGAGATGCCAATGCAGCCAGTCATCATTTGTGATGTCTTTGACGCCTGGGGCATCGATTTCATGGGCCCATTCCCTGTCAGCCACGGGTTTGAATACATCCTTCTTGCGGTTGACTATCTGTCCAGATGGGTGGAGGCTATCCCGACCCGAGCCGCAGACAGCAGGACTGTCTGTAAATTTATCAGAGAGCACATAATCTCTAGGTTCGGGATCCCCAAAATGATGATATCAGATGGGGGTAGCCACTTTGTGAATCGGGAGGTGAAGAAACTCCTGAAGGACTACGGCATCGAACACCGTGTCGCTAGTCCTTACCACCCACAAACCAATGGTATGGCTGAGGTGTCGAATAGGGAGGTGAAAACCATATTGCAAAAGCTCGTCCGCCCAGACAGGAAGGACTGGTCTCAGATCCTGGATCAAGTCCTCTGGGCGTATAGGACGGCTTACAAGACTCCGTTAGGCACCTCCCCATTCCGAATGGTATTTGGAAAGCCGTGCCATTTGCCCGCAGAGTTAGTGCACAAATCAGAATGGGCAATAAAGAAGGTCAACTGGAACACACACCTAGGCCAGAAACAGAGAGACATGGATCTGAATGAGCTTGTGGAAGTCAGAAACCGAGCATACGACAACAGTGTGGTGTACAAGGACAAGGTGAAGCGTTGGCACGATAGATATATCAGACGAAAGACCTTTGTTCCTGGACAGAAGGTATGGTTGTTCAATGCCAGGCTGAAGACTTTCCAAGGCAAACTAAAGTCTAAGTGGACGGGACCATTCGTTGTCCGAACGGTGCATGATAGTGGATGTGTCGAGATCTCAGATCTCGCAGATGACGCACCGACATTCCTAGTAAATGGGCAGCTGTTGAAGCACTTCGTCGAATCCAATGAACAGTTAGTCCATGTGGAGGAGATTGTATTCATATGCGAGACAGATACAACAGATACATCTCAAGCAGCGTATGAGACCTTGCAGCAATGAACTCCAGCCATCAGCAGCATCTTCAAAAGATTCAGACCGACTCAGCTGTATATATATCATTCTTCCTGTATATCCTACCCTTACCTCCACGATTCTAGTAACCCGTCCCCACATCATCGAATCATTATCTCGGACTGTACTTAGGATGACCAGATCCTAAGTATAGGGGGAAGGGGTCACCCGAGTCGATTCATTGTACATTCTCCAGATCACATTGGTCCTCTTACTCACTCCTGTCCTATACTTAGGCTGACCAGAGCCTAAGTATAGGGGGGACCGATGCCCACCGTGTATATATTCATTTACTTCCCCTCTTTTCCTCGTCCGCCCCATTTCTGATCTTCTTCCACACTTAGGCTACCAGAACCTAAGTATAGGGGGGCGGGACAATTTCTATACTTTTTGTTACTTTAGCTCTCCTACGCTTAGCCCGAGCTATGTCTTTTTAGTCGCTTTCGTGCTCTGAGGACATAGCACACGCTAAGTATAGGGGGGCGTGTATATATTACATATATACTTTACCCATAGCTCGTACTTTCGCGTATTGTTGTATATATTTTGCAATAATTACGGGTGGGTAAAAATCGAAAAAAAAATTTTTTTTATACTTGTATAATATGTACTATATGTATAATACTTGTATAAAAAGTTGTAAAATTCTTGTAAAACATACTTTTGTAAATAATTGTTGTATACCAGAAAAATAAAACAAAAAAAAAGGCTTCTTATTTACTCTTGCATATCATCCCTGCATAAAAAAAATATAAAAAGAGTCCTGTATTTTCATAGCATGACATCTCATCTCATCTGCATATTTCTGCATATGCAAAGTGAAAAGCTAGTGGGTTCTGAACCAAGTTATGAGTAGATATTGAGGATGGACTTGATTTGACCTTAATCCACCTAATTTCAGAGGAACCTTATAGGAACTGGAGTTAAGATTTCTCAGGTCAAGAGACTTAATTCTTTGAGTCCGCAAGTCTATGTTCACATGTCATCTTGACTAGTCTAAGTAGAATATCTCGTGCATACGCAGGATTCTTTTAGATAATGACCTAACTTGGACAAACACTATGCACGTAGCTCTTCATTGATGAGGTGGTAAGGAGGTAGTTTCCTTTGACTTGGGGTAGCATATGAGGGTAGTACTTCTAGGCGGAACCTCTCTTCTTCTTATAGTGAAGGAAGTGCGTCTCAACTTGGTCTAGTGGTGATGAAGGCTAAGGACGGGATGCTGTGGGTTGCAATAATGCTTCAAAAGAGGGATAGTCTACTGGCTCAAGAGGAAAAACTCCTGATGTACATGCTGCTTTCAAAAAAAAAAATATATGTATATTGCAAGAACTCCAAAAAAATCAGACAGGTTCAAGAAAAAAATAAAATACCTGTCGGAGCCTGTATACTAGTAAAGAAATGCAGCTGGATGACTTGGCTATACTGGTCAGGCATCCCGGGATAGGTAGCTACACTGGCCACCATCCATTCTCTTCTCTACCCCCTCCTCTTGAGTTGGTCGCACTTGAACTTAGAAGGGAATACCCCGCTCCTCGAGGAAAGAGTCACTGGACCAGGTTATTGAGTTACCTTGTTAAAGGAGGCTGGTTCCGAGTCATTTCTGATGTGGAGAGTTACATCTCACTTACACAGTACAAGTAAGAATCATAGTCATCAGAAATTTGCGTTTGAGGACTTGTTCTGACCTGACTGTTGAGGCGTCTTGAATAGAAGACTTGTGGAACTTGAAGTCTGTTAGGTCTTAAGTTCAGGTCCCAATAAGGTTCCATCACGCAATTAATCCAAAGCTCGAGTCAAGCTCCATTTTCAACTTTTGTTCATGACCGTGGTATGGAACCCAAAATCATTTCACTCTTGCATTTCATTTAGTTGCTCGGGGACGAGCAAGGTTTAAGTATAGGGGGTTGATGAATCTGTGATTCATCACATCAAAAGTCAAAAATAGAGCCTTGTTCCCAAGAAAATAGAGGCATATTTCCTTTTATCTTGCATAAATAACACTCATGCATGCATCCATAATTCATGCATTATAGCAGCTCATCTGCATTTAAATAAGAAGCCAAAAATCCCCTGTAAAAGACATCTTCATCAAAATAACTTCTTCTCTATACTATATATATATTCATTAATAAAACAGGGAGGAATCACCCTTGTAAAATAGCCCAAGTATCCTGAGAACCCCTGTACATTAAAACACACATAAAGCCCGCATACAAACCCCTACTTAGGTCTACTCACTCTTAGAATATTACATATCAAAAGACCTTCAAAATGAGACTAATTTCATTGAAATTGGAGCTTGTATGAGAAACTTGGGTTTTTGGGTCATGTTGTATACTACATATGTATATTTATGTATCTTTGTATTTATGTACCATATTTGACCTCACCTCCGTCTTTGGTCAACATGAAACTTGTAGATCTCATCAAGATCTACAACTTTCATGTTTTGAGTTTTTCCAAATTCGGCTTCCTCTTCTCTCTACACGCATTTCTTCCTCCAACCATTCACAGCAGGCCACGTGGCGCCCTCTGATTGTGCCACGCGGCCCGCTGCCCTTTGTCTGATCCGCCTTCGCCCCCACCGTTGGATCGCGCTTCAGATCCAACGGTCCCTCTGTGACCACGTGCGCTCACTCCCTCAGCCGTCCGATTATCTCCCACTTCTCATCACCACCATCCGATAGCGCAGCGCTCTCAGCCTTCCACGTGGCGTCATCTACGCCGCTCGACCGCGCCCCCGATCCTCTCATCACAGCCGCCCATCTTCCAGCGAGTCTCGACCCTCAGATCGACTCCACCCTTTCATCTGGGCCATCCATTAGCGCCTCGCCCACAGTGCGCCACGCGTCACATCTTGAGCCCTTCGATCGCATTCTCAGCCCTTTCATCTGAGCCGTTAGCTCCCCAATAATCTCAGCCGACCGATCGATCGCCAAGGACTGATCAGGACCGCCCGCCCGCGCCTCGCCACACCGCGCCACGTGGCGCTCTCATGACCCCTCATCTGGGCATTCCAGATCTAATCCTAACCGATCGCTAAGCGTTGATCTCCACCGTTGGATCCCAAGATCCAACGGTGGAGACTTCGTCTCCTACCTCGGGTGCCCCCTCTCTCCCACGATCTCTGCCTTGCGAGAGGGGCACCCCCTTCCTATTCTCGGAAGCACTCCCTCCACCCTCGCCGGCCGCTGACCTTCCCACGACACACCCCACTCATCCCTCTCCCTCGCCAGCTCCCTCAAACACCACCATCTCCGCCACACTCGCCCCACGACAGCCACCAACTTCGCCACTCACCCACTCCAGCCGTCACCTTCATCCTATAAATACCCAGCCTCCGGCCACATTCAGCCCGATCCGCCACTCCAGAGAGGAACCTAGAGCTCGGAGCCTTCGATTTGTGACAGGAATTGAGTGAATCCTTGAGCGAAGACGGCCCTTCTTCTCCGGCGAGATCCACGGTGCCACCGCCGTGTCGCAGCCGCCCTCCGCGTAGCTGCTTGAGCTCGGGGCTTTACCGACCTCTTGAGCGACGACCTGGAGCTCAAATCTGAGCCCCAATCCCCAGGTACTCCTTTGATCATTGGCCGGAGCCTCACCGGAGCTCTCCTCGAGCTTCATCGACTCAGAGCTCCAGCCCTCCTCCAGGGATCCAGAGACCACCGGAGCCTTCGCCGCGCACTGACGATTCTTCCGAGCGAGGTGGGGGCTGACGAAGCTCACCACCGGAGCTTGACGACCGAGGCGGAGCTCGGCTGCTTTCACCGGAGCGCAGCCCTCTCCTCCGCAGGCGGCGGAGGATCGATAGAGAAGAAGGAGCAGCAACCGTTCGATCCTCTGATCGAACGGCCCTCGCCTCTCCACGTGTCCACTTCGCCGCCCTCATCAGAGACCGTTGGATTGCCCAGGATCTAACGGTGATCAGGCCGCCACGTCGCCCTATCCGAGCCTCGGCCTCCAAGCCTAGGCTCGGGTAACCCGAAGCTGCACCGAGGCTGGGCCGAACCTCCAGAAGGCCCGAGCCTCCCTCCGAGCCTCCGACGCCCCCCCGAACCTAGGCCGCCCCACGTGAGGAGCACGTGCGGCCTGGGTTATTTGCATAGACGCCCTTGGAGCTTTCAGAAATTGCAAAAAGGCCCCTGTGAAGCAGACATCACGTGAGGAGCACGTGGTTCGTGGAGAAATTGCATAGAAGTCCTGCATAGTATCGGTAATTGCATTTTAGTCCCTGTCAGCATATTTACTTATTGAATTTTTAATTTCCAGTATTGCATTTACACCCTTGTGTTTGCACGTGTCCATAGCATGCATTTTTCATCATTTTGAAATTCTAAAAATTGCAAGTTGTTGAGAATTTTGTCCTCTATCTGTTTGTACACGTGTTTGATTTTTGTTGGCTTAATTGAATTATCAATGAATTAATTGGTTCATTTGAGACATATTTTGCCCAGTGATGCCTTTTGATTTTTAATCAATTATCAGTGCCTTCAAAAATCACCAAAAATTCACAGTAGCTTAAGGACATCATTTTTAACACTCCATAAAAATTTCGTATCATTTGCACGCATATCGAGGCCTAAATAAATAGTTTAGTGATTTTCTTAAATTAATTTTAATTAATTCATTTCACAGTGAATTTTAGATCTGTCAATTTTCCTAGGTCCCTGATCATTAGACCTTCCTAGGATAATTTTAGTTCTTGGAAAAATTGTGATTTGATATTTATTAAAAATTAAACACTGAAAATCACTCTGTCTGTTTATTTAATTCACAGAAAATTTATTTTGAGTCAAAAAATTCCAAAAAAAATTAGTGTAGGTCATTTTCATCATAAATAACCATCTGGCCAATTTTCATTATTTTTGGACTTCGTTTGATACATCAATTAAATTTAAAGTTAAATTGGCTAAGATTTGTCTACATATGTCTGCATAAGAAATAAAAAGACCAAAAAGATTCGACCCTCGAATATCAACACTTGAAAATTGCTGTAATCCACCTAAGGAGACAGTTGCCTCCCTGAGATCGACCTTGGACTCCACCAAGTAAAAAAATATCACTGCTTAAAATTGACCAAAATCTGTCTTAAGTGGTTTTTGATCAACCTCTCGTATCCGACTGCAACGAACACTTAAAATTAATTTGGACCATTAATTTGCCCGAATTAACTAAGGGTGCGGCAACGGCGCCATTTTGATGTGCGCTCCCGCAAACAATTTTTAGCTTTTATTCCCTTTTTATGGTCAATACTGTTAGCAGTCCCGGTTTTAAAGTTAGGTTATCACTGTAATTAATCACCACAAAGCACGCCTATCGTACAGTCCCAATTTCCTTTTTAAATTAAGTGAGAAAATCAGAGGGGAGGAAATCGAGAAAAGCCGATGCAAGGTTGAAATCAATGATGCGTATGCTAAGTAAAGAGTACTTACAGTGATCCCTTCGTTTGTTGATGCAGGATGCTATACAGAATTGAAAACTTTACTCTACATGCAAATGCAAGCGATGAAAGCCGCTCCTAGACAGGCAGTTCTATTAGCGTGAAGAACAGTTTAATTTGAACTAAGTCCTGCGGTCTAGGTGCGTCTATTAAGTGTGTTGTGTGGTCCTATTGATTACGAGCACAACAAGTCCTAGAGTGGCTCGAGGAGCCGCTAGTGCAAGCTAAATTACCAATCACCCACACAGCACACGGGACACAGTTTCCACTATATTTACACGCGCGAGCTCCCAAACGGGAACCGCTGCAAATAATGCAAAAGAAAAATAAAATAAAAAGTATAATGCCTCTCTTTCTCTCAACACACTTTAAATGCTAAGTCCTTGAAGCGTCGCCGACTCCTCGCGGTCCTCGCACAAAAATGAAATAGAGGTCAGAGAGTGACACAAAAATAAAGCAAAAAGAAAACAAATAAGAGAAATAATTACAAGAAAAACCGGGGGTCAGACTACCCGGGGATTAGAAATCAAACACTGCAAAAATATGCTACAATTAACCTAAGCCGTGCCTCCCCGGCAACGGCGCCATTTTGATGTGCGCTCCCGCACCCTTAGTTAATTCGGGCAAATTAATGGTCCAAATTAATTTTAAGTGTTCGTTGCAGTCGGATACGAGAGGTTGATCAAAAACCACTTAAGACAGATTTTGGTCAATTTTAAGCAGTGATATTTTTTTACTTGGTGGAGTCCAAGGTCGATCTCAGGGAGGCAACTGTCTCCTTAGGTGGATTACAGCAATTTTCAAGTGTTGATATTCGAGGGTCGAATCTTTTTGGTCTTTTTATTTCTTATGCAGACATATGCAGACAAATCTTAGCCAATTTAACTTTAAATTTAATTGATGTATCAAACGAAGTCCAAAAATAATGAAAATTGGCCAGATGGTTATTTATGATGAAAATGACCTACACTAATTTTTTTTGGAATTTTTCGACTCAAAATAAATTTTCTGTGAATTAAATAAACAGACAGAGTGATTTTCAGTGTTTAATTTTTAATAAATATCAAATCACAATTTTTCCAAGAACTAAAATTATCCTAGGAAGGTCTAATGATCAGAGACCTAGGAAAATTGACAGATCTAAAATTCACTGTGAAATGAATTAATTAAAATTAATTTAAGAAAATCACTAAACTATTTATTTAGGCCTCGATATGCGTGCAAATGATACGAAATTTTTATGGAGTGTTAAAAATGATGTCCTTAAGCTACTGTGAATTTTTGGTGATTTTTGAAGGCACTGATAATTGATTAAAAATCAAAAGGCATCACTGGGCAAAATATGTCTCAAATGAACCAATTAATTCATTGATAATTCAATTAAGCCAACAAAAATCAAACACCGTGTACAAACAGATAGAGGACAAAATTCTCAACAACTTGCAATTTTTAGAATTTCAAAATGATGAAAAATGCATGCTATGGACACGTGCAACACAAGGGTGTAAATGCAATACTGGAAATTAAAAATTCAATAAGTAAATATGCTGACAGGGACTAAAATGCAATTACCGATACTATGCAGGACTTCTATGCAATTTCTCCACGAACCACGTGCTCCTCACGTGATGTCTGCTTCACAGGGGCCTTTTTGCAATTTCTGAAAGCTCCAAGGGCGTCTATGCAAATAACCCAGGCCGCACGTGCTCCTCACGTGGGGCGGCCTAGGTTCGGGGGGGCGTCGGAGGCTCGGAGGGAGGCTCGGGCCTTCTGGAGGTTCGGCCCAGCCTCGGTGCAGCTTCGGGTTACCCGAGCCTAGGCTTGGAGGCCGAGGCTCGGATAGGGCGACGTGGCGGCCTGATCACCGTTAGATCCTGGGCAATCCAACGGTCTCTGATGAGGGCGGCGAAGTGGACACGTGGAGAGGCGAGGGCCGTTCGATCAGAGGATCGAACGGTTGCTGCTCCTTCTTCTCTATCGATCCTCCGCCGCCTGCGGAGGAGAGGGCTGCGCTCCGGTGAAAGCAGCCGAGCTCCGCCTCGGTCGTCAAGCTCCGGTGGTGAGCTTCGTCAGCCCCCACCTCGCTCGGAAGAATCGTCAGTGCGCGGCGAAGGCTCCGGTGGTCTCTGGATCCCTGGAGGAGGGCTGGAGCTCTGAGTCGATGAAGCTCGAGGAGAGCTCCGGTGAGGCTCCGGCCAATGATCAAAGGAGTACCTGGGGATTGGGGCTCAGATTTGAGCTCCAGGTCGTCGCTCAAGAGGTCGGTAAAGCCCCGAGCTCAAGCAGCTACGCGGAGGGCGGCTGCGACACGGCGGTGGCACCGTGGATCTCGCCGGAGAAGAAGGGCCGTCTTCGCTCAAGGATTCACTCAATTCCTGTCACAAATCGAAGGCTCCGAGCTCTAGGTTCCTCTCTGGAGTGGCGGATCGGGCTGAATGTGGCCGGAGGCTGGGTATTTATAGGATGAAGGTGACGGCTGGAGTGGGTGAGTGGCGAAGTTGGTGGCTGTCGTGGGGGCGAGTGTGGCGGAGATGGTGGTGTTTGAGGGAGCTGGCGAGGGAGAGGGATGAGTGGGGTGTGTCGTGGGAAGGTCAGCGGCCGGCGAGGGTGGAGGGAGTGCTTCCGAGAATAGGAAGGGGGTGCCCTCTCGCAAGGCAGAGATCGTGGGAGAGAGGGGGCACCCGAGGTAGGAGACGAAGTCTCCACCGTTGGATCTTGGGATCCAACGGTGGAGATCAACGCTTAGCGATCGGTTAGGATTAGATCTGGAATGCCCAGATGAGGGGTCATGAGAGCGCCACGTGGCGCGGTGTGGCGAGGCGCGGGCGGGCGGTCCTGATCAGTCCTTGGCGATCGATCGGTCGGCTGAGATTATTGGGGAGCTAACGGCTTAGATGAAAGGGCTGAGAATGCGATCGAAGGGCTCAAGATGTGACGCGTGGCGCACTGTGGGCGAGGCGCTAATGGATGGCCCAGATGAAAGGGTGGAGTCGATCTGAGGGTCGAGACTCGCTGGAAGATGGGCGGCTGTGATGAGAGGATCGGGGGCGCGGTCGAGCGGCGTAGATGACGCCACGTGGAAGGCTGAGAGCGCTGCGCTATCGGATGGTGGTGATGAGAAGTGGGAGATAATCGGACGGCTGAGGGAGTGAGCGCACGTGGTCACAGAGGGACCGTTGGATCTGAAGCGCGATCCAACGGTGGGGGCGAAGGCGGATCAGACAAAGGGCAGCGGGCCGCGTGGCGCAATCAGAGGGCGCCACGTGGCCTGCTGTGAATGGTTGGAGGAAGAAATGCGTGTAGAGAGAAGAGGAAGCCGAATTTGGAAAAACTCAAAACATGAAAGTTGTAGATCTTGATGAGATCTACAAGTTTCATGTTGACCAAAGACGGAGGTGAGGTCAAATATGGTACATAAATACAAAGATACATAAATATACATATGTAGTATACAACATGACCCAAAAACCCAAGTTTCTCATACAAGCTCCAATTTCAATGAAATTAGTCTCATTTTGAAGGTCTTTTGATATGTAATATTCTAAGAGTGAGTAGACCTAAGTAGGGGTTTGTATGCGGGCTTTATGTGTGTTTTAATGTACAGGGGTTCTCAGGATACTTGGGCTATTTTACAAGGGTGATTCCTCCCTGTTTTATTAATGAATATATATATAGTATAGAGAAGAAGTTATTTTGATGAAGATGTCTTTTACAGGGGATTTTTGGCTTCTTATTTAAATGCAGATGAGCTGCTATAATGCATGAATTATGGATGCATGCATGAGTGTTATTTATGCAAGATAAAAGGAAATATGCCTCTATTTTCTTGGGAACAAGGCTCTATTTTTGACTTTTGATGTGATGAATCACAGATTCATCACTTAGGAGCGGTCGATGAGGACCACCGTGCACGCAGAGGGCCGGCGAAGCTCGCCGGCCGCCAGTTCTTCCACCATCCTCTTCGACCGTCAGATCAACCTCAGCTCCCAGTTTCGATCGAGACCGTCCATTTATCGAGGAGCAGTCACCGTCAGATCCATTTGAGGTTCGATCCCCACCGTCGATCCAGCGCAGCTCAGCCACCTCTCCTAGCCACCGTCCGATCTGCAACGTGGCAGCGCCTGGACCGTCCGACCACTGCGAGGGCTTCAGCGTTGGAGCGCCACTCGTTATCAGCCGTCCATCCAGCCACGTGGCGCCCATCTGTCGCCTCGACGTTAAATAAGGGGTAATTTGCTTAGGGCCCCCTCTTAGTTTGTCGTTTTATTTCTAGTCCTGTAAATATTTTTAGAACTTTATTTACGTAGGGTAAATTGCATTATGGACCTTGTGCTTAGTTTTATCTGCATGTATGCCCCTGTGTGTATGTGACCACGTGCTTCGCCACGTGCTTCGTTGGGCTTTTTACATCTTTTCACCTGTAGTTCTGGGTTGTTGTTGAATGAAGAAAAGCTTTTTGGTATTTGCAGTTATACCCCTGTGAGTGTTTTAATTGTGCATGTGCGGATTTTATTGGGTAAATTGCAATCGAGTCCCTGGGCTTTTGATACAAGTTATCAAAAGGCCCTAAGACTTAGTTTTTATTACCAAGAGGCCCCTGAGTGCCCCAGGCACGCGCCACGCGCGTGTTTAGCTGGGAAAATTGCACCTAGGCCCCCAGACTTTCGGGTATTTGCACATTCGTCCCTGTGCACAGTGCCCACTTGTTATTTTTGAATAAAATAGTAAATCACCTCCAAATCCAATGAAATTTTGACACATGGCTCCTGCCATGGTGTAGGAATTTCAGTGATTTTTGAGGACATTTTTACTTTCGTTTAGTATTTTTAAAAATTCAAAAACAGCCTTTTTAGTCACTGTCTAGGTTTAAAAATACCAAAAAAAATATAAAATCACCCCCAAAAATTCTAAAAAAATTAGATACTGTTGTTTGCTTTGTGTTTGATTTTCTAGCCAATTTTGGCTATTTTTCATTGCTTAAAAACCTTAAAAATTGAAAAATCCCTAAAAACCCATAAAACTTATAATAATTAATTTAAAAATCCAAAAACAATAATTAGGGTGCCTAAATTTTCCTTATTCTCTCTAGATTATAGGAAAATTACCTCCAGGGCTTTTTGAGATCCTTAAATATTTTATTTTTGGGTCTTAAGCCTTGCTGGACAGTACCTTTTATTTTTAGCATTGTTTGATTTTTAGAAAATAATTTACCCATTAGAAAAATACCAAAAATTAACCAAAAACACTTAAAAACATAAAAAACATAAAAACATTTTTTCTTGAATTTTTTCTTGCTTTTTGGTGTGTTTAATAAATTGCCTAAGTGTGTTTTTATTTCCTTTCTCTTATTTTCTTAACCTTTTAAAAATCCAAAAAAATATAAAAATTAATAAAAACCACTAAAAATCACTTTTCTTTTATTTTATTTCGTTTTCACTACTTCGTAGGCCCTAGGCCAATCCGTGCTCCTTGTGTTCGACCCTGGGAGCTATACCAGGTTAATCCTATAGCTAGACCGCTCTTCTTTCGCGCTTGATTATTTTATCTGTTTGAGTGGTTGATTTTTCTTGATATACGTGGTCTGATTGCTTGGGTCACAACGACCTGATTTTTGTACCTCATACCCTAGTGATCGGGCCCGGTATCAGAATGGCGCCGTTGCCGGGGAGCACGGCTTAGTAGTGTTTTTATTTTTCGTTTTTGTTTTCGCGGTTTTTCGCGGCTCTTCGGAGCTCGCGGCTTTTCGCGGCTTTTGTATTTATTTTCTTTTTGTTTTATTTTTGTGTGGTTATTTTATTTCCATTTTTGCACATATACCTTGTTTTTGTTTTCATTTATTATTTTGATTATTTTATTGGTCTGACCACTTTCTTTCTTTTCTTGCGAGGGCCCGAGGACCGCGGAGGCGACTTTCGAGGAGCCGGTGCAGCCGCGGAGTTCGGAGGCGGCTTCCTTCTCTACGAAGCCGCAGGAGAGAGCGAGAGGAGAGAGTTGAGTGGTGTGAGGCATTAGGGTAGTTTTTATTTTATTCATTCATTATTGTTGTAATAATACAGGACATTCAGACACTCTTAGACTTAGACCGTAGCGGGTCTGTTTCGCCGAGCACCGGCGTGCTCGGGGGACCCATTAGGACCCTCAGCTTTTTCGCGGTTTTCTCGCGGCTTTTCTTTTTTATTTCTTACTGTCATTTTCCGGATTTTTCGCGGTTTTTGCTCGAGCCCCTAGACATAGGATTTTTGTTGATTGTGACGTAGGATCTCTAAGGCCCAACACTTAATAGAATATCTGTTCCTATAGAACGTAATTGGACCTTACTAAAATTCACTGAAAAAGTTAGTTTAATTGGATTCGAGACCACGTGCCGTTAGGAGTCACATACAGCGCTGGCAGGACCCGTTGTGGCGGGCACCGAGTGACTCCCAAGATCGGACTCCGGACTCGATTCGGTTGACTAACTATTGTTCTTCACGATCAATAGAAATTGCCTGTTTAGGACTCGGTTTTTACCGCTGCATCATATAGCTTAGTTTATTTTCTGTCTTTATTTTATGCGCGGATCATCTTGCATGTAGAGTGCTGGCGGCAGGTACGCATTTCTTACTCAGCATGCATCATTGATTTCTCGTGCATCGGCTTTTTCGTCTTCTCCCCCTGTTTTTGACTTAATAATCAGGAGAACCGAAAAATTCGTTAGGCGTTTCTTTTTATTGAAAAATATCTAAAAACAAAAACAATAAAATCGGGACTGCTAATCTTACTTGACCTAAAAGACACTTCACTGAAAATCTGTCTTGGGGAGAGTAACCCCCTCCTTGTCTGGTTTGGATGAGCGAGAGAGTGATCCGCACATTAGGATAGAGCCTCCGATCTTCTCTTGACTGATTACCGGCTTTCAGTACGGGACAGTCGGTTGAGAGAGATTTGGATACCTATTGACCTCACGTAATCGCTCTGACAGATTGGATGATCACCTAAAATAAAATTGACAAGATAATTGACCGATCCCTTCGGTCTTCAGCTCTGTGTGCGTAGGTGAATTGGGGGTTTGCTTGTTCATCTTGTTTGATTGCTAGATCCCTTCGATCCTTTCTCATCTTCCTTCTATTTCCCTCCCTCACCTCCCTTCATTCCACCTTCTTCTCCTTTATCCCTGGATGATGGATCACCCTCACTGTGAGCCGACTCTTACGGCTTCTTCTCCGTCCTCTGACCATCACTCCAGTCCACCTTCTAGGGAGGTCAGATCTTCGACCAACCTCCCGCTCCCTCCCTCCCTTTCATCTCATCACTCTGGGCATGCTGTGCTAGACGTCCGAGGATACCAGCTAGAGCAGATGCGAGACCCGGACGATGCTGTTGCTGAGTTGAGAGCGCACTCCGTTGGTGACCAGAGAGAGCAGTGGAGATTAGCAAACATATCCTATTCCGAAGGGATGGAGGAGCAGATAGCACATGGAGCTCAGTCAGCTTCTACATTAGGTCCATTCGTGTTGGATTTGGATTACGTTCAGCGACTGCCGACATTTTCAGGAGAGGCGCACGAGGAGCCGTATCTTCACCTGTCAGCTTTCGAGGAGTTTTGTAGAGCACAGAGATATTCAGATGTCACTGCAGATGAGCTGATGAGCAGGACCTTCCCATTTACGCTTCACGACAGAGCCATGAGATGGCACCGACGATTGGGGAGGACATTGGAGACGTGGGGAGAGCTATGCCGAGAGTTCTTACAGAGATACTTTCCTCCACGTAGAGCAGAGTTTATGCGGTCTTTGATCATGGACTTTTCAGTTGACCCCCAGGAGCCATTGCACGAGGCATGGCCGAGGTTTCTTGACCTCTTGAGGAGATTTCCAGAGCACGGACTTCCACTTACAGACTTGATAGAGATCTCCATGCGGGGGATGACCGCGGAGCAGATAGCACTGGTGATTACCACATGTGGCGGTTCACACCGCAGTTCCGACATACACTTCCTGGATACCATCTCGAGGTTACTTTCACAGAGATCTTCTTCGCGAGATGCCATGGTCGGGACAACACATGTGGACGATGTTGTACCAGTGCGGTGTGTCACTTTACATAGTGATTCAGCTTCTACACACCAGTCTGAGGATTTGGATGATGCCGCACCATTGACAGAGGAGATGACAACGATAGCAGAGGTTCGGACCCAGAGTCCACTTGAGTTCCCGTTGGCTTTCCAGTTGGAGTTCGAGTCAGCCACAGAGTTTCCTGTTAACGAGTCTTGGATACCAGATCTTCTGATACTCCAGGAGCCGGAGGAGCCCCAGCTTTTGCAGCCATTGATTCAGACACTTCAGCTTCCAGTCCCGGAGGAGTCAGTCTCCTTCCTGCAGAGACACTTCTCGGATGCAGTCAGTTACCAGGACTCAGCCCAGCAGCCACAGCTTGAGGATGGACACCACTTTGAGAGTACAGACACTGAGAGTCCCGTCTTCGAGCCTTTTGTCCTCCACTTCGTTGAGATAGATACACTTCCTGAGGACCAGCTGACAGCCAGCATAGCCGCAGAGCGAGGATCAGCTGCAGACACTTTGCCAGTTTCCGCGTTGTTGACGAGTTCCTTCTCATGCTTCCAGATTGCCGAGACTTACACTTCAGATGATGATGCAGCCTGGTGCACTGAGTGGACACTTGATAGTAGCGCAGATGCCTACCTAGATCCTGATCCTCTTCTTCTCACTTCTGATCTTGCATCTCTCCCCGAGGGTTATCTGCGGGAGGATGCCGCACTCGATGAGTACTCGGTTTCACCTGCTGAGAGTGTCTCCGATCTGGCGGAACACGAAACCGAGTCTTTAGATCATTCTGATTTTGATTCTTCTCACCTCGACGACCCTCGCGAGGATGAGCCCATCCTGGAGATATTCGATGATCTGCCTGATCTTCTTCCATTTCATTCATCGGATATCAGTCTTCTTAGAGAGTCTCCTGATCCTGACCTTCCACATCTTTTTGAGACGGTGATTGACGTGGAGGATTCCATGACTGATCCATCCTTCTCCACGTTTGATTTCTTCGGCTCCATATTTCTACTCCAGTCTGAACCAGAGCCGATGATTTCCTTTGTGCTACCGGATCCCGACCACTTATTTCCATATCTTTGGCCGGTAGCAGACACCCGCTTGATTGCATACCTGGGTGTCGTACTTTACACTGCTGAGTTCGTCGTTGTTCTCACACCGAGACTGCGGCGACAGTACGGCATTCGCCTTACCGATGCCGTCCTGAACCTTGATACTGCATTATCCTAGCCTTTGCGCCCAGCTAGGGGCGTAAAATCTAGCGCTTGTTGAGAGGCACCTCAACATTGTACTCTTTTGTATATACGTGTTTCGTCTTATTTTGATCCTTCTTTCTTCCGTTCTTGTTTTCACCCCAGGTCTCACCTAGGATTATCTTTGCTATACTTAGGATATTTCTCATCCTAAGTATAGGGGGGTGAAAACACCGGGTTGTTCTTCGTTCTGTTCCATCACTCCTGTTGTTGCCTATACTTAAGGTTCTCCACCTTAAGTATAGGGGGAGTGATGTCCTCCTTCTTGTATATATTCGTGATTTTCTTCGTGTCTTGCTACCCCTGTTTTGATGCCTATACTTAGGGATATTTTGCCCTAAGTATAGGGGGGGTAGACCCTGTACATTCTCCACTCGGTTTTCCCTTAGTATACAGCCTGCTATACTTAGGATTACTTGATCCTAAGTATAGGGGGAAGACCCGAGTCCCTCTTCACTTGATAGTTCATTCTCCTTTTGTATAGCTTTTCTTTTCACTTCCATATACATAGCACGAGTTATGTCTTCTTCATCGCTCTTGACTCTGAGGACATCGTTCGAGCTAAGTATAGGGGGGTGTGTATATATTTCATATATACTTTAGCCATAACTCGTACTTTGTGTGAGTGTGTTAATAAATAAAAATGGCTAAAAACCACAAAAATTAAAAAATTTTCATGTACATAATCTTCTTTTATTTTGCACATACATAGCTAGGGTACAAATTATTTTTGTAAAAATGATTTCAAAAATCTTTTGTGTAAAGCTTGTGTAAATATTTTCTGTATCAAAATTATGTATATAGTACAAAATTTTTCCAAAATGTTTTGAAAATCAAAAGTTTGCAAAAATCTTGTGTAAATGTGTGTAAATATCTTTTTGCAAAACTTGCACTTCATGCATCATCATTCATGATTTCAAAACATTTTTCAAAAATTTTGCATGATTGTAAAATTTGTGTAAATATGCATCTTTTTGTACATATGTATATAGTTTTTCTGGATGATAGTTGACATTTAAACTAGCCTGGAATTCAAATTGAGAAATGGAGCTTGATTAAGATCTTAATCCACCTAACTCTAAGAGGAACCTTATAGGACTTAGGTTTAAGGCTTTTCAGGTCCATGGTGACTTAATTCTTTGAGTCCACTAGGCTATGATCACATGTCATCTCAATGAGCCTAAGTAGAACACTTAACAACAACACATGACTCATATAGATTATGGCTTTACTTGGACAACCGCACTATGCACCGAGCTCTCTACGGATGAGATGGTGAGGAGGCAGTCTTCCTTGACTTGGGGTAGCATATGAGGGTAGTACTTCTAGGCGGAACCTCTCTTCTTCATTTAGTGAAGGAAGTGCGTCTCAACTTGATCTGGTTGCCATGAAGTCTAACGACGGGAGTTGTGGGTTGCAATAAAGCTTCAAAAGAGGGATAGTCTACTGGCTCAAGAGGAAAAATTCCTTGTATATATGCTGCACATGTACATGTTGTATAGATGCACTCGAAAAAAATAAATAAATAAATGTGAAAAAGAAAATAACTCCAAAAAAGTGGTGGGTCTGAGAGAAAATGATAATCCCACCGGAGTATGTATATAAGTGCAATAAGCAAAGCTTGGTTTCATGATCCACCTGTTGTAGCTTGCAGCAGGGAGACTTGGCTACACTGGTCAAGCTCCCAAGGGTACTTGGCTACACTGGCCTTGACCCATTCTCTTCTTCCCCCTCTTCTTGAGCCGGTTGTACTTGAACTTAGAAGGGAATACCCCGCTCCTCGAGGAAAGAGTGGCCAGATTGAGGGCATAGAGTTACCTTGTTGGGGAGGGTTGTCAAGTTGCCATTTCTGAGGTGGAGAGCTTAGACCTCACTTTCACAGGACAAGAAAAGATTCATGATCTTCAGGGTTTGTAGTTGATGACTTGTTCTGATCTGGAGCATTGAGGAGTCTTGGTTATAGAATAGTGGAACTTGGAGGCTGTCAGGTTTTGAGCTTAAGTCTAAATAAGGTTCCGACACATCAATAATCCAAAGATCTGATTGAGCTCCATACCTCAATTTAATGAAGGCAAGTTTAACAATCAACCTTGATCCATGTACATTCTCTTTTTCTTTTTCTTTTTCTTTCTTTTGCACTTCTTTTTCAAATAAGTGTTTGCTAAGGGACTAGCAAAGTATAGTATAGGGGGGTGATGAATACCCATTCATCACTCTTTATTCTTATATTTTAGCTACAAAAACCTATGCAAATGCATGTAGATATGTGTAAATAGGACTATTTAGCAAAAGCATGCATGTTTGTAAAAATAAATAATTAGCATGTTTTTGTGCAAAAATAAAAGAATAAAGAAGAAAAAGAAAAAGAGGGAAATATTTAGAATAAATATTGAGCAACCTAACCCAAGGGAGGGCTCAGCATGGGCCTGACCGCATAAAAGCCACAAGTAGAGGGAGATAGGGGCTCTTGTGTAAATAATTATGTAAATAAATAAAATAATATTTTCCTCAACCAAAAATATACTTGTATATATTCTGTATATATTTAGGAACTATTAAAAACAAAATAAAAATCTTAAAAATAAAAAATACCAAAAAGAACCTTTCACCATGTACATAGACCACCTCCCTTACCTTATTTCACCTTGTAAATAAAGCTATTTGTTTTCAAAACTTTTTGTAAATATTCCTTTTTATGTTTTGTAAATAAAATAAATAAAAAGAATTAAAACAAAAATCAAATAAAAATTACAAAATCAAAAATACAAAAATATCTTGTATATATACCATGTATATAATTGTGCATAAATAATTATTTCCCCTATGTATATAAATAATAAAAATAAAATAAAAATAGCTTTTTATTCCTCATTTTATCCTATAAATAAATAAAATATAAAATGGGAGTAAAAATGTATAAAAATAAATAATTAAAAATAAAAAAAATCAAAAATCAATATAGTGTATATATACCTATGTATAGCTACTTTGTATATACCTTATTTTAATTTCCAAAAATTAATTAAAAATCACAAAAAAAAATAGAAAAAATTAAAACAAACATTTTCCATGTTTTAAGTTTTTGGAAATTCGGCCATTTAAAGGCCCAAAAAAATAAAATAAAAATTCCACCCTTGGCGGGCTCTGATTGGTCCACGAGGGATTGTTGACCCCCGGTCAACACCTCCCCCAGGACCACCAGAGCCCAGACCCGCTCGCCCGACCCGATTTCTTCGCTTTCTCCCTGTTCGATCCGCCTGCTAATCATGCAAACCGCGGGTTCTAATCCATCTGCGCACATCCGAGATCCTCGCCCGGAGGTTCGCATAGGGATCCGTGCTCCGATCTTCTTGCCCGACTTCGATTTAGCCGGACCCCTAGCACTATATATGCCGAGCTCCGCCGCACTTTCACGTCATCTTTGATCTTCCCCTCGGCGCCTGTGAGCTCCTCCAGACCACCCGAGTGACAGGCGAGTGATTTGGAGTGGAAGCGAGGCCTGGGCAGCCGGAAATCACTGATCCGGTGGTTGACTCCGCCGTGCGCCGCCGCGTGCGCGCCTGAGCCTCGGGGAGCTCGACGACCCCTTGAGGCAACGACCGGGAGCCTCCTTGGCTCCAGCCCAGTCGAATGCGTCCATCAGGTAACTTCCTTAGCCATTAGAGTAGCGTAGCTTTAGGTTTTTAGATTCGCAGTAGCGTAGCTCCGCCACCTCCACCAGCCGTCTCCGTCTACCCATCCGATCATCCGACACCGCCATCACCTCCGCCAGCCTTCTCTCCACCTGCTCCGCCCCTCCATTCCCCCTGGCTCGTCCCGGAGCAGGGTTACGGGTCTCACCCCTCCGCCGCTCGCCGGAGACCCTCCACTCTGCCTCACCGTTCACTTTCCGCCCGCTCTGACGGGTCGAGGCAGTTTGCCCTCGACCCCTCTTTCTTTCTGTGCAGGTCTTCAGGTCCATCGACCTCATCTGGAGGTCGGAGCTTCAGAGCACAGTAGCTCCCGTTCTTCGACGTCGCCGGAGCTCTCCTGAGCTCCTCTCTTCCTTCGGAGCGTTGCATCGGGTGCAGAGCTTCACGGGGAAGCTTCTCAGCACCTTAGGAGCGGTCGACGAGGACCACCGTGCACGCAGAGGGCCGGCGAAGCTCGCCGGCCGCCAGTTCTTCCACCATCCTCTTCGACCGTCAGATCAACCTCAGCTCCCAGTTTCGATCGAGACCGTCCATTTATCGAGGAGCAGTCACCGTCAGATCCATTTGAGGTTCGATCCCCACCGTCGATCCAGCGCAGCTCAGCCACCTCTCCTAGCCACCGTCCGATCTGCAACGTGGCAGCGCCTGGACCGTCCGACCACTGCGAGGGCTTCAGCGTTGGAGCGCCACTCGTTATCAGCCGTCCATCCAGCCACGTGGCGCCCATCTGTCGCCTCGACGTTAAATAAGGGGTAATTTGCTTAGGGCCCCCTCTTAGTTTGTCGTTTTATTTCTAGTCCTGTAAATATTTTTAGAACTTTATTTACGTAGGGTAAATTGCATTATGGACCTTGTGCTTAGTTTTATCTGCATGTATGCCCCTGTGTGTATGTGACCACGTGCTTCGCCACGTGCTTCGTTGGGCTTTTTACATCTTTTCACCTGTAGTTCTGGGTTGTTGTTGAATGAAGAAAAGCTTTTTGGTATTTGCAGTTATACCCCTGTGAGTGTTTTAATTGTGCATGTGCGGATTTTATTGGGTAAATTGCAATCGAGTCCCTGGGCTTTTGATACAAGTTATCAAAAGGCCCTAAGACTTAGTTTTTATTACCAAGAGGCCCCTGAGTGCCCCAGGCACGCGCCACGCGCGTGTTTAGCTGGGAAAATTGCACCTAGGCCCCCAGACTTTCGGGTATTTGCACATTCGTCCCTGTGCACAGTGCCCACTTGTTATTTTTGAATAAAATAGTAAATCACCTCCAAATCCAATGAAATTTTGACACATGGCTCCTGCCATGGTGTAGGAATTTCAGTGATTTTTGAGGACATTTTTACTTTCGTTTAGTATTTTTAAAAATTCAAAAACAGCCTTTTTAGTCACTGTCTAGGTTTAAAAATACCAAAAAAAATATAAAATCACCCCCAAAAATTCTAAAAAAATTAGATACTGTTGTTTGCTTTGTGTTTGATTTTCTAGCCAATTTTGGCTATTTTTCATTGCTTAAAAACCTTAAAAATTGAAAAATCCCTAAAAACCCATAAAAATTATAATAATTAATTTAAAAATCCAAAAACAATAATTAGGGTGCCTAAATTTTCCTTATTCTCTCTAGATTATAGGAAAATTACTCCAGGGCTTTTTGAGATCCTTAAATATTTTATTTTTGGGTCTTAAGCCTTGCTGGACAGTACCTTTTATTTTTAGCACTGTTTGATTTTTAGAAAATAATTTACCCATTAGAAAAATACCAAAAATTAACCAAAAACACTTAAAAACATAAAAAACATAAAAACAATTTTTCTTTAATTTTTGCTTGCTTTTTGGTGTGTTTAATAAATTGCCTAAGTGTGTTTTTATTTCCTTTCTCTTATTTTCTTAACCTTTTAAAAATCCAAAAAAATATAAAAATTAATAAAAACCACTAAAAATCACTTTTCTTTTATTTTATTTCGTTTTCACTACTTCGTAGGCCCTAGGCCAATCCGTGCTCCTTGTGTTCGACCCTGGGAGCTATACCAGGTTAATCCTATAGCTAGACCGCTCTTCTTTCGCGCTTGATTATTTTATCTGTTTGAGTGGTTGATTTTTCTTGATATACGTGGTCTGATTGCTTGGGTCACAACGACCTGATTTTTGTACCTCATACCCTAGTGATCGGGCCCGGTATCAACAGTCAGGCGTAAAGGTTACCATGACTGGCACTTTTAATTACTAGTCATCATTGAATCATCATCACTAACTTAATTTCTCATCCTCTCTTGAACTCTGATGTAGTCAACTTTACAGATCTAGGCATCTTGTTGATAATTATATTGAATAGTGATTCATACTTTAGTGATTTTGAATGATTGATCACAAAGATCTTCAGTCATTGATCATAGTTGATCTCATCAATTGGCGGCTTGCTTATTAATCTAGATTTATAAAAATATCTCAATGAACTCCTTTTTCAAACCACGAGATCATAAGTTGTTTATTAGAACTGAATTTAAAATTTAATTTAATGTAGAAATTTTACTTTTGTTATTTAACTCGTAATTTAGTGGCAAGACTCTTGATCTAATTTTTATAAGTCTCTTGTATGAAAAAAACCCTAATATAATGAACAAAAGATGAAAAGATGGTCGATGCAATCCTTCCTGGCACTGCAAAATTTCACCCTGAATCTTTTCTTCCACTAGATCTCAAGTCATTCTAATAATGCTAACATATTGAGATTATTATTTACTTATCCACCGTAGCCATCTTTCGATTCTTTATCACTATTACTAAGAGATATTGAGAAACCCTCTCAATTGGATGTATCAAGCTCCCAGCCAAGAGTTATACCCCTTTAGCTACTTTGTATCTTCCTACCCTTGCTAAAAAAATATGTCGGGTTAATTACGCGATCTTGATATCATTAAGATGGATCATAGTTAAATTCTTTATCTTTCGTCATTTTCAATAGGTTGAAATAGACCTTCTGTGATTGTTCTCGAGATTAAGAATCCAAATAAGTTGATAACAATATATTAAACAGATTTCAGAATACTTAATATTGAAAATAATCTCCTGATTATGTCATAAAATGGAATGTGCTCCATTAAAAATAATCTCCTCATTATGTCATAAAATGGAATATGCTCCAGCGGTATAGATATTGTGCATCAAAAACCATGAAAAAAAATGTGGCAGATTCTTAAGTTGACTATACTCTGAAGAGAAGAATTTTGCTTGCATTATGCAGATTTGTCTAATGTTTAAAATGAAGCAGAATACCCAACCTTTAGTTGAATATTGCTATGTTGGGAATTCTAGTTTTAAAAGGTTAAATTCTTACACACATGTATGTATATGTGCAACACATGGACTGTTCAGATATCCATTGATTGTTGATCTTTTTCTTCCGGATCTGGAATCTCCATATGAGGTCGTGTTGTCACAAAGGATTACCATATCAAATATTTCTTCTAGTTAGGAGGTACATATTAAGTTGAGTATATTATCTATATTATTTCATACACCTAAGAAAGGTGAGACCACCTCTGCCATGGTTGCTTCTTCTAGGAGGGACAGATTAGGTCCACTCATGCCCACAACCGTGATTGTTTTACATCAAGATGAGCCATATATTATTTTACTTTTCTAGATGTAGTGGCCATAGAGAAGATTGTTGCTGGTTAAAGCATAATAAACATGTAGCTCATCAAACAGTCTTTTGAGATGTTGATGATATCATGATTCTATGTATACCATCTCAAGAGATAAGTATGATGACCTTCTTTATAGGCTTCATTAGTGTTGTATATCCTTAAATTAAACTCTAGTTCCAATGACCCTTCTGCAGAACATGATATCACTGCCTTTACCGACCCTCATGTATATCTCACAATGGTTTAAATGTTCTTGGGAATCATTTGTACTTCTATTATTAGTATTGAGATGTTATTTATGTATTCACATCATATTAACCATGAATATACAATTAGAATTTAGATGAAAGTGCAATCTATCTTCTGCCACATGCAATACACAAGTATTATAGAGTCAAATTTCCATTGCTTTACCACAAGACCCTTGTTCCCAACATGTTATAATATATGGTAACCCAGTTATAGCATATCTAGAATATACAACACTCCAGCAACCTATTACTATCAAAATGTGTAAAGACCATGCATGGAAAGCAGCAAGACAGGGGAAAAGATTGTACCCTTGATCCTTTAAGTTTGGAAGGATTTTGTGGCTTTATCTAACATACAACAATAGATAAAATACCTGATGGATAGCAACATAAAAAAAAACTGAATTAGAAACTTCAACATTGACTTTAATGAGAACAAAGAGGAGAGAGATATGTACCTTTGAATATCTCCACTTTGGAGATCCAAACTTGCTTGCAACATCCTTTTCTTGACAGGAGCTTCAGTTCATTCGGATCCGGATGTTACAAATATAAAAACCTCAAAGAGAGTCTCGTCCTCGAGACTCGGGTCAAGGTCACTTTATGTCTTGTTTGGATCTTATCTGGCCATAAAAACCTCAAAGGGTTTTGAACCCATAAAAACCTCAAAGGGAAAACAAGCCGTGTTCTTTCAATATATATAATTAAATGGGCTTGTTTTGACAATTACCTGAAAGAGTTGTGGGTATCGTGCCCGCATATCCACTTTTGTCTTCCATGTTGCCTCTTTGACATCATGTCGGTGACATAGCACCTTTATTAGAAGAATCTCTTTGTTGCGAAGCTTTTTTTTTACAACACTATCGAGTATTTGTACTAACCTTCTCTTTGTAAATCAAATTTGACTCCACATCAAGGTTCTCATAGCTGATGACGTGGTGAAGGTCGTACTTGTAATTCCTTAAATTGATAGGTGTAGAGAAAGGGTTACTCGATAGACCACCTTACACATACGACTAAAAATTTCAAATAATCCAACGTATCGTGGTGTCAACTTGCTATGAGCACTAAATCTCTTTACTCCCTTTATGGGAGATACTCATAGAAACACTCAATCTCCTTCTTGTGTTTTCAGGAATTCCATCAATATGAAGGATTAAGTTAAATATTGATAAGTTATTATTTGAATCGATTAAGAGAAGAGGACCGGATTACATGAAACTCCAAATTTCTTTTCTGACGGTCTGCATAGCTCTTCTAGCAGCTCTGAGTCATCAGAAGCCTTCCCCTTACAAGATCGATCAACAGTTCTCGTAGTCCCTTCCCAAAGAGATCTACAGAGTAAAATGTATGTTCACCTACCTTACTCCAACTGAGAGGTGCGAGACATCTCCGCTCGTATAGGGCTTCGAATGATGTCATACCAATACTGGAATAATGACTGTCGTTGTACGGGAGTTCTACCAATGACAGGTGGTCCTTCCAAGATCATTTCTACTCTAGAGTACATGCACATGGCAAATTCTCAAGTATCTGAATAACACATAGTATCGTATGCAGAACTCATCTTCAGCTCTATCTGTGGTGTTGACATAAGCCGGTACTAGTAGTGAGATATAAACCTCGAGTCTCCATCAGACACTACCTCATGTGGTATATCATAAAATTTGATAATATTTTTTTTTGCACATGTAATCTAGCCAGTCTAGATGGAGTGTAGGTCATGTTGATATGTATGAAATGGATTGACTTGGCCAATCTGTCAACAACATCCCAATAGCATCGTGACCACCTATTGTCTTTACTAGTCCCGTGACAAAATCCATAGAAGTGTTCTTCCACTTTTATTCGAAAAAGGGGAGAGACTGTAACAACCATGGTGGTCTCTTATGTTCTGCCTTGACCATCTGATAGATCACGCACTTGCTAACACGACATGTTGCATCTCGCTTCATTCCGTCCTGCCAGAATGTAGACCTAGATCCTGGTACATCTTTGTGCTACCAAGAAGAATAGACAATCGTGAATTGTGTGCCTTATCAAGAATATCTCTGCGCAACTACTCATTGTTGGGCGCAATTACCCAGCCAACCTTCCACAAAATAGACTTAGTCCTCACAAAATCATCACGTTTGTCCTTGATGACACGCATGCATCTGTCTAAAATTCAAGGATATGTCCTATATCCTTCTACTATGCAATCCCAAAGAATGTTGAATCGCGGAGGTATGACAGTAGATGAGGACGCACTCTTATGAGGATGTCAATTAGTCAAGGTTACGAGTATATCTCATGTATATAGCTAGTTTGCCGTATGTGTGTGAGCTTTCCTGCTAAGCGCATCTGCCACCACGTTTCCTTTACCAGAATGGTAAGAGATCATGTATTCAAAATCCTTCAGTAGTTCAAACAACCGATGTTGTCTCATATTTAGCTCTTTCTGATTATAGATGTACTTCAAACTTTTGCGATCTATGAAGATATCAAAATTCACCTCATATGGATAGTGGTGCTAGATCTTAAAAACGAGGACAACTGTTACCAACTCCAAGTCGTGGATGGAGTAATTCCGCTCATGCAGCCTCTATTGACGTGATGCATAAACAATCATGTAACCTTGCTGCATTAGAACCACTCTTAAACATTCATTTGAAGCATTTGTATATACTGTATAATCTTGAATGTTTGAAGAAAGTGCAAGAATGGGCACATTTGTTAATCTTTCTTTCAATGTCCTTTAAGGTCAATGAAAGGAACTCTCATCTGTGTCAAAATGACTCATGGAAAGCCACAGACGAAGCATCTATAATAATTATCTAGTTCAGGAAAGCTTCGAATTCGAGTGACTGTCTTGGAATATTCCCAAGACATAACTTCCTCAATGTTCGTAGGGTCAACTGGCATACCTGCTCCAGAAATGACATGTCCAAGGAATGAGGTTTTGGATAACCATAACTCACATTTGTTCAGCTTAACATACTACTTATGATTTTGAATGTTGTCTTCCGAATATCCAACTCTTGAATCCTCAGCTAATGGTAGCCAGATCAGAGATCGATCTTTGAAAATACCAAAGATCCATGTAGCTGATTGAACGAGTTATCAAAGTATGACAGAGGATAATGGTTCTTCACCGTTTCTTGTTCAGTTGTATGAAATCAATGCTTAATGTCATTGATCCATCCTTCTTTCTGATAAAAGAACGGGAGCACTCCAAGGTGTAGTGCTCGACCTTCTGAAACTTAAGTCAAGTAACTCATGTAGCTGCACCTTTACCTTTCTCAACTCGGTTGGTGTCATGCGGTACGGAGTTATCGAGATTGGTTGTATATCTCGTAGTCATGTAATTTCGAACTCGAACTCTTTATCAGGTGGTAACCTGACAAATCATTAGCGAACACATTAGGGTAATTTGACACTATCGTAATGTCTTGAGCCATCGGCTCTCTACCAGACGTCTCTCGGACAATTGCTAGATATGTATCACATCCCTAATCAACAAGTCTTAGAGTTCTCAATACTGAGATATACTCCATTTTGGAGTCATGTAATGTACCTTTATAGGTAGACTCGGGTAAGTCTGGAATCTTGAAGACAGTCGTCTTCATGAATTAATTACCCAAGGCATGATGAGCTGACATTCAATTCATACCCAAAGTTAGGTCAAACTTATTGAGCTGTAGTAGCAAACAGTCTGCTATTGTCTCATGTCCACCAATCAACATTGGTAGCTATCAGACTATTAGTCTTATGATGATCAACTAGCCACACGGCCCATAATGTGACAAGGATGATCTAGGGCATCTGCACCTCTACCTACTGAAGTTAGAAGTTCAAAGATCATTCATCGTTCCAGAATCAATTAAAAAGAGAGAAAGGTCGGCACTAGATGCCATGGTTCTGTATAAGAACCAATATCCTTAATTACAATAGTTGATGTTCGTGGATATTTCTATTATGCTTTTTCTCTTCTTAGGATACAATATGGAAATAAATTGCAATTGGTGACATCTGTGGTCATTTATTTTGAATGTCATATTTCCCTTTCTGATTCGCGACAAGTCAAAGAACTGTAGCTATCCAATACCTAATGCGATTGAACTATAATACTACGAATGTATGTAGCAGGGTATCACTGCTCTGATACCAAACTGTGAGGCCCGCTCCTTCTCGGATCTGGGTAACCCGTTTACACATCATCCGTAGTATCATGTTCTCTATAAATCGCATTAGGGAACTGGAAATTAGGGAAATTTTTTTTATACGGATGACATTCACATTAACTAGTAAGCCACAAAACTACAGTATGTCACAGTTATATTGCATAAATTTCCATATCAGTTTATATGTAACAACAGAAATTGCATTATATACATGTATCCCAATTTTATCAGAAGAGAAATAAAAGCATAAATATCTTGAACAAACTATAACATACATACCTGCTATGTTTTGCTTCAGAAACTGACATTCAACTCTCCCAATACAACGGTATAGGTATTTTGCCTGCAATCCATGGAATAGGGAGAAAAGAACATCAACAAATGTTGAGTAAATCTTAATTAATTAAAAATAACAGGAAATTTAGTGGTTCCAAAAGAAAGCAAGTAATTTGGCCTTAACAATTAAAATTAAGAGCTACTTGCAATGAAACATGCTTTCAAGTTGTTTGGTATGTAAAACCCCACTCTACTCATCCTACATTAATTACTCATATTAATCATTTTTATACAAAGATTATATGATCCATATTTTAACTGTCACCTTTTAATTAATTATAAATCATGTTTAATGGATCTTGAGATGTGGATGTTGAGTCTTTATTCTTGGTCTTTATCTAATCTCTCAGATTTAGTGGATAATATGGGATCTTGATCCGAATGTGATCTTATATTATGATTCTAAGGTGTGACTCCAGTATAAAAATGTATATGATTTCCGTTCTTCCTCATCAATTTCAAGTTTCAATGACTTATTCAATGCCTATCATAATTGAGATGATCCAGATTTCGTGAGTATTTAATGATTTGACATGGTTGAGATGATTCAGGTCTCTTTTGATGTTTGTGAGTCATGTGGATAGACCATAGTAAGTGTAGATGATGAGTCTGATGTTTTGATTCTTTCTTGTTGAATTTCTCGAGCTTAGTGGATAGTCTGTGTTCTTGGTCTAGTAAGACCTCACACTATGACTCTAAGGCAGTAAGGAAACCTTAGGGTTGGGGTGCCTCCGTAGGCATGCGATGGAGTAAAATGCATCCTAACTAAGTTCCCAACACGTCCACTAGCTATTTCAAACAACTGTGATAGTAGCTTGTAGTCTGATAAGGATGATTTTCATGATATGGTCTTTTCTCTTTGTCAGGAATTATTGGTGGAAAAGTAACTAGTTCAACTTAACTGAACCAAGCTTCTATGTAACCAATTCAACTGTAATTCAACTTTAGCCAACTCAATTGTGACTCAATCCAATTTCAATGTATCTTTTTCAGATTCAACTGTAACTGATTTAGAGGTAGCCATAGAGGATTCGGATGTATACATGGATGATTCAGATGTAGCATCGCCAAGTCTGTTGGCGAAAAATAAATAAAACTCAAGCGTGAAGTAGCCTATAAAAGAGGCTCTTCCGTCTCGCCCTCTAATTGGAAGGGCGGTCCAATAGAGGGATAGGTCTACTCCAAAACTACGCCACTGAGACGGGTGAGAGAGACTCTCTAGAAAAGTCGCTCTAAAAGAAAAACCGGCCCGACCGGTACGGGCTAACGAGCTCAAAAAACTAAAACCAAGGGTCCTCCAGCCTAGGTACCCTAAAGAACAAGGGTCAGCGGAACTGGTCTTTAAAAGAAAACCTGTGGATCCTAGAGAGGCGTAAAAACTGCGAGCGCTCGCGAAAAACCGAGAAAAAGACTGGGATCCTAGACCCGCGCACGAAGCGGCCGCTGCCCTAACTGGGCTTCCTAATCTTCCGCCCAGCTGAGGGTCACCGCCCCCTCGCACAGTCAGGCGTAAAGGTTACCATGACTGGCACTTTTAATTACTAGTCATCATTGAATCATCATCACTAACTTAATTTCTCATCCTCTCTTGAACTCTGATGTAGTCAACTTTACAGATCTAGGTATCTTATTGATAATTATATTGAATAGTGATTCATACTTTAGTGATTTTGAATGATTGATCACAAAGATCTTCAGTCATTGATCATATATGATCTCATCAATTGGCGGCTTGCTTATTAATCTAGATTTATGAAAATATCTCAATGAACTCCTTTTTCAAACCAAGAGATCATAAGTTGTTTATTGGAACTGAATTTAAAATTTAATTTAATGTAGAAATTTTACTTTTGTTATTTAACTCGTAATTTAGTGGCAAGACTCTTCATCTAATTTTTATAAGTCTCTTGTATGAAAAAACCCTAATATAATGAACAAAAGATGAAAAGATGGTCGATGCAATCCTTCCTGGCACTGCAAAATTTCACCCTGAATCTTCTCTTCCACTAGATCTCAAGTCATTCTAATAATGCTAACATATTGAGATTATTATTTACTTATCCACCGTAGTCATCTTTCGATTCTTTATCACTATTACTAAGAGATATTGAGAAACCCTCTCAATTGGATGTATCAAGCTCCCAGCCAAGAGTTATACCCCTTTAGCTACTTTGTATCTTCCTACCCTTGCTAAAAAAAATATGTCGGGTTAATTACGCGATCTTGATATCATTAAGATGGATCATAGTTAAATTCTTTATCTTTCGTCATTTTCAATAGGTTGAAATAGACCTTCTGTGAATGTTCTCGAGATTAAGAATCCAAATAAGTTGATAACAATATATTTAACAGATTTCAGAATACTTAATATTGAAAATAATCTCCTGATTATGTCATAAAATGGAATATGCTCCATTAAAAATAATCTCCTCATTATGTCATAAAATGGAATATGCTCCAGCGGTGTAGATATTGTGCATCAAAAACCATGAAAAAAAATGTGGCAGATTCTTAAGTTGACTATACTCTAAGAGAAGAATTTTGCTAGCATTATGCAGATTTGTTTAATGTTTAAAATGAAGCAGAATACCCAACCTTTAGTTGAATATTGCTATGTTGGGAATTCTAGTTTTAAAAGGCTAAATTCTTACACACATGTCTGTATATGTGCAACACATGGACTGTTCAAATATCCATTGATTGTTGATCTTTTTCTTCCGGATCTGGAATCTCCATATGAGGTCGTGTTGTCACAAAGGATTACCATATCAAAGATTTCTTCTAGTTAGGAGGTACATATTAAGTTGAGTATATTATTTATATTATTTCATACACCTAAGAAAGGTGAGACCACCTCTGCCATGGTTGCTTCTTCTAGGAGGGACAGATTAGGTCCACTCATGCCCACAACCGTGATTGTTTTACATCGAGATGAGCCATATATTATTTTACTTTTCTAGATGTAGTGGCCATAGAGAAGATTGTTGCTGGTTAAATCATAATAAACTTGTAGCTCATCAAACAGTCTTTTGAGATGTTGATGATATCATGATTCTATGTATACCATCTCAAGAGATAAGTATGATGACCTTCTTTATAGGCTTCATTAGTGTTGTATATCCTTACATTAAACTCTAGTTCCAATGACCCTTCTGCAGAACATGATATCACTGCCTTTACCGACCCTCATGTATATCTCACAATGGTTTAAATGTTCTTGGAAATCATTTGTACTTCTATTATTAGTATTCACATCATATTAACCAGGAATATACAATTAGAATTTAGATGAAAGTGCAATCTATCTTCTGCCACATGCAATACACAAGTATTATAGAGTCAAATTTCCATTGCTTTAGCTTACCACAAGACCCTTGTTCCCAACATGTTATAATATATGGTAACCCAGTTATAGCATATCTAGAATATACAACACTCAAGCAACCTATTACTATCAAAATGTGTAAAGACCATGCATGGAAAGCAGCAAGACAGGGGAAAAGATTGTACCCTTGATCCTTTAAGTTTGGAAGGATTTTGTGGCTTTATCTAACATACAACAATAGATAAAATACCTGATGGATAGCAACATAGAAAAAACTGAATTAGAAACTTCAACATTGACTTTAATGAGAACAAAGAGGAGAGAGATATGTACCTTTGAATATCTCCACTTTGGAGATCCAAACTTGCTTGCAACATCCTTTTCTTGACAGGAGCTTCAGTTCATTCGGATCCGGATGTTACATGCTGACACTCAGGTTTCCTGAAGCCTCCAAAGATTTTATCCCATCCTCGAGCATCATTAGATCAAATCCAAACTCGACTTCCTCATCCCAATCCCTCAGGTGAAAAATCAACTCATCTCATCAAAAACCGCAGTCGTGCATGTGATGTGATGATCATATTCTTTTGTCTGAGATTAAGCATGGAATATAGCATGCAAATCTAGAAACCTAGGAGAATGTGGACGATTAAGTCTATGACCCTGATGGCTAAGGCTGGTTAACCTAAAATCTCAAAGACCTCAAAAAGCTAAGTCTCCTTGACCAATTCAGATCTTGGGTGGAAGTGTAAGTGTAGAGGACTAATCCAACTTCTTCATTCAAAAACAAGACTTTTTTTTTGAACTTCAAGAGATATTAGAACTCCCTAAACTCAATTGAGCATCTGCAATTCAGCCAGTATGGATGTAAGTACAGGCCGAAGCCCGTTGCTTGAGGACGGGGCCTTGCGCGATATCCTCTAAACCATCCAATCTGCTAAGGGCGAACCCTCACTGAATGCGGCTTACTTAATTGGGCTTAGTAGTCACTAATGGCTCTTAACGGGTTTTGCAGTTTTCTCATTTTTATGGATTTTAATAAAGGTTAAAACACGAGTTAATCTCAACTTTCCTTGAAAAGAGATGGCGATTTTTTCAAAACCATGTCACACAAATAAAAAGTTTTTCAAAACATTTTCAAAAGAATT
Source organism: Ottelia alismoides (assembly GCA_037367405.1). Classification (NCBI taxonomy): domain Eukaryota; kingdom Viridiplantae; phylum Streptophyta; class Magnoliopsida; order Alismatales; family Hydrocharitaceae; genus Ottelia; species Ottelia alismoides. The sequence goes on from JAZKJV010002159.1 coordinate 747,869, forward strand.
TTTCAAAACAAGGAAAAATCATTTTTGAAAATATTTTTATAAAAATAGCGTAACATAACATAGAAAAGCCGCGAAATCATTTGAGTTCTCTTAGTCCAAAGATTTTAACCTTAGCCAAAAAGTTTTTAAATTTTTCAAAATTTTCAGATTATAGCTAAAGTAAATATACGATAAATACGGTATGCCCCCCTATACTTAAACATTGCTATGCCCTCATAGCACTAGATGTTACAAGTACATAGGTCCATTTAAGTATAGCGAAATAAACGGGAGCTAAGAGGGACTCCCCCTATACTTAGTTAGAAATAACCTAAGTATAAAGGCAAGAAAAGAAGAGTAGAGAAATTACAGGGACTCGGGTCCCCCCTATACTTAGGCTGAGATTAGCCTAAGTATAAAGATGGGAATTGATGTTGGGAGGGACCCAAGGTGAACGAAGAAGAGGAATGGATCTACAAGTGAGCGGTTGAATATTCGGAGATGAAATGGAGTGACTAAGTTTTAGGGTGTGTATCGAAGCAACCATGGCTCAATCAATCAAGCAAACCCTTAGTTTCACCAACTCACTCATGAAACCAACCAAGGTTGGTTTATATCTTGTCGGTTTTATTGGTGATAAAACATTAGATATTTACGCGAAGAAAATGTGAAGTGAAAATCATTGCGTAAGCGAGGGTATTACTCTCCCAAAACCAAAGTTTTACTCCATTTTATGTTTGACTTGCAATTAACAGTCCCAATTTTATTTTAGGTTATCACTGAATTATGGTTAGCACATAAATCAAGAAATCATCGTCTAGCGTTCATTCCATTTTCCATTAATCCTAGGTGATCAAGCTAGGAAATGAAAGCCGAGAAAAACATGTATTCGATTAAAACTGCGATCTAAGCTAAGCGATAAATCATGCAGTGATTTGACGATAAATCCGTGAAAAACTGGGGCCATTTTGAAAACCAAATTCAACATGTATGCAAGTCGAAAAAGACGCACCTAATCATGCATCTATTAGCAGTGATTGATTTTCATTGATTTTAGCTAAGTGATGCGAGATTATGTGCGTATATAATTTAGTGTGTCCTACCTATGAGCAAGCAAGTAAAAGATGAAAAATGAAATATGCTCAAAGAGCCGCGTGCCTGATCCTAGGTCGACACTCAAGTGGGGACGATCCCCACACAACCACATTCTTTCGATTACACACGCGAGTCTTCGATCGAAGACCGTTGTAAAAGATGAGTTTATTACAAGTTCATGCATGGAAATTAAAATGCAAGACAATTTTTTTTCTTTCTTCTTGATGTACTCCAAGCGGTTCCTGTGGTTCCTCTCAGCGGGAGACACCAGCTCCTCGCCTACTTGATCCATCAAGGGCCCTGCCACAGAAACAATGATTAGAGATCAATCGAAAAGAAAATTTTATAATGCAAAATAAATGAATAAAAATGACCTATAAAAAAGATACTCTGAAATAAACAAAAAATCCAAAAAATAAAAGAAATGAGCCGTGTCCCAGGCAACAACGCCATTTGATGAACCACAAAATCGGCCCTTTAAGAGTGCGAAATTAGCACTTGGAATCATCATCGTAGTCGGGCCGATTTGGTTCATCAAAAAGACCAATTCATTGATATATGTCAAATAAGAATGCGATGGTCATGAAATTTTATTTTACTTGGTGAGATAACCAAGGTCGAACTCAGGGACACGAGCCTCTCTGATATTAGTCAGATTTTAGTCTATTTAGCTAAGTGTTGAGTTACAGGTATATAGGTCAAATTATGCAGACACGACAATGCATTCAAAATAAACATGCATTTTTTTTATCAATTTTTATCATGCAAATAAATGCCAAGAAATTCAATGAAAATACATCATAGATATGCCCTAGATCAAGTTGATGAGCTAACTAATGAGCATCAATTTCAGGTTTAAGAAGATATACTTGATTTCAAAGTTGAATAAGGCATATTAGACACAAAGCCAACAAAATAATACATAGAACTTCATGTGTCCAAAATTAGAAATTATCGATGCCATTAAGAAGAACATCAAGCAAGCTTTAAAATGCCACTGAAATCAACTGAAACGGAATTACGGTGCTCAAGATACGCATAACGGAAAGCAAGGGCATAACTGAAAGAAAACATGAAAAGATAACTACAAACAGGTCCCTGGGAAGGACTAAAATACAATAAAAATAAGTTGTGAGGCCTTCCCTATAAATAAACCTTACGCGCGGGGACATTTTTACAAATTGAAGAAATTTGGAGGGCTTCTCTACAAATTACCCAGACGCGCACGTGCCAGGCACGTGCCATCCAGGTTCAGAAGAAGGCTTGGGCTCAGCAGAGGCTCGGAGTCAGCTTCGGCTTGGTTCGGCTAGGCTCGCATACAGGCTCGACGGAGGATCGGGGGTAGGCACGGTGCTGCTGTGGTGAAGACACGTGGCCGAAGATGGGCCATCCGATGGTGACGATCGGATGGATGTTGCTAGCTCCTGGCTAGACGACGTGGCTGCGTTAAGTCTGTCGGATCGAGAGGATCCAACGGACTATTGACATTGATGGCGTGGCTTCATAGGGGCCATTGGATCGTGTGGATCCAAGGGCTCCTGTATAATCGGCCAAGAGCTATGTGGCTGCACGGAGGCCGTTGGATCAAGAAGATCCAACAGATGCTGACGTTGACTGCGTGGTCGCATCTAAGCCGTTGGATGGTCGCTGGGAATAGACCATCCAACGGCAGCTGTTCTCTCTCCCCCACCTTCGGCTGGCGGCGAGTTTGGAGCTCCGGCGAGGCAGCTCCGGCTCCGCCGCTCGCTCCCGGCTACGGTGGACTTCCCCCGAGCTAAAGGACGAGTCGTCGATGAAGCGGAGAACTCGGGGAACGTCCAGGAGACTATGGTGTTGGTCATCGGAGCTCAGAATTTGCAGGCGGCTGTGACGAAGTAGGCTCAGGCGAGGCTCCGGCCATTGACGTATAGGACACCTGCATCGTTAGTGTATAGCCGAAGCAAACGTGGGACGTGTGCGTGAATGGAGTGGAAGCTCAATTGGGCGAAGAAGGCGAGAGCTCGAAGCTCCTCCGCCGCGAGGTGGCGGAGGAGATGGGTTGAGGCGATGGGAGGTATGGAAGAAGGAGACGATGAGCGGAAGTGTGCGCGTGAATGGTGGGGTGAAGGTGAAGCTCTAGGAGAAATCAATGGAGTGGGAAAGGGGGTAGAATGACCTACGTAATTGTAAGAAATGAAACAAAAAGTACAAGAAGGGATCGGAGGCTTACCTGAGCGATGGCGGGTCGATGGGCTTGTGCACGAGCTCCATGGTGGAGCTCTGGTCTTCGCTGGACCTCCCCAACCGATGGAGGCATCTCGAGCGGTCGCAATTGCGCCGCGACTCTGCCGTGGAGGTCGGAGGGTCTCACTGGGGGAGCGGGTCGTCTTCGCTCGATCCCGACGCCTCCCCCTGTCACAGGGAGGCGGAGGAGGGCTGGGCCCCTCCCCGCGTAAAGATGGACAAGCGGGAATTGAGGAGGCGGCAGAGTATTTAAAGCTTGAGTTTGGCGGTTAAGGTGATGGAGACGTGGGTTTGGAGGAGAAGATGGGACGACTGGAGGGGCTCTCGTGGGTTACTAGATGACTGGCGAGGGTTGCGGTGGAGTGGCAGAGAAAATAGGAAGGGGGAGAGGACTTTGCGAGATGGGGATCGTGGGGAAGAAGGCGTCTGGATGTTGACGATGACTGGCGGCCGTTGGATCTGGAGATCCAACGGTTGTAGATTAGGCGCGAAGTAGCGGTCTTGTTCAAATCCGGGGCGATGCGATCGGTGGCGGATGAAAGCGCCACGTGTCATGCAAAGGGGACGGCGCTTAAGGACGGTTTGGATGAGGAGTTAGGGCTGATCGAGCGGTTAGGATCCGAGAGCGGATTGAGCAGCTTGGATGAGAGGATCGCGGGCGTGATCAAGCGGATCTCAATGCACCACGTGGCGTGCTCAGCTTGCGGCGCGAACGGAGGGCGGTGATGGGAAGCTGTGGTTGATCGAAGGGATGGGGGGCGCCAAAGGAAGAGGCGGCTGTGATGGAAGATCAGGGATGCGATCCAACGGTGTACACGCCGCCACGTGGCGAGCTCTGGTGAGGGCGCTAACATGCGGTGCAGATTAAGGGTGAGAGATGATCAGACGGCCGGGAATTGAGGCACGCGTGGAAGTCAGCTGGCCGTTGGGTCAGAAGGAGATCCAACGGTCTAGGAAGGGGGCGGATAAGACAAGTGAGGCGGGGCCACGTGGCTCACCCAGAACGGGCCACGTGGCCCAATCGGATTATTCAGATGATATTTTTGATATTTAAGGCTTATTTGGTCGAATTTGAGAAAACTCAAAACATGAAAGTTGTAGATCTTGATGAAATCTACAAGTTTCATGTTGACCAAAACTGAAGATGAGATCAAACAAAGACCTGAAATATTTTTAAGGGTATTTTCAAGGCTAAAAATACCACTGATTTTTGGTTTGCCATTTTTTGGGATTTTTAATTTATTTAAGACTCTGTTAATTACATGACATTACCTGGGTTTTATTGACACTCAGCTTAAGCAAGGGGGTTAATAATGAGAAATTATAATGATGAAACTGAGTTTCATCACGGGCCTAGGCCCGACCCAAGGCCCGAAATAATTAGATAGGCTTGGGCTTGGGCCCTTCAGGGCCCGGCCCAGCCCGGCCCATGTCCATCCCTATCATGAGGTATTAATGTTTGGCATATGCATACCTTGATCGAGATTTTTGAGGAAAATTCTGTACTACAGTTCGACTGAGGAGCTTTGGGACACCCTTGAGGAAATGCACTTGATGTAGTAGCTAATATGATGGCTTTAGAAGAGTGTGTATAAGCTCATAATGAAGGACGCGATCTAGCTAGCGAAGGTAATGAAGTTATATGTGAAACTTGCAAATGGGGCCATGAACAAGTTGTTGCTTGTGAAGTGTGTAAAGAAATCAACTTCAAATTCAAACCGGTAGATATGTAGGATAACTAAAGGTGCATAATTCACTAATTCCTTTTTATTCCCTAATTATAATTAAATAAACTCCGCCCAATCGTTTTTGGTAAAAGATTGAGACAAACTAAGCTAAATAAAGAATAATCAAATATCCATCTTTGGATTTGCATGTATCTCTTTATATTGATTGTTAATATAGATAAAGCAAAAGATTATATCAACAAATATGTACGGAATATGCATACCTTACCCGTAACCTAACCCGTGTGTGTATATACAAGATAAGATTTTAAGAATAAAGAACTCAATACTTCTTTTTTTATTGTTGGATAATTGATGGATTGTTTTAGATCCTACCCTATGGTATCGAATCATAAGCCAATGGAAGAGAGTACCCAAAACTCGTCTTGTATATTATCTTTTTTGTTCCATGTTGCAATAAATAAAAACTTGCATAACCAAATTGGACAAGTTATTACTCCATCTTGTACTACTCTTTGAGACATTTCCAATGATCTAATAACATCAAAAACAAACATCATATGCGGAAGTTAGGTGCGAAATACGATCATTTATAGATTTTTGAGCCCGAAATTGACCCTAATTATGGTAAGTGGTTGAGCCACTTAGCCTCATTTCCACACAGTCACCTCATCAGAGCATCACCACCTCACCAGAATGATAGTCGTCAACGATCAAATGTTGACAATCGATTGAACTTTTGAGGACGTTGTTGCAAAGAGGGCGACGAGGTCAACTCGTATCTGTGTGTGTTTCACGTGAGACACTCAAAAAAATATCATTTTTGGAGTGGATGAGAAATCCAATGTAACACCCTCGTCGATATGGATCTCCTCACTTCGCCTTATTGTTGGTTCGCACATATGTTTAGTGTTGTTTTCACATTGATGCGATGTCCAAATTGTTTGTATTGCCACATGCAAAGTCGGATTCCAAATCTTGTCATCGTGTTTCACATTTTTTGGTAATCGGCTACATAGAAACTATAAAAGTTACATCAGATTTACTGGGATTGAATGGTGAATCCACACATTTATTTAGATTTAAAATCAAAGATAAAATTTTGGACTCAAATTACAGTGCCCGTTTCATTGTCCAGTGGTTGATCGATCAGTATAATTTGACCGATCGATCTTGACATTTGACTAATTGATTAGACTGCTCGATCAGTCAGGAGTGCATTATCGATCAATACTAATATGTTTGGATCGATCCAAATTGAGTTTCAAATGAAGAGTTGAGATGTAATTATGATAGAAATATGTAGGATATCTGAGACATCATGAAATAATGTAAATCTTGTCTAGCCAGAAATTAGATCATGAATTTGGGTACTAAATGGAAATAAAAAAAGAAATATCACGTGGATATCCATTCAAGTAAATTAATATCTTAAAATGTAGTATGTGCCCATATATGTGAATCATCTTGGAAATCATACATATCTATCGATTATTCTACAAATGTATATTCCATCTTATACTTATGTTCCCGTGGATGTAGAATCTCATGGAGGGTCAAGTAGTTGAAGTTAGTGATTGTAAGGGATGGGCATGCACCAACGGGTCCCTGACCAGAATACTAGATGGTTGCAACATTATTTGCGTTGACTGGGTGACATGTAATTCTCAATGCCCCGATGTAGATTTCGGATGTCACGTCGCAGCATTTTCCTAGATGTATGGTTGATAGTCTAATCTTTGCTTCTAGTCATATGTGGGATGTCAATTTGGGACGATCACTCGTATTGATTTCTTGTATTGATTTTATGAGGGAAGTTACGGGATGTGGTTGGCGAATGAAGTATTTTACCAGCTTGCCCCTTATCTGGACAAAAAATGGAAGGTAGCCGCAGGTACCTTATTTCCGACCACAGTGAAAAAATGGTGAATCACATCATTTGACTCGAGTTATATGTTTCTACGTGTGCCCTATCGCCGTGGATCCTTACCAACAAGTAGCAGACTTGGTTGTTTTCCTATGATCGATTATGTACTATCTGGGTTATTTCCTATCTTGTAGTTGGTTGTCGTTTGAATCAAGAGTCTTATATCAACCTCAACGGATGAAAAAAAGAGGACATGTTGTGGCTAGTAAAGGAACATGTTGGAACTTAATTTGGATGCCTTACTTCACTACATGTCGATTGAGGCATCCAAACCCCATGATATTGGATATCTTAGAGTTAATGTGTGAGATCCTCGTTGGTCAAGATCGCTGACTACCCACACTAATAAGATGAGAGAGAGCGTACGTACCCCATTGAGTACTTACTTTCGCGGTACATTCCTTCACAGCTACCTGTCTTTACACTTGTGATTAGAGTTGTATCTGAATTGACAATTGCTCATAACATACTATTATCTTATGTGTGGTCCAACATGTGTGCAGGACCTGCAGCCACAACAGTAGTAGCTTTCACTTGAGGAGTTTCAACGCATAATTTACACCAGATAAGGTATGTGTTGCTTTTTGCTAGTTACATGTACAGTTTATTTTTGTTGCGTTTGAGAGACAACTGCTGATAATGGTTATACATCCTGAAAGTATCACGATGTATATGTATATGTGGACATGTTTACTCTTTACATTTCATATGGATGTGAATGCACTGTGTTTGTTTCTTATACTTTGTTTATATGCTTACCATGTTTCACGTGTAAATCTGGTACATCCGAGTGGTTGTTGAGTATCTCAGTTCGGGGGCGTGACACTATGCTAGATAGCTAACAAATTCTAATATGTAGTTAACATGTCATTCTTCTTTTTTAATAAGTACCGAGTTGATGTACTAGACATAAAAACGAGAAAAATATATAAAATTGGTTATAGTATAAAAAAATAAAGGGGAGAATTAACATATAGAAGTACGCAACAAAGGAATAAGAAAATCATTTCATGGATGGATTTTTTTGGGAATCATTTGACTTCAACAAAAATTAAGTTCAAGCTCGCTATTTACCAACTCAACTAGGAAAAATTAAACAAACAACTAAAAGAGATTCATTTTATTAATTACTTTGAGATGTATAAGTGGAATAATATTGAAAGTGTTTGAAAGTAATATAGTTCGTGGTGAAACATATATTTTGATAAGTGAACAAAATCAATTTATTGATTTAAAGATAATTGACATGATGAATGTATCTTTTAGTTATCTCAAAACATCTTAAAGCGTCTACTAGGATGTTATGTTGAACCGAGTTCTTCGGTTCTATTTACTAAGTTATACAATATTAAATAGCTTAGAGAAGGTGCCCAAATAAGTGTTTCTTTTTACTTTGCAATCAAGTCAGCGTGTAGTAATTAGTATAATGTCTAAGCTTGGATTCGTGGACGGTTATCGAGTAAATTTGAACCAGACAACCTTTTGGGTTCGTCCAATTGAACTCTTCGACAACTCCCAAGATTCTTAACATCATGTCATGGATTAGAAATCTCCTACTCTTATATTTCACTCTTACACATTGTGAGTATTAGATGATGGACAATATGTTGGGGTGTTACATTAAATGTGTATATAACCGTTCATGCATAAATCACTCACCAAGCATTGTGTGTAGACCTGGCCAACGGGCTGGGGGCCCGCCCTCCCAGCCCGCCCAGCCCGCTCATGGGCCGGGCTTGGGCTTCGAAATTTAAGCATGGGCCGGCCCGGCCCGGCCCGCAAAAAATAAAAAATATATAAATATATGTCAAATTATACATATATTAATATGATATGCTTTAAGTTTTTCATTTATGACGCTAGTTTTAAATAAAAATTCAATGAATTACATGTCAAGTAACATATAAACTACGTATATTAGTTATATAAAGTATAGATGGTATTAATAAAATCATTTATACGTATGAAATACCATTAAAAAATCAATAGAAAATGACCAAAATGGGCCATGGGGGCCCATGGGCGGGCTTTGGACAGAGGTTTTTTAACCTCGGCCCGTTCGGCCCGGCCCATGGGCCGGCCCGGCCCGCAATTTGGCCAGATCTAATTGTGTGTATTGGTATGCTTGTCACTTGCGTCGGTATACTTTCACCGGCTCAATGAACGCTAGTTTTCAATATCACATCGGTACATCTCCTCCGTGTGCTGGTACATTTCTATTATTGTGCACCGGTACTATAGTAAATTCCATAAACAATTTAGACCAACATATTTTTCTTCTTGTTCCTGTAGCAATAGTCAGTCAATTGGATCGAATAGTCAATCCGACTATGAGGTGCAATGGGGGTGGGATTGAATAATCAATAATTGATATTTGATCAATATTCACTAGCCAGGTGACTTTTAGTTGATTGCTGATTTTTTTTAGTTTTCAATTTTATTTTCAATGACTCTGATTTATCCTAATATCGTCAAAAATACCAAAAGCTCCATCTTAGTTTCCTCGTGGTCTCTTTTAAAAAATGGCTTCGACTATCGTAATTAAACCCATAAATATGTGCAACTTGACTTTGATGACCATATACATAATAATATATGTGTTTGATATAATTTTTATGATTAAAATAATTGAAAATCACATAATCGAATAATTATAGGTAGTTATATCAATACCAACTATTATTTATTTAATGATCCCTCCAGCTGAATACCAAATACCAACTTTTGCAACATTGATTGTTGCACCGGTGCATCTCCTGGATACAAGTACACTTCTGACTGTTAGTATTTGAACTTCCTCATTTCAACATTTTTTGCATAATTTTAATATTCATTGTAAAAACTTTCGCACGTCGTTATATCTTGATCGTTTCTACCATGGAGGTGTTCTATGTGATGGCCTTTCTTCTCAATCAGAAGATATACCCTTGCGTGAGGTTTCATATACCGGGACGTTATCCGTGTAAGTCTTTCTTCTTCATATAGAAGATAAACATGGTAAGTCATGCGCTTTTTAAATACTTTATACTACATCGGAAGTAACTCGATCGGTGAGAGTTTAGGACCCATAGATAGATCAAGCTCAAGCATAGGACGTCTACATAAATTTCGATAAAGTTTATTCTTGATTGAGTTGTTATTATTTAAAATTGATTTTACTATGCGTGAAGTACTATTCATTTCTTCATCAATATGCATCTCTCTGTTCATCAAAGTCAAAGTGTACAATGCTGCAAATATAATTTCAATTGAGGTGAAAGTGTGTGTGTGTGGGGGGGGGGTGGGCTTGATATGGATATATCGAAGAATGAATTGACAATAAATGAAGTAATATAGCTAAGCAGAGAAATCATCTACTCATGAGGTTGATGAGGAGATTTGGACCATATGTGTTGTGTTGACAGTTGATGATTTTGAACCAAATATTTCTTGTTTTTTTAATACCGGAGTTGGATTGCTTTTACTTTAAAAAATATGTTATGCAACAGGAGGAGAAAATCGCACCCATCACAAATCGAATTGCATCAACGACAACCTAACCTAAATCCAAACGGGTGTGGATTGGATTTAGCCTTTCCATTCCTAAACATCAAATGAACCAAAAGCTGCCTAGATTTTCATTATTATTTTTTTCTTTTCTCACATCTTACTGTATATAATAATTCGCGGTATAAGTGTTGTTGCTGGCACTATAGTTGCAGTACTTTTTTTTGCTTAAGTTGTGCTCTTTTTTAGATATTCGACTCTGTGCTATGCTTTTTGTTTTTTTATAAGAAATCATGTTTTTAGAATGGCTTTTACTCTGTTTGTTATTAGCTTGATATACATATTTGGGTAAATAACATAAAAGTCTCTAAACATTACACTCAAATTCAATGTAGTCCCTGAACTTTTAAAAGTCACAATGTGGTACCTAATCTTTTGAGTAAGTTTGAGGTAGTACTTCCGTTAACTTTTCTGTTAGATGAGAGGTTATCTCTTTATTTACTGGCCATTATACCCTTATACATTCACAGTACCCTTTCATGTCCTATTGGTCCGCCTGATCATCCAATTTTAGACGGTCACAAGCCATCATCAACCTACAGTTGTCGACACCCCTACCATCTCCTCCAATGTCATCAATGACAAAAACTCCATTTTCGCACAAATGGGCTGACATATTCTGATCGGGTTGGAGCTGCCACTTGCAGTTCAGCTCACCCGGCTGTGGGTACTGCTGCATCGGAGATGGCTTGTTGGCGAAGGACTCACACCGATCTTAAATGGTAGTGGATGTGAAGCTCTCGAAGAATGACGGCACGGTGTTCGACGAAGAGGATAGAACCGAGGTCGAGGACTTGAGGATGACCGATATGGGGTCGACGATGACCTTCAAAAGGGATTGGCGGCGCAGCTTGTTGTCCGTCTCCCGTCAATTTCTATGTAACTTCCACTTCTTTTTTTTAAAAAAATATGCATTCATTCAAAAAAATAAATATTCAAAATTAAAAAAAAAAGAAAAAAAAAAGAAAAAAAACATTGGCTCGATTTCAGAAATCGGCCCAAAGTTATATCCAGATCAATTGAAGATAGATCAAAGTCCTCAAGAGTTCAAAGCATAAACTTGATTGAAACCCATTGTTTATTTCTTTGGCAAAAAAAAGATCATAACTCTCTTTCAGTTTTTGATTCAGTTAGGTTCTTAAATCCTTATACTTTGGTTGATTCAGTTGGGTTCTTAAATCCTTATAGTTTGGTTCTGGCATAGACCTTACATCTCGAGAATTTCATAGAGATAACCCTATTATTAGTATTTAAAACCAAAAAAAGAATAGGTAAATAATTTAGTTCACTTGAGCAGATCAAGTATCAGAGAATGAAATCTTATCGGATGAACCCAAATCAGTGGGAAAAACATATAAAAGTAAATAAATGCATAAAAGAGTGAAGAACATAATCAAACAGACATTCGAGGAATCAAAGGGAAGAAATCGAAGAAAGAACACACACAGACTACCAGAAGAATTAGAAGATGAACAAAGAGGAAGGAAAAAGAAGTTAGAAGAAGGAAAAGAATGAGAATATACAGAAGAGGAGGGTTTAGATCAACACATGTGAACTGCAAATCAAATATGATGAACTAGAGATGGAACTTGCATGGGACGTGGGGTGTTGGCCTTGACTTACCAATGTCGGAGCAATTAGCTGAGTGTGGTTGGAAGCCTCGCAACGACCATGCAAACGGCACATCCGTCACATCCGGGCCGAAGGTGACCCGGTCCGAGCCCATTTAATTTGATGGAACAAGTGCCGGGTCGTGGCCCGTTATCTTTGCTTACAATCGACTGATGGTTCTGCCTGATCCAATTAACATGGGATCGAGTTCAGGTGATCAGACCGACCCATTTAACATATTATTAGGATGGGAGTCTGGAAAGTAAAAAAGGTAATCGAAAGTGAATATGCTACTGATCGAATATTGAGGATAAATATATAAGACGGGGATTGTGAGTATTTGAAGCAAAAATTTTAAATTAATGATTTGCTAATAAACAAAGTGTATTTTGCCACACATACGACGAATAAGGAGAGGAGTGATAGCTGTCATATAGTAAAAAAAAGAGTGGTCTGACAACGAGGATGAGAGGGAAATACTTATCACGAGCTAGTCGTAAGAGTTGCACATTATGTGTTACATTAAGAAGTACAGATTTTTGAAAACTCTAAGAATTAAAACATAATGATATGGGATCATAGGTTTTTATATCGGTCATGTGTTACATTATGAAGTACATATTTTTGAAAACTCTAAGAATTAAAACATAATGATACGGGATCATAGGTTTTTATATCGGTCATCTCGTCGGACCCTCATCGGGCCATTGGGCTCATGTGTTCGAGCCGAGGTCGATCAAAGCCCACCCCATTAACTTAATGGGTTAGATTTTCGAACGAACCTGACCACATACAAATCGACTTGTGGGTTAGGTTTGAGCCACAGGCTAAATGATTTATAGGAATTTTTAATGTATTTTTTTGTAATTTATTTGTTTATAAAAGGATGAGTTTTGGTTTTAACTGGCACCAAAATGCAAACATCTCAGTAAGAACTAAATTTTCATGAATCAAAATTAATGAAGAGAAACTGTCAGAGGATATATTGCAATAAAAAGAACAAAGATACTCTTAAATGCAAATCGTAGTTCAAAAGGGGCAAAAGTTCATTCACTGAGGATGAAAGATGAAAAAGAAATAACAGGTTGAGGAGAGCTTGAGGCTTGCGGTGCAAGTGCTAATCCTCAAGGGCGAGCACATTGCTCTCACCTACTATGGTTGGCGAGGTCTTGGCCAACACAAGTCATCACTCCAAAGTAAAGGTAAAAAATAGTCTTCCCAGAATTCGGCATGTATACTTACCATGTATGGTATTATAATTGCCTTTTTCTGCCCATTTTTGATAGGAAATAGCGTTTTGGACTAGACAAGGGCTACCATGAGACTGTTGTAGTGGAACGCTAGTCACACTGTGGTTGTCACGTAATCGTAACATTAGAAACATCCATAAGATGAAGTTGCAAGTGGTCCCTACGTAGTCAACATTAGAAAATTTATTAATCACTCTTAGGGCTAAGTTGTCAAGCTACTACATTGACATCTATCTAGAAATGGCAACTCGGTTGTTACAACCCTTTCTCTGTGACTATTTGATTCCTTCCCAAGCCGTTACGAGCACATTGCTCTCACCTACTATGGCTGGCGAGGTCTTGGCCAACACAAGTCATCACTCCAAAGTAAAGGCAAAAAATAGTCTTCCCAAAATTCGGCATGTATACTTACCACCTATGGTATTATAATTGCCTTTTTCTGCCCATTTTTGATAAGAATATAGCGTTTTGGACTAGACAAGGGCTACCATGAGACTGTTGTAGTGGAACGCTAATCACACCGTGGTTGTCACGTAATCGTAACATTAGAAACATCCATACGATGTAGTTACAAGTGGTCCCTACATAGTCAACATTAGATAATTTGTTGATCACTCTTAGGGCTAAGTTGCCAAGCAACTACATTGACATCTATCTAAAAATGGCAACTTGGTTGTTACGACCCTGTTTCTGTGAATATTTCATTCCTTCTTAAGTCGTTTACGAGCACATTCACCTCACCTACTATGGCTGGTGAAGTCTTGGCCAACACAAGTCATCACTCCAAAGTAAAGGCAAAAAATAATCTTCCCAGAATTCGGCATGTATACTTACCATGTATGGTATTATAATTGCCTTTTTCTACCCATTTTTGATAGGAACATAGCGTTTTGGACTAGATAAGGGCTACCATGAGACTGTTGTAGTGGAACGCTAGTCACACCGTGGTTGTCACGTAATCGTAATATTAAAAACATCCGTAAGATGTAGTTGCAAGTGGTCCCAACGTAGTCAACATTAGGTAATTTGTTGATAACTCTTAGGGCTAAGTTGTCAAGTAACTACATTGTCATATATCTAGAAATGGCAACTCGGTTGTTACGACCATTAATCTGTAACTATTTCATTCCTTCCCAAGCCGTTTACGAGCACATTGCTCTCACCTACTATATAGCCGGCGAGGTCTTGGCCAACACAAGTCATCACTCCAAAGTAAAGGCAAAAAATAGTCTTCCCAGAATTCGACATGTATACTTAACATGTATGGTATTATAATTGCCTTTTTCTGTCCATTTTTGATAAGAACATAGCGTTTTGGACTAGACAAGGGCTACCATGAGACTGTTGTAGTGGAACGCTAGTCAAACCGTGGTTATCACTTAATCGTAACATTAGAAACATCCATAAGATGTAGTTGCAAGTGGTCCCTACGTAGTCAACATTTGATAATTTGTTGATCACTCTTAGGGCTAAGTTGCCAAGCAACTACATTGACATCTATCTAGAAATGCCAACTTGGTTATTACGACCCTTTTTCTGTGAATATTTCATTCCTTCTCAAGCCGTTTACGAGTACATTCCACTCACCTACTATGGCTGGCGAAGTCTTAGCCAACACAAGTTATCACTCCAAAGTAAAGGCAAAAAATAGTCTTTCCAAAATTTGGCATGTATACTTACCATGTATGGTATTATAATTGCCTTTTTCTTCCCATTTTTGATAGGAACATAGCGTTTTGGACTAGACAAGGGCTAACTTGAGACTGTTGTAGTGGAGCGCTAGTCAAACTGTGGTTATCACATAATCGTAACATTAGAAACATCCATAAGATGTAGTTGCAAGTGGTCCCTACATAGTCAATATTAGATAATTTGTTGATCACTCTTAGGGTAAGTTGTCAAGCAACTACATTGACATCTATCTAGAAATGGCAACTCGATTGTTACGACCCTTTTTCTGTGACTATTTCATTCCTTCCCAAGCCGTTTACGAGCACATTGCTCTCACCTATTATGGCTGGCGAGGTCTTGGCCAACAAAAGTCATCACTCCAAAGTAAAGGCAAAAAATAGTCTTCCCAAAATTCGACATTTATACTTACCATGTATGGTATTATAATTGCATTTTTCTACCCATTTTTGATAGGAACATAGCGTTTTGGACTAGACAAGTGCTACCATGAGACTATTGTAGTGGAACGCTAGTTACACTATGGTTGTTACGTAATCGTAACATTAGAAACATCAATAAAATGTAGTTGCAAGTGGTCTTACGTAGTCAAAATTAGATAATTTATTAATCACTCATAGGGTTAAGTTGTCAAGCTACTACATTGACATCTATCTAGAAATGGCAACTCGGTTGTTACGACCCTTTCTCTGTGACTATTTGATTCATTCCCAAGCCGTTTACGAGTACATTGCTCTCACCTACTATGGCTGGCGAGGTCTTGGCCAACACAAGTCATCACTCCAAAGTAAAGGCAAAAAATAGTCTTCCCAAAATTCGGCATGTATACTTACCACTTATGGTATTATAATTGCCTTTTTCTGCCCATTTTTTATAAGAACATAGCGTTTTGGACTAGACAAGGGCTACCATGAGACTGTTGTAGTGGAACGCTAGTCACACCGTGTTTGTCACGTAATCGTAACATTAGAAACATCCATAAGATGTAGTTGCAAGTGGTCCCTACGTAGTCAACAATATATAATTTGTTGATCAATCTTAGGGCTAAGTTGTCAAGCAACTACATTGACATCTATCTAGAAATGGCAACTCGGTTGTTACGACCTTTTTCTGTGACTATTTCATTCCTTCCCAAGCCGTTTAAGAGCACATTGCGCTCACCTACTATGGCTGGCGAGGTCTTGGCCAACACAAATCATCATTACAAAGTAAAGGAAAAAAAAGTCTTCCCAGTATTCGGCATGTATACTTATCATGTATGGTATTATAATTGCCTTTTTCTGCCCATTTTTGATAGGAACATAGCGTTTTGAACTAGAAAAGGGCTACCATGAGACTGTTGTAGTGGAATGCAAGTCACACTGTAGTTGTCACGTAATCGTAACATAGAAACGTCCAATAAGATGTTGTTGCAAGTGGTCCTTACGTAGTCAACATTAGATAATTTGTTGATCACTCTTAGCGCTAAGTTGTTAAGCAACTACATTGACATCTATCTAGAAATGGCAACTCGGTTGTTACGACCCTTTTTCTGTGACTATTTCATTCCTTACCAAGCCGTTTACGAGCACATTGCTCTCACCTAATATGGTTGGCGAGGTCTTGACCAACACAAGTCATCACTACAAAGTAAAGGTAAAAAATAGTCTTCCCAGAATTCGGCATGTACACTTACCATGTATGGTATTATAATTGCCTTTTTCTGCTCATTTTTAATGGGAAATAGCGTTTTGTACTAGATTAGGGCTAGCATGAGACTGTTGTAGTGGAACGCTAGTCACACTATGGTTGTCACGTAATCGTAACATTAAAACATCCATAAGATGTAGTTGCAAGTGGTCCCTACGTAGTCAACATTAGATAATTTATTAATCACTCTTAAGGCTAAGTTGTCAAGCTATTACATTAACATCTATCTAGAAATGGCAACTCGGTTGTTACGACCCTTTCTTTGTGACTATTTGAATCCTTCCCAAGCCGTTTACGAGCACATTGCTCTCACCTACTATGGCTGGCGAGGTCTTGGCCAACACAAGTCATCACTCCAAAGTAAAGTCAAAAAATAGTCTTCCCAAAATTCGGCATGTATACTTACCACCTATGGTATTATAATTGCCTTTTTCTGCCCATTTTTGATAAGAACATAGCGTTTTGGACTAGACAAGGGCTACCATGAGACTGTTGTAGTGAACGTTAGTCACACCGTGGTTGTCACGTAATCGTAACATTAGAAACATACATAAGATGTAGTTGCAAGCCCCTACATAGTCAACATTAGATAATTTGTTGATCACTCTTAGGGCTAAGTCGCCAAGGAACTACATTGACATCTATCTAGAAATGGCAACTTGGTTGTTACGACCCTTTTTCTGTGAATATTTCATTCCTTCTTAAGCCGTTTACGAGCACATTGCCCTCACCTGCTATGGCTGGCGAAGTCTTGGCCAACACAAGTTATCACTCCAAAGTAAAGGCAAAAAATAGTCTTCCCAAAATTCAGCATGTATACTTACCATGTATGATATTATAATTGCCTTTTTCTGCCCATTTTTGATAGGAACATATCGTTTTGGACTAGACAAGGGCTAACTTGAGACTGTTGTAGTGGAGCGCTAGTCACACTGTGGTTATCACGTAATCGTAACATTAGAAACATCCATAAGATGTAGTTGCAAGTGGTCCCCACGTAGTCAATATTAGATAATTTGTTAATCATTCTTAGGGTAAGTTGTCAAGCAACTACATTGACATCTATCTAGAAATGGAACCTCGGTTGTTACGACCCTTTTTCTGTGACTATTTCATTCCTTCTCAAGCCTGTTCCGAGCACATTGCTCTCACCTATTATGGCTGGCGAGGTCTTGGCCAACACAAGTCATCACTCCAATGTAAAGGCAAAAAATAGTCTTCCCAGAATTCGACATGTATACTTACCATGTATGGTATTATAATTACCTTTTTCTACCTATTTTTGATAGGAACATAGCGTTTTGGACTAGACAAGGGCTATCATGAGACTGTTGTAGTGCACGCTAGTCACACCGTGGTTGTCACGTAATCGTAACATTAGAAACATCCATAAGATTAGTTGCAAGTGGTCCCTACGTAGTCAACATTAAATAATTTGTTTACCACTCTTAGGGCTAAGTTGCAAGCAACTACATTGACATCTATCTAAAAATGACAACTTGGTTGTTACGACCCTGTTTCTGTGAATATTTCATTCCTTCTCAAGTCGTTTACGAGCACATTGCCCTCACCTACTATGGCTGGTGAAGTCTTGGCCAACACAAGTCATCACTCCAAAGTAAAGGCAAAAAATAGTCTTCTCAGAATTCGGCATGTATACTTACCATGTATGGTATTATAATTGCCTTTTTCTGTCCATTTTTGATAGGAACATAGCGTTTTGGACTAGACAACGGCTACCATGAGACTGGTGTAGTGGAACGTTAGTCACACCATGATTGTCACGTAATCGTAAAATTAGAAACATACATAAGATGTAGTTGCAAGTGGTCCTTACGTAGTCAACATTAAATAATTTGTTGATCAATCTTAGAGCTAAGTTGTGAAGCAACTACATTGACATCTATCTAGAAATGGCAACTCGGTTGTTACGACCCTTTTTCTGTGACTATTTCATTCCTTCCCAAGCCGTTTACGAGCATATTGCGCTCACCTACTATGGCTGGCGAGGTCTTGGCCAACACAAGTCATCACTACAAAGTAAAGGAAAAAAATAGTCTTCCCAGAATTCGGCATGTATACTTACCATGTATGGTATTATAATTGCCTTTTTCTGCCCATTTTTGATAGGAACATAGCGTTTTGAACTAGAAAAGGGTTACCATGAGACTGTTGTAGTTGAATGCTAGTTACACCGTGGTTGTCACGTAATCGTAACATTAGAAACATCCATAAGATATTGTTGCAAATGGTCCCTACGTAGTTAACATTAGATAATTTATTGATCACTCTTAGGGCTAAGTTGTCAAGCAATTACATTGACATCTATCTAGAAATGGCAACTCAGTTGTTACGACCTTTTCTCTGTGACTATTTCATTCCTTCCCAAGCCGTTTACGAGCACATTGCTCTCACCTACTATGGCTGGCGAGGTCTTGGCCAACACAAGTCATCACTCCAAAGTAAAGTCAAAAAATAGTCTTCTCAGAATTCGACATTTATACTTACCATGTATGGTATTATAATTGCATTTTTCTACCCATTTTTGATAGGAACATATCGTTTTGGACTAGACAAGTGCTACCATTAGACTGTTGTAGTGGAACGCTAGTTACACTGTGGTTGTCACGTAATCGTAACATTAGAAACATTAATAAGATGTAGTTGCAAGTGGTCCCTACGTAGTCAAAATTAGATAATTTATTAATCACTCTTAGGACTAAGTTGTCAAGCTACTACATTAACATCTATCTAGAAATGGCAACTCGGTTGTTACGACCCTTTCTCTATGACTATTTGATTCCTTTCCAAGCCGTTTACGAGTACATTGCTCTCACCTATTATGGCTGGCGAGGTCTTGGCCAACACAAGTCATCACTCTAAAGTAAAGGCAAAAAATAGTCTTCCCAAAATTCGGCATGTATACTTACCACTTATGGTATTATAATTGCCTTTTTCTGCCCATTTCTGATAAGAACATAGCGTTTTGGACTAGACAAGGGCTACCATGAGACTGTTGTAGTGGAACGCTAGTCACACCGTGTTTGTTACGTAATCGTAACATTAGAAACATCCATAAGATGTAGTTGCAAGTGGTCCCTACGTAGTCAACATTAGATAATTTGTTGATCAATCTTAGGGCTAAGTTGTCAAGCAACTACATTGACATCTATCTAGAAATGGCAACTCGGTTGTTACGACCCTTTTTCTGTGACTATTTCATTCCTTCCCAAGCCGTTTAAGAGCACATTGCGCTCACCTACTATGGCTGGCGAGGTCTTGGCCAACACAAATCATCATTACAAAGTAAAGGAAAAAAAGTCTTCCCAGAATTCGGCATGTATACTTATCATGTATGGTATTATAATTGCCTTTTTCTGCCCATTTTTGATAGGAACATAGCGTTTTGAACTAGAAAAGGGCTATCATGAGACTGTTGTAGTGGAATGCAAGTCACACTGTGGTTGTCACGTAATCGTAACATAAAAACATCCAATAAGATGTTGTTGCAAGTGGTCCCTACGTAGTCAACATTAGATAATTTGTTGATCACTCTTAGCGCTAAGTTGTTAAGCAACTACATTGACATCTATCTAGAAATGGCAACTCGGTTGTTACGACCCTTTTTCTGTGACTATTTCATTCCTTACCAAGCCGTTTACGAGCACATTGCTCTCACCTAATATGGTTGGCGAGGTCTTGGCCAACACAAGTCATCACTACAAAGTAAAGGTAAAAAATAGTCTTCCCAGAATTCGGCATGTACACTTACCATGTATGGTATTATAATTGCCTTTTTCTGCTCATTTTTAATGGGAAATAGCGTTTTGTACTAGATTAGGGCTAGCATGAGACTGTTGTAGTGGAACGCTAGTCACACTATGGTTGTCACGTAATCGTAACATTAAAACATCCATAAGATGTAGTTGCAAGTGGTCCCTACGTATTCAACATTAGATAATTTATTAATCACTCTTAGGGCTAAGTTGTCAAGCTACTACATTAACATCTATCTAGAAATGGCAACTCGGTTGTTACGACCCTTTCTTTGTGACTATTTGAATCCTTCCCAAGCCGTTTACGAGCACATTGCTCTCACCTACTATGGCTGGCGAGGTCTTGGCCAACACAAGTCATCACTCTAAAGTAAAGTCAAAAAATAGTCTTCCCAAAATTCGGCATGTATACTTACCACCTATGGTATTATAATTGCATTTTTCTGCTCATTTTTTATAAGAATATAGCGTTTTGGACTAGACAAGGGCTACCATGAGACTGTTGTAGTGAACGTTAGTCACACCGTGGTTGTCACGTAATCGTAACATTAGAAACATAAATAAGATGTAGTTGCAAGCCCCTACATAGTCAACATTAGATAATTTGTTGATCACTCTTAGGGCTAAGTCGCCAAGGAACTACATTGACATCTATCTAGAAATGGCAACTTGGTTGTTACGACCCTTTTTCTGTGAATATTTCATTCCTTCTTAAGCCGTTTACGAGCACATTCCCCTCACCTACTATGGCTGGCGAAGTCTTGGCCAACACAAGTCATCACTCCAAAGTAAAGGCAAAAAATAGTCTTCCCAGAATTCGGCATGTATACTTACCATGTATGGTACTATAATTGCCTTTTTCTACCCATTTTTTATAGGAACATAGCGTTTTGGACTAGACAAGGGCTACCATGAAACTGTTGTAGTGGAACGCAAGTCACACCGTGTTTGTCACGTAATCGTAATATTAGAAACAATAATAAGATGTAGTTGCAAGTGGTCCCAACGTAGTCAACATTAGGTAATTTGTTGATAACTCTTAGGGCTAAGTTGTCAAGCAACTACATTATTATATATCTAGAAATGGCAACTCGATTGTTTCGACCATTCTTCTGTAACTATTTCATTCCTTCCCAAGCCGTTTACGAGCACATTTCTCTCACCAACTATATGCTGGCGAGGTCCTTGCCAACACAAGTTATCACTCCAAAGTAAAGGCAAAAAATAATCTTCCCAAAATTCGACATGTATACTTACCATGTATGGTATTATAATTTCCTTTTTCTGCCCATTTTTGATAGGAATATAACGTTTTGG
Organism: Ottelia alismoides; assembly: GCA_037367405.1. Classification (NCBI taxonomy): domain Eukaryota; kingdom Viridiplantae; phylum Streptophyta; class Magnoliopsida; order Alismatales; family Hydrocharitaceae; genus Ottelia; species Ottelia alismoides. Next base: position 769,659 of record JAZKJV010002159.1, read on the forward strand.
ACTAGACAAGGGCTACCATGAGACTGATGTTGTGGAACGCTAGTCACACCGTGATTATCACATAATCGTAACATTAGAAACATCCACAAGATGTAGTTGCAAGTGGTTCCTACGTAGACAACATTTGATAATTTGTTGATCACTCTTAGGCTAAGTTGCCAAGCAACTACATTGACATCTATCTAGAAATGGCAACTTCGTTGTTACGACCCTTTTTCTGTGAATATTTCATTCCTTCTCAAGCCGTTTACGAGCACATTACCCTCACCTGCTATGGCTGACGAAGTCTTGGCCAACACAAGTTATCACTCCAAAGTAAAGGCAAAAAATAGTCTTCCCAAAATTCGGCATGTATACTTACCATGTATGATATTATAATTGCCTTTTTCTGCCCATTTTTGATAGGAACATATCGTTTTGGACTAGACAAGGGCTAACTTGAGACTGTTGTAGTGGAGCGCTAGTCACACTGTGGTTATCACGTAATCGTAACATTAGAAACATCCATAAGATGTAGTTGCAAGTGGTCCCCACGTAGTCAATATTAGATAATTTGTTGATCATTCTTAGGGTAAGTTGTCAAGCAACTACATTGACATCTATCTAGAAATGGAACCTCGGTTGTTACGACCCTTTTTCTGTGACTATTTCATTCCTTCTCAAGCCGTTTCCGAGCACATTGCTCTCACCTATTATGGCTGGCGAGGTCTTGGCCAACACAAGTCATCACTCCAAAGTAAAGGCAAAAAATAGTCTTCCCAGAATTCGACATGTATACTTACCATGTATGGTATTATAATTGCCTTTTTCTACCTATTTTTGATAGGAACATAGCGTTTTGGACTAGACAAGGGCTATCATGAGACTGTTGTAGTGCACGCTAGTCACACCGTGATTGTCACGTAATCGTAACATTAGAAACATCCATAAGATTAGTTGCAAGTGGTCCCTACGTAGTCAACATTAGATAATTTGTTTACCACTCTTAGGGCTAAGTTGCAAGCAACTACATTGACATCTATCTAGAAATGACAACTTGGTTGTTACGACCCTGTTTCTGTGAATATTTCATTCCTTCTCAAGCCGTTTACGAGCACATTGCCCTCACCTACTATGGCTGGCGAAGTCTTGGCCAATACAAGTCATCACTCCAAAGTAAAGGCAAAAAATAGTCTTCTCAGAATTCGGCATGTATACTTACCATGTATGGTATTATAATTGCCTTTTTCTGTCCATTTTTGATAGGAACATAGCGTTTTGGACTAGACAACGGCTACCATGAGACTGGTGTAGTGGAACGTTAGTCACACCATGGTTGTCACGTAATCGTAAAATTAGAAACATACATAAGATGTAGTTGCAAGTGGTCCTTACGTAGTCAAATTAGATAATTTGTTGATTAAGCTTAGGGCTAAGTTGTCAAGCAACTACATTGACATCTATCTAGAAATGGCAACTCGGTTGTTACGACCCTTTTTCTGTGACTATTTCATTCCTTCCCAAGCCGTTTACGAGCACATTGCGCTCACCTACTATGGCTGGCGAGGTCTTGGCCAACACAAGTCATCACTACAAAGTAAAGGAAAAAAATAGTCTTCCCAGAATTCGGCATGTATACTTACCATGTATGGTATTATAATTGCCTTTTTCTGCCCATTTTTGATAGGAACATAGCGTTTTGAACTAGAAAAGGGTTACCATGAGACTGTTGTAGTTGAATGCTAGTCACACCGTGGTTGTCACGTAATCGTAACATTAGAAACATCCATAAGATATTGTTGCAAGTGTTCCCTACGTAGTCAACATTAGATAATTTATTGATCACTCTTAGGGCTAAGTTGTCAAGCAATTACATTGACATCTATCTAGAAATGGCAACTCAGTTGTTACGACCCTTTCTCTGTGACTATTTCATTCCTTCCCAAGCCGTTTACGAGCACATTACTCTCATCTACTATGGTTGGCGAGGTCTTGGCCAACACAAATCATCACTTCAAAGTAAAGGCAAAAAATAATCTTCCCAGAATTCGGCATGTATACTTACCACGTATGGTATTATAATTACCTTTTTCTATCTATTTTTGATTAGAACATAGCGTTTTGGACTAGACAAGGGCTACCATGAGACTGTTGTAGTGGAACGCTAGTTACACTGTGGTTGTCACGTAATCGTAACATTAGAAACATCAATAAGTTGTAGTTGAAAGTGGTCCCTACGTAGTTAATATTAGATAATTTGTTGATACTCTTAGGACTAAGTTGCGAAGCAACTACATTGGCATCTATCTAGAAATGGCAACTCGGTTGTTACGACCCTATTTCTGTGACTATTTCATTCCTTCCCAAGCCGTTTACGAGCACATTACCCTCTCCTAATATGGCTGGCGAGGTCTTGCCAACACAAGTCATCACACCAAAGTAAAGACAAAAAATAGTTTTCCCAGAATTCGACATGTATACTTACTATGTATGCTATTATAATTGCATTTTTCTGCCCATTTTTTAGCGTTTTGGACTATACAAGGGCTACCATTAGACTGTTGTAGTGGAACGCTAGTAATACCGTGGTTGTCACGTAATCGTAACATTAGAAACATTCATAAGATGTAGTTGCAAGTGGTCCTTACGTAGTCAACATTAGGTAATTTGTTGATAACTCTTAGGGCTAAGTTGCCAAGCAACTACATTGTCATATATCTAGAAATGGCAACTCGATTGTTACGACCCTTTTCTGTGACTATTTCATTCCTTCCCAAGCCGTTTACGAGCACATTGCTCTCACCTATTATGGCTGGCGAGGTCTTGCCAACAGAAGTCATCACTCCAAAGTAAAGGCAAAAAATAGTCTTCCCAGAATTCGGCATGTATACTTACCATGTATGGTATTATAATTGCCTTTTTCTGTCCATTTTTGATAGGAACATAGCGTTTTGGACTAGACAAGGGCTACCATGAGATTGTTGTCGTGGAACGCTAGTCACACCGTGGTTGTCACGTAATCGTAATATTAGAAACATCCATAAGATATAGTTGCAAGTGGTCCCTACGTAGTCAACATTAGATAATTTGTTTATCACTCTTAGGGCTAAGTTGTCAAGCAACTACATTGGCATCTATCTAGAAATGGCAACTCGGTTGTTACGACCCTATTTCTGTGACTATTTTATTCCTTCCCAAGCCGTTTACGTGCACATTGCCCTCACCTACTATGGCTGGCGAGGTCTTGGCCAACACAAGTCATCACTCCAAAGTAATGGTAAAAAATAGTCTTACCAGAATTCTGCATGTATACTTACCATGTATGGTATTATAATTGTCTTTTTCTGTCCATTTTTGATAGGAACATAGCGTTTTGGACTAGAAAAGGGCTACCATGAGACTGTTGTAGTGGAACGCTAGTCACACCGTGGTTGTCTCGTAATCGTAACATTAGAAACATCCATAAGATGTAGTTGCAAGTGGTCCCTTCGTAGTCAACATTAGATAATTTGTTGATCAATCTTAGGGCTAAGTATAAATAATTATTTCCCCTATGTATATAAATAATAAAAATAAAATAAAAATAGCTTTTTATTCCTCATTTTATCCTATAAATAAATAAAATATAAAATGGGAGTAAAAATGTATAAAAATAAATAATTAAAAATAAAAAAAATCAAAAATCAATATAGTGTATATATACCTATGTATAGCTACTTTGTATATACCTTATTTTAATTTCCAAAAATTAATTAAAAATCACAAAAAAAAATAGAAAAAATTAAAACAAACATTTTCCATGTTTTAAGTTTTTGGAAATTCGGCCATTTAAAGGCCCAAAAAAATAAAATAAAAATTCCACCCTTGGCGGGCTCTGATTGGTCCACGAGGGATTGTTGACCCCCGGTCAACACCTCCCCCAGGACCACCAGAGCCCAGACCCGCTCGCCCGACCCGATTTCTTCGCTTTCTCCCTGTTCGATCCGCCTGCTAATCATGCAAACCGCGGGTTCTAATCCATCTGCGCACATCCGAGATCCTCGCCCGGAGGTTCGCATAGGGATCCGTGCTCCGATCTTCTTGCCCGACTTCGATTTAGCCGGACCCCTAGCACTATATATGCCGAGCTCCGCCGCACTTTCACGTCATCTTTGATCTTCCCCTCGGCGCCTGTGAGCTCCTCCAGACCACCCGAGTGACAGGCGAGTGATTTGGAGTGGAAGCGAGGCCTGGGCAGCCGGAAATCACTGATCCGGTGGTTGACTCCGCCGTGCGCCGCCGCGTGCGCGCCTGAGCCTCGGGGAGCTCGACGACCCCTTGAGGCAACGACCGGGAGCCTCCTTGGCTCCAGCCCAGTCGAATGCGTCCATCAGGTAACTTCCTTAGCCATTAGAGTAGCGTAGCTTTAGGTTTTTAGATTCGCAGTAGCGTAGCTCCGCCACCTCCACCAGCCGTCTCCGTCTACCCATCCGATCATCCGACACCGCCATCACCTCCGCCAGCCTTCTCTCCACCTGCTCCGCCCCTCCATTCCCCCTGGCTCGTCCCGGAGCAGGGTTACGGGTCTCACCCCTCCGCCGCTCGCCGGAGACCCTCCACTCTGCCTCACCGTTCACTTTCCGCCCGCTCTGACGGGTCGAGGCAGTTTGCCCTCGACCCCTCTTTCTTTCTGTGCAGGTCTTCAGGTCCATCGACCTCATCTGGAGGTCGGAGCTTCAGAGCACAGTAGCTCCCGTTCTTCGACGTCGCCGGAGCTCTCCTGAGCTCCTCTCTTCCTTCGGAGCGTTGCATCGGGTGCAGAGCTTCACGGGGAAGCTTCTCAGCACCTTAGGAGCGGTCGACGAGGACCACCGTGCACGCAGAGGGCCGGCGAAGCTCGCCGGCCGCCAGTTCTTCCACCATCCTCTTCGACCGTCAGATCAACCTCAGCTCCCAGTTTCGATCGAGACCGTCCATTTATCGAGGAGCAGTCACCGTCAGATCCATTTGAGGTTCGATCCCCACCGTCGATCCAGCGCAGCTCAGCCACCTCTCCTAGCCACCGTCCGATCTGCAACGTGGCAGCGCCTGGACCGTCCGACCACTGCGAGGGCTTCAGCGTTGGAGCGCCACTCGTTATCAGCCGTCCATCCAGCCACGTGGCGCCCATCTGTCGCCTCGACGTTAAATAAGGGGTAATTTGCTTAGGGCCCCCTCTTAGTTTGTCGTTTTATTTCTAGTCCTGTAAATATTTTTAGAACTTTATTTACGTAGGGTAAATTGCATTATGGACCTTGTGCTTAGTTTTATCTGCATGTATGCCCCTGTGTGTATGTGACCACGTGCTTCGCCACGTGCTTCGTTGGGCTTTTTACATCTTTTCACCTGTAGTTCTGGGTTGTTGTTGAATGAAGAAAAGCTTTTTGGTATTTGCAGTTATACCCCTGTGAGTGTTTTAATTGTGCATGTGCGGATTTTATTGGGTAAATTGCAATCGAGTCCCTGGGCTTTTGATACAAGTTATCAAAAGGCCCTAAGACTTAGTTTTTATTACCAAGAGGCCCCTGAGTGCCCCAGGCACGCGCCACGCGCGTGTTTAGCTGGGAAAATTGCACCTAGGCCCCCAGACTTTCGGGTATTTGCACATTCGTCCCTGTGCACAGTGCCCACTTGTTATTTTTGAATAAAATAGTAAATCACCTCCAAATCCAATGAAATTTTGACACATGGCTCCTGCCATGGTGTAGGAATTTCAGTGATTTTTGAGGACATTTTTACTTTCGTTTAGTATTTTTAAAAATTCAAAAACAGCCTTTTTAGTCACTGTCTAGGTTTAAAAATACCAAAAAAAATATAAAATCACCCCCAAAAATTCTAAAAAAATTAGATACTGTTGTTTGCTTTGTGTTTGATTTTCTAGCCAATTTTGGCTATTTTTCATTGCTTAAAAACCTTAAAAATTGAAAAATCCCTAAAAACCCATAAAAATTATAATAATTAATTTAAAAATCCAAAAACAATAATTAGGGTGCCTAAATTTTCCTTATTCTCTCTAGATTATAGGAAAATTACTCCAGGGCTTTTTGAGATCCTTAAATATTTTATTTTTGGGTCTTAAGCCTTGCTGGACAGTACCTTTTATTTTTAGCACTGTTTGATTTTTAGAAAATAATTTACCCATTAGAAAAATACCAAAAATTAACCAAAAACACTTAAAAACATAAAAAACATAAAAACAATTTTTCTTTAATTTTTGCTTGCTTTTTGGTGTGTTTAATAAATTGCCTAAGTGTGTTTTTATTTCCTTTCTCTTATTTTCTTAACCTTTTAAAAATCCAAAAAAATATAAAAATTAATAAAAACCACTAAAAATCACTTTTCTTTTATTTTATTTCGTTTTCACTACTTCGTAGGCCCTAGGCCAATCCGTGCTCCTTGTGTTCGACCCTGGGAGCTATACCAGGTTAATCCTATAGCTAGACCGCTCTTCTTTCGCGCTTGATTATTTTATCTGTTTGAGTGGTTGATTTTTCTTGATATACGTGGTCTGATTGCTTGGGTCACAACGACCTGATTTTTGTACCTCATACCCTAGTGATCGGGCCCGGTATCAACAGTCAGGCGTAAAGGTTACCATGACTGGCACTTTTAATTACTAGTCATCATTGAATCATCATCACTAACTTAATTTCTCATCCTCTCTTGAACTCTGATGTAGTCAACTTTACAGATCTAGGCATCTTGTTGATAATTATATTGAATAGTGATTCATACTTTAGTGATTTTGAATGATTGATCACAAAGATCTTCAGTCATTGATCATAGTTGATCTCATCAATTGGCGGCTTGCTTATTAATCTAGATTTATAAAAATATCTCAATGAACTCCTTTTTCAAACCACGAGATCATAAGTTGTTTATTAGAACTGAATTTAAAATTTAATTTAATGTAGAAATTTTACTTTTGTTATTTAACTCGTAATTTAGTGGCAAGACTCTTGATCTAATTTTTATAAGTCTCTTGTATGAAAAAAACCCTAATATAATGAACAAAAGATGAAAAGATGGTCGATGCAATCCTTCCTGGCACTGCAAAATTTCACCCTGAATCTTTTCTTCCACTAGATCTCAAGTCATTCTAATAATGCTAACATATTGAGATTATTATTTACTTATCCACCGTAGCCATCTTTCGATTCTTTATCACTATTACTAAGAGATATTGAGAAACCCTCTCAATTGGATGTATCAAGCTCCCAGCCAAGAGTTATACCCCTTTAGCTACTTTGTATCTTCCTACCCTTGCTAAAAAAATATGTCGGGTTAATTACGCGATCTTGATATCATTAAGATGGATCATAGTTAAATTCTTTATCTTTCGTCATTTTCAATAGGTTGAAATAGACCTTCTGTGATTGTTCTCGAGATTAAGAATCCAAATAAGTTGATAACAATATATTAAACAGATTTCAGAATACTTAATATTGAAAATAATCTCCTGATTATGTCATAAAATGGAATGTGCTCCATTAAAAATAATCTCCTCATTATGTCATAAAATGGAATATGCTCCAGCGGTATAGATATTGTGCATCAAAAACCATGAAAAAAAATGTGGCAGATTCTTAAGTTGACTATACTCTGAAGAGAAGAATTTTGCTTGCATTATGCAGATTTGTCTAATGTTTAAAATGAAGCAGAATACCCAACCTTTAGTTGAATATTGCTATGTTGGGAATTCTAGTTTTAAAAGGTTAAATTCTTACACACATGTATGTATATGTGCAACACATGGACTGTTCAGATATCCATTGATTGTTGATCTTTTTCTTCCGGATCTGGAATCTCCATATGAGGTCGTGTTGTCACAAAGGATTACCATATCAAATATTTCTTCTAGTTAGGAGGTACATATTAAGTTGAGTATATTATCTATATTATTTCATACACCTAAGAAAGGTGAGACCACCTCTGCCATGGTTGCTTCTTCTAGGAGGGACAGATTAGGTCCACTCATGCCCACAACCGTGATTGTTTTACATCAAGATGAGCCATATATTATTTTACTTTTCTAGATGTAGTGGCCATAGAGAAGATTGTTGCTGGTTAAAGCATAATAAACATGTAGCTCATCAAACAGTCTTTTGAGATGTTGATGATATCATGATTCTATGTATACCATCTCAAGAGATAAGTATGATGACCTTCTTTATAGGCTTCATTAGTGTTGTATATCCTTAAATTAAACTCTAGTTCCAATGACCCTTCTGCAGAACATGATATCACTGCCTTTACCGACCCTCATGTATATCTCACAATGGTTTAAATGTTCTTGGGAATCATTTGTACTTCTATTATTAGTATTGAGATGTTATTTATGTATTCACATCATATTAACCATGAATATACAATTAGAATTTAGATGAAAGTGCAATCTATCTTCTGCCACATGCAATACACAAGTATTATAGAGTCAAATTTCCATTGCTTTACCACAAGACCCTTGTTCCCAACATGTTATAATATATGGTAACCCAGTTATAGCATATCTAGAATATACAACACTCCAGCAACCTATTACTATCAAAATGTGTAAAGACCATGCATGGAAAGCAGCAAGACAGGGGAAAAGATTGTACCCTTGATCCTTTAAGTTTGGAAGGATTTTGTGGCTTTATCTAACATACAACAATAGATAAAATACCTGATGGATAGCAACATAAAAAAAAACTGAATTAGAAACTTCAACATTGACTTTAATGAGAACAAAGAGGAGAGAGATATGTACCTTTGAATATCTCCACTTTGGAGATCCAAACTTGCTTGCAACATCCTTTTCTTGACAGGAGCTTCAGTTCATTCGGATCCGGATGTTACAAATATAAAAACCTCAAAGAGAGTCTCGTCCTCGAGACTCGGGTCAAGGTCACTTTATGTCTTGTTTGGATCTTATCTGGCCATAAAAACCTCAAAGGGTTTTGAACCCATAAAAACCTCAAAGGGAAAACAAGCCGTGTTCTTTCAATATATATAATTAAATGGGCTTGTTTTGACAATTACCTGAAAGAGTTGTGGGTATCGTGCCCGCATATCCACTTTTGTCTTCCATGTTGCCTCTTTGACATCATGTCGGTGACATAGCACCTTTATTAGAAGAATCTCTTTGTTGCGAAGCTTTTTTTTTACAACACTATCGAGTATTTGTACTAACCTTCTCTTTGTAAATCAAATTTGACTCCACATCAAGGTTCTCATAGCTGATGACGTGGTGAAGGTCGTACTTGTAATTCCTTAAATTGATAGGTGTAGAGAAAGGGTTACTCGATAGACCACCTTACACATACGACTAAAAATTTCAAATAATCCAACGTATCGTGGTGTCAACTTGCTATGAGCACTAAATCTCTTTACTCCCTTTATGGGAGATACTCATAGAAACACTCAATCTCCTTCTTGTGTTTTCAGGAATTCCATCAATATGAAGGATTAAGTTAAATATTGATAAGTTATTATTTGAATCGATTAAGAGAAGAGGACCGGATTACATGAAACTCCAAATTTCTTTTCTGACGGTCTGCATAGCTCTTCTAGCAGCTCTGAGTCATCAGAAGCCTTCCCCTTACAAGATCGATCAACAGTTCTCGTAGTCCCTTCCCAAAGAGATCTACAGAGTAAAATGTATGTTCACCTACCTTACTCCAACTGAGAGGTGCGAGACATCTCCGCTCGTATAGGGCTTCGAATGATGTCATACCAATACTGGAATAATGACTGTCGTTGTACGGGAGTTCTACCAATGACAGGTGGTCCTTCCAAGATCATTTCTACTCTAGAGTACATGCACATGGCAAATTCTCAAGTATCTGAATAACACATAGTATCGTATGCAGAACTCATCTTCAGCTCTATCTGTGGTGTTGACATAAGCCGGTACTAGTAGTGAGATATAAACCTCGAGTCTCCATCAGACACTACCTCATGTGGTATATCATAAAATTTGATAATATTTTTTTTTGCACATGTAATCTAGCCAGTCTAGATGGAGTGTAGGTCATGTTGATATGTATGAAATGGATTGACTTGGCCAATCTGTCAACAACATCCCAATAGCATCGTGACCACCTATTGTCTTTACTAGTCCCGTGACAAAATCCATAGAAGTGTTCTTCCACTTTTATTCGAAAAAGGGGAGAGACTGTAACAACCATGGTGGTCTCTTATGTTCTGCCTTGACCATCTGATAGATCACGCACTTGCTAACACGACATGTTGCATCTCGCTTCATTCCGTCCTGCCAGAATGTAGACCTAGATCCTGGTACATCTTTGTGCTACCAAGAAGAATAGACAATCGTGAATTGTGTGCCTTATCAAGAATATCTCTGCGCAACTACTCATTGTTGGGCGCAATTACCCAGCCAACCTTCCACAAAATAGACTTAGTCCTCACAAAATCATCACGTTTGTCCTTGATGACACGCATGCATCTGTCTAAAATTCAAGGATATGTCCTATATCCTTCTACTATGCAATCCCAAAGAATGTTGAATCGCGGAGGTATGACAGTAGATGAGGACGCACTCTTATGAGGATGTCAATTAGTCAAGGTTACGAGTATATCTCATGTATATAGCTAGTTTGCCGTATGTGTGTGAGCTTTCCTGCTAAGCGCATCTGCCACCACGTTTCCTTTACCAGAATGGTAAGAGATCATGTATTCAAAATCCTTCAGTAGTTCAAACAACCGATGTTGTCTCATATTTAGCTCTTTCTGATTATAGATGTACTTCAAACTTTTGCGATCTATGAAGATATCAAAATTCACCTCATATGGATAGTGGTGCTAGATCTTAAAAACGAGGACAACTGTTACCAACTCCAAGTCGTGGATGGAGTAATTCCGCTCATGCAGCCTCTATTGACGTGATGCATAAACAATCATGTAACCTTGCTGCATTAGAACCACTCTTAAACATTCATTTGAAGCATTTGTATATACTGTATAATCTTGAATGTTTGAAGAAAGTGCAAGAATGGGCACATTTGTTAATCTTTCTTTCAATGTCCTTTAAGGTCAATGAAAGGAACTCTCATCTGTGTCAAAATGACTCATGGAAAGCCACAGACGAAGCATCTATAATAATTATCTAGTTCAGGAAAGCTTCGAATTCGAGTGACTGTCTTGGAATATTCCCAAGACATAACTTCCTCAATGTTCGTAGGGTCAACTGGCATACCTGCTCCAGAAATGACATGTCCAAGGAATGAGGTTTTGGATAACCATAACTCACATTTGTTCAGCTTAACATACTACTTATGATTTTGAATGTTGTCTTCCGAATATCCAACTCTTGAATCCTCAGCTAATGGTAGCCAGATCAGAGATCGATCTTTGAAAATACCAAAGATCCATGTAGCTGATTGAACGAGTTATCAAAGTATGACAGAGGATAATGGTTCTTCACCGTTTCTTGTTCAGTTGTATGAAATCAATGCTTAATGTCATTGATCCATCCTTCTTTCTGATAAAAGAACGGGAGCACTCCAAGGTGTAGTGCTCGACCTTCTGAAACTTAAGTCAAGTAACTCATGTAGCTGCACCTTTACCTTTCTCAACTCGGTTGGTGTCATGCGGTACGGAGTTATCGAGATTGGTTGTATATCTCGTAGTCATGTAATTTCGAACTCGAACTCTTTATCAGGTGGTAACCTGACAAATCATTAGCGAACACATTAGGGTAATTTGACACTATCGTAATGTCTTGAGCCATCGGCTCTCTACCAGACGTCTCTCGGACAATTGCTAGATATGTATCACATCCCTAATCAACAAGTCTTAGAGTTCTCAATACTGAGATATACTCCATTTTGGAGTCATGTAATGTACCTTTATAGGTAGACTCGGGTAAGTCTGGAATCTTGAAGACAGTCGTCTTCATGAATTAATTACCCAAGGCATGATGAGCTGACATTCAATTCATACCCAAAGTTAGGTCAAACTTATTGAGCTGTAGTAGCAAACAGTCTGCTATTGTCTCATGTCCACCAATCAACATTGGTAGCTATCAGACTATTAGTCTTATGATGATCAACTAGCCACACGGCCCATAATGTGACAAGGATGATCTAGGGCATCTGCACCTCTACCTACTGAAGTTAGAAGTTCAAAGATCATTCATCGTTCCAGAATCAATTAAAAAGAGAGAAAGGTCGGCACTAGATGCCATGGTTCTGTATAAGAACCAATATCCTTAATTACAATAGTTGATGTTCGTGGATATTTCTATTATGCTTTTTCTCTTCTTAGGATACAATATGGAAATAAATTGCAATTGGTGACATCTGTGGTCATTTATTTTGAATGTCATATTTCCCTTTCTGATTCGCGACAAGTCAAAGAACTGTAGCTATCCAATACCTAATGCGATTGAACTATAATACTACGAATGTATGTAGCAGGGTATCACTGCTCTGATACCAAACTGTGAGGCCCGCTCCTTCTCGGATCTGGGTAACCCGTTTACACATCATCCGTAGTATCATGTTCTCTATAAATCGCATTAGGGAACTGGAAATTAGGGAAATTTTTTTTATACGGATGACATTCACATTAACTAGTAAGCCACAAAACTACAGTATGTCACAGTTATATTGCATAAATTTCCATATCAGTTTATATGTAACAACAGAAATTGCATTATATACATGTATCCCAATTTTATCAGAAGAGAAATAAAAGCATAAATATCTTGAACAAACTATAACATACATACCTGCTATGTTTTGCTTCAGAAACTGACATTCAACTCTCCCAATACAACGGTATAGGTATTTTGCCTGCAATCCATGGAATAGGGAGAAAAGAACATCAACAAATGTTGAGTAAATCTTAATTAATTAAAAATAACAGGAAATTTAGTGGTTCCAAAAGAAAGCAAGTAATTTGGCCTTAACAATTAAAATTAAGAGCTACTTGCAATGAAACATGCTTTCAAGTTGTTTGGTATGTAAAACCCCACTCTACTCATCCTACATTAATTACTCATATTAATCATTTTTATACAAAGATTATATGATCCATATTTTAACTGTCACCTTTTAATTAATTATAAATCATGTTTAATGGATCTTGAGATGTGGATGTTGAGTCTTTATTCTTGGTCTTTATCTAATCTCTCAGATTTAGTGGATAATATGGGATCTTGATCCGAATGTGATCTTATATTATGATTCTAAGGTGTGACTCCAGTATAAAAATGTATATGATTTCCGTTCTTCCTCATCAATTTCAAGTTTCAATGACTTATTCAATGCCTATCATAATTGAGATGATCCAGATTTCGTGAGTATTTAATGATTTGACATGGTTGAGATGATTCAGGTCTCTTTTGATGTTTGTGAGTCATGTGGATAGACCATAGTAAGTGTAGATGATGAGTCTGATGTTTTGATTCTTTCTTGTTGAATTTCTCGAGCTTAGTGGATAGTCTGTGTTCTTGGTCTAGTAAGACCTCACACTATGACTCTAAGGCAGTAAGGAAACCTTAGGGTTGGGGTGCCTCCGTAGGCATGCGATGGAGTAAAATGCATCCTAACTAAGTTCCCAACACGTCCACTAGCTATTTCAAACAACTGTGATAGTAGCTTGTAGTCTGATAAGGATGATTTTCATGATATGGTCTTTTCTCTTTGTCAGGAATTATTGGTGGAAAAGTAACTAGTTCAACTTAACTGAACCAAGCTTCTATGTAACCAATTCAACTGTAATTCAACTTTAGCCAACTCAATTGTGACTCAATCCAATTTCAATGTATCTTTTTCAGATTCAACTGTAACTGATTTAGAGGTAGCCATAGAGGATTCGGATGTATACATGGATGATTCAGATGTAGCATCGCCAAGTCTGTTGGCGAAAAATAAATAAAACTCAAGCGTGAAGTAGCCTATAAAAGAGGCTCTTCCGTCTCGCCCTCTAATTGGAAGGGCGGTCCAATAGAGGGATAGGTCTACTCCAAAACTACGCCACTGAGACGGGTGAGAGAGACTCTCTAGAAAAGTCGCTCTAAAAGAAAAACCGGCCCGACCGGTACGGGCTAACGAGCTCAAAAAACTAAAACCAAGGGTCCTCCAGCCTAGGTACCCTAAAGAACAAGGGTCAGCGGAACTGGTCTTTAAAAGAAAACCTGTGGATCCTAGAGAGGCGTAAAAACTGCGAGCGCTCGCGAAAAACCGAGAAAAAGACTGGGATCCTAGACCCGCGCACGAAGCGGCCGCTGCCCTAACTGGGCTTCCTAATCTTCCGCCCAGCTGAGGGTCACCGCCCCCTCGCACAGTCAGGCGTAAAGGTTACCATGACTGGCACTTTTAATTACTAGTCATCATTGAATCATCATCACTAACTTAATTTCTCATCCTCTCTTGAACTCTGATGTAGTCAACTTTACAGATCTAGGTATCTTATTGATAATTATATTGAATAGTGATTCATACTTTAGTGATTTTGAATGATTGATCACAAAGATCTTCAGTCATTGATCATATATGATCTCATCAATTGGCGGCTTGCTTATTAATCTAGATTTATGAAAATATCTCAATGAACTCCTTTTTCAAACCAAGAGATCATAAGTTGTTTATTGGAACTGAATTTAAAATTTAATTTAATGTAGAAATTTTACTTTTGTTATTTAACTCGTAATTTAGTGGCAAGACTCTTCATCTAATTTTTATAAGTCTCTTGTATGAAAAAACCCTAATATAATGAACAAAAGATGAAAAGATGGTCGATGCAATCCTTCCTGGCACTGCAAAATTTCACCCTGAATCTTCTCTTCCACTAGATCTCAAGTCATTCTAATAATGCTAACATATTGAGATTATTATTTACTTATCCACCGTAGTCATCTTTCGATTCTTTATCACTATTACTAAGAGATATTGAGAAACCCTCTCAATTGGATGTATCAAGCTCCCAGCCAAGAGTTATACCCCTTTAGCTACTTTGTATCTTCCTACCCTTGCTAAAAAAAATATGTCGGGTTAATTACGCGATCTTGATATCATTAAGATGGATCATAGTTAAATTCTTTATCTTTCGTCATTTTCAATAGGTTGAAATAGACCTTCTGTGAATGTTCTCGAGATTAAGAATCCAAATAAGTTGATAACAATATATTTAACAGATTTCAGAATACTTAATATTGAAAATAATCTCCTGATTATGTCATAAAATGGAATATGCTCCATTAAAAATAATCTCCTCATTATGTCATAAAATGGAATATGCTCCAGCGGTGTAGATATTGTGCATCAAAAACCATGAAAAAAAATGTGGCAGATTCTTAAGTTGACTATACTCTAAGAGAAGAATTTTGCTAGCATTATGCAGATTTGTTTAATGTTTAAAATGAAGCAGAATACCCAACCTTTAGTTGAATATTGCTATGTTGGGAATTCTAGTTTTAAAAGGCTAAATTCTTACACACATGTCTGTATATGTGCAACACATGGACTGTTCAAATATCCATTGATTGTTGATCTTTTTCTTCCGGATCTGGAATCTCCATATGAGGTCGTGTTGTCACAAAGGATTACCATATCAAAGATTTCTTCTAGTTAGGAGGTACATATTAAGTTGAGTATATTATTTATATTATTTCATACACCTAAGAAAGGTGAGACCACCTCTGCCATGGTTGCTTCTTCTAGGAGGGACAGATTAGGTCCACTCATGCCCACAACCGTGATTGTTTTACATCGAGATGAGCCATATATTATTTTACTTTTCTAGATGTAGTGGCCATAGAGAAGATTGTTGCTGGTTAAATCATAATAAACTTGTAGCTCATCAAACAGTCTTTTGAGATGTTGATGATATCATGATTCTATGTATACCATCTCAAGAGATAAGTATGATGACCTTCTTTATAGGCTTCATTAGTGTTGTATATCCTTACATTAAACTCTAGTTCCAATGACCCTTCTGCAGAACATGATATCACTGCCTTTACCGACCCTCATGTATATCTCACAATGGTTTAAATGTTCTTGGAAATCATTTGTACTTCTATTATTAGTATTCACATCATATTAACCAGGAATATACAATTAGAATTTAGATGAAAGTGCAATCTATCTTCTGCCACATGCAATACACAAGTATTATAGAGTCAAATTTCCATTGCTTTAGCTTACCACAAGACCCTTGTTCCCAACATGTTATAATATATGGTAACCCAGTTATAGCATATCTAGAATATACAACACTCAAGCAACCTATTACTATCAAAATGTGTAAAGACCATGCATGGAAAGCAGCAAGACAGGGGAAAAGATTGTACCCTTGATCCTTTAAGTTTGGAAGGATTTTGTGGCTTTATCTAACATACAACAATAGATAAAATACCTGATGGATAGCAACATAGAAAAAACTGAATTAGAAACTTCAACATTGACTTTAATGAGAACAAAGAGGAGAGAGATATGTACCTTTGAATATCTCCACTTTGGAGATCCAAACTTGCTTGCAACATCCTTTTCTTGACAGGAGCTTCAGTTCATTCGGATCCGGATGTTACATGCTGACACTCAGGTTTCCTGAAGCCTCCAAAGATTTTATCCCATCCTCGAGCATCATTAGATCAAATCCAAACTCGACTTCCTCATCCCAATCCCTCAGGTGAAAAATCAACTCATCTCATCAAAAACCGCAGTCGTGCATGTGATGTGATGATCATATTCTTTTGTCTGAGATTAAGCATGGAATATAGCATGCAAATCTAGAAACCTAGGAGAATGTGGACGATTAAGTCTATGACCCTGATGGCTAAGGCTGGTTAACCTAAAATCTCAAAGACCTCAAAAAGCTAAGTCTCCTTGACCAATTCAGATCTTGGGTGGAAGTGTAAGTGTAGAGGACTAATCCAACTTCTTCATTCAAAAACAAGACTTTTTTTTTGAACTTCAAGAGATATTAGAACTCCCTAAACTCAATTGAGCATCTGCAATTCAGCCAGTATGGATGTAAGTACAGGCCGAAGCCCGTTGCTTGAGGACGGGGCCTTGCGCGATATCCTCTAAACCATCCAATCTGCTAAGGGCGAACCCTCACTGAATGCGGCTTACTTAATTGGGCTTAGTAGTCACTAATGGCTCTTAACGGGTTTTGCAGTTTTCTCATTTTTATGGATTTTAATAAAGGTTAAAACACGAGTTAATCTCAACTTTCCTTGAAAAGAGATGGCGATTTTTTCAAAACCATGTCACACAAATAAAAAGTTTTTCAAAACATTTTCAAAAGAATTTTTCAAAACAAGGAAAAATCATTTTTGAAAATATTTTTATAAAAATAGCGTAACATAACATAGAAAAGCCGCGAAATCATTTGAGTTCTCTTAGTCCAAAGATTTTAACCTTAGCCAAAAAGTTTTTAAATTTTTCAAAATTTTCAGATTATAGCTAAAGTAAATATACGATAAATACGGTATGCCCCCCTATACTTAAACATTGCTATGCCCTCATAGCACTAGATGTTACAAGTACATAGGTCCATTTAAGTATAGCGAAATAAACGGGAGCTAAGAGGGACTCCCCCTATACTTAGTTAGAAATAACCTAAGTATAAAGGCAAGAAAAGAAGAGTAGAGAAATTACAGGGACTCGGGTCCCCCCTATACTTAGGCTGAGATTAGCCTAAGTATAAAGATGGGAATTGATGTTGGGAGGGACCCAAGGTGAACGAAGAAGAGGAATGGATCTACAAGTGAGCGGTTGAATATTCGGAGATGAAATGGAGTGACTAAGTTTTAGGGTGTGTATCGAAGCAACCATGGCTCAATCAATCAAGCAAACCCTTAGTTTCACCAACTCACTCATGAAACCAACCAAGGTTGGTTTATATCTTGTCGGTTTTATTGGTGATAAAACATTAGATATTTACGCGAAGAAAATGTGAAGTGAAAATCATTGCGTAAGCGAGGGTATTACTCTCCCAAAACCAAAGTTTTACTCCATTTTATGTTTGACTTGCAATTAACAGTCCCAATTTTATTTTAGGTTATCACTGAATTATGGTTAGCACATAAATCAAGAAATCATCGTCTAGCGTTCATTCCATTTTCCATTAATCCTAGGTGATCAAGCTAGGAAATGAAAGCCGAGAAAAACATGTATTCGATTAAAACTGCGATCTAAGCTAAGCGATAAATCATGCAGTGATTTGACGATAAATCCGTGAAAAACTGGGGCCATTTTGAAAACCAAATTCAACATGTATGCAAGTCGAAAAAGACGCACCTAATCATGCATCTATTAGCAGTGATTGATTTTCATTGATTTTAGCTAAGTGATGCGAGATTATGTGCGTATATAATTTAGTGTGTCCTACCTATGAGCAAGCAAGTAAAAGATGAAAAATGAAATATGCTCAAAGAGCCGCGTGCCTGATCCTAGGTCGACACTCAAGTGGGGACGATCCCCACACAACCACATTCTTTCGATTACACACGCGAGTCTTCGATCGAAGACCGTTGTAAAAGATGAGTTTATTACAAGTTCATGCATGGAAATTAAAATGCAAGACAATTTTTTTTCTTTCTTCTTGATGTACTCCAAGCGGTTCCTGTGGTTCCTCTCAGCGGGAGACACCAGCTCCTCGCCTACTTGATCCATCAAGGGCCCTGCCACAGAAACAATGATTAGAGATCAATCGAAAAGAAAATTTTATAATGCAAAATAAATGAATAAAAATGACCTATAAAAAAGATACTCTGAAATAAACAAAAAATCCAAAAAATAAAAGAAATGAGCCGTGTCCCAGGCAACAACGCCATTTGATGAACCACAAAATCGGCCCTTTAAGAGTGCGAAATTAGCACTTGGAATCATCATCGTAGTCGGGCCGATTTGGTTCATCAAAAAGACCAATTCATTGATATATGTCAAATAAGAATGCGATGGTCATGAAATTTTATTTTACTTGGTGAGATAACCAAGGTCGAACTCAGGGACACGAGCCTCTCTGATATTAGTCAGATTTTAGTCTATTTAGCTAAGTGTTGAGTTACAGGTATATAGGTCAAATTATGCAGACACGACAATGCATTCAAAATAAACATGCATTTTTTTTATCAATTTTTATCATGCAAATAAATGCCAAGAAATTCAATGAAAATACATCATAGATATGCCCTAGATCAAGTTGATGAGCTAACTAATGAGCATCAATTTCAGGTTTAAGAAGATATACTTGATTTCAAAGTTGAATAAGGCATATTAGACACAAAGCCAACAAAATAATACATAGAACTTCATGTGTCCAAAATTAGAAATTATCGATGCCATTAAGAAGAACATCAAGCAAGCTTTAAAATGCCACTGAAATCAACTGAAACGGAATTACGGTGCTCAAGATACGCATAACGGAAAGCAAGGGCATAACTGAAAGAAAACATGAAAAGATAACTACAAACAGGTCCCTGGGAAGGACTAAAATACAATAAAAATAAGTTGTGAGGCCTTCCCTATAAATAAACCTTACGCGCGGGGACATTTTTACAAATTGAAGAAATTTGGAGGGCTTCTCTACAAATTACCCAGACGCGCACGTGCCAGGCACGTGCCATCCAGGTTCAGAAGAAGGCTTGGGCTCAGCAGAGGCTCGGAGTCAGCTTCGGCTTGGTTCGGCTAGGCTCGCATACAGGCTCGACGGAGGATCGGGGGTAGGCACGGTGCTGCTGTGGTGAAGACACGTGGCCGAAGATGGGCCATCCGATGGTGACGATCGGATGGATGTTGCTAGCTCCTGGCTAGACGACGTGGCTGCGTTAAGTCTGTCGGATCGAGAGGATCCAACGGACTATTGACATTGATGGCGTGGCTTCATAGGGGCCATTGGATCGTGTGGATCCAAGGGCTCCTGTATAATCGGCCAAGAGCTATGTGGCTGCACGGAGGCCGTTGGATCAAGAAGATCCAACAGATGCTGACGTTGACTGCGTGGTCGCATCTAAGCCGTTGGATGGTCGCTGGGAATAGACCATCCAACGGCAGCTGTTCTCTCTCCCCCACCTTCGGCTGGCGGCGAGTTTGGAGCTCCGGCGAGGCAGCTCCGGCTCCGCCGCTCGCTCCCGGCTACGGTGGACTTCCCCCGAGCTAAAGGACGAGTCGTCGATGAAGCGGAGAACTCGGGGAACGTCCAGGAGACTATGGTGTTGGTCATCGGAGCTCAGAATTTGCAGGCGGCTGTGACGAAGTAGGCTCAGGCGAGGCTCCGGCCATTGACGTATAGGACACCTGCATCGTTAGTGTATAGCCGAAGCAAACGTGGGACGTGTGCGTGAATGGAGTGGAAGCTCAATTGGGCGAAGAAGGCGAGAGCTCGAAGCTCCTCCGCCGCGAGGTGGCGGAGGAGATGGGTTGAGGCGATGGGAGGTATGGAAGAAGGAGACGATGAGCGGAAGTGTGCGCGTGAATGGTGGGGTGAAGGTGAAGCTCTAGGAGAAATCAATGGAGTGGGAAAGGGGGTAGAATGACCTACGTAATTGTAAGAAATGAAACAAAAAGTACAAGAAGGGATCGGAGGCTTACCTGAGCGATGGCGGGTCGATGGGCTTGTGCACGAGCTCCATGGTGGAGCTCTGGTCTTCGCTGGACCTCCCCAACCGATGGAGGCATCTCGAGCGGTCGCAATTGCGCCGCGACTCTGCCGTGGAGGTCGGAGGGTCTCACTGGGGGAGCGGGTCGTCTTCGCTCGATCCCGACGCCTCCCCCTGTCACAGGGAGGCGGAGGAGGGCTGGGCCCCTCCCCGCGTAAAGATGGACAAGCGGGAATTGAGGAGGCGGCAGAGTATTTAAAGCTTGAGTTTGGCGGTTAAGGTGATGGAGACGTGGGTTTG
Organism: Ottelia alismoides; assembly: GCA_037367405.1. Taxonomy (NCBI): domain Eukaryota; kingdom Viridiplantae; phylum Streptophyta; class Magnoliopsida; order Alismatales; family Hydrocharitaceae; genus Ottelia; species Ottelia alismoides. The sequence continues at coordinate 790,510 of JAZKJV010002159.1, forward strand.
GAGGAGAAGATGGGACGACTGGAGGGGCTCTCGTGGGTTACTAGATGACTGGCGAGGGTTGCGGTGGAGTGGCAGAGAAAATAGGAAGGGGGAGAGGACTTTGCGAGATGGGGATCGTGGGGAAGAAGGCGTCTGGATGTTGACGATGACTGGCGGCCGTTGGATCTGGAGATCCAACGGTTGTAGATTAGGCGCGAAGTAGCGGTCTTGTTCAAATCCGGGGCGATGCGATCGGTGGCGGATGAAAGCGCCACGTGTCATGCAAAGGGGACGGCGCTTAAGGACGGTTTGGATGAGGAGTTAGGGCTGATCGAGCGGTTAGGATCCGAGAGCGGATTGAGCAGCTTGGATGAGAGGATCGCGGGCGTGATCAAGCGGATCTCAATGCACCACGTGGCGTGCTCAGCTTGCGGCGCGAACGGAGGGCGGTGATGGGAAGCTGTGGTTGATCGAAGGGATGGGGGGCGCCAAAGGAAGAGGCGGCTGTGATGGAAGATCAGGGATGCGATCCAACGGTGTACACGCCGCCACGTGGCGAGCTCTGGTGAGGGCGCTAACATGCGGTGCAGATTAAGGGTGAGAGATGATCAGACGGCCGGGAATTGAGGCACGCGTGGAAGTCAGCTGGCCGTTGGGTCAGAAGGAGATCCAACGGTCTAGGAAGGGGGCGGATAAGACAAGTGAGGCGGGGCCACGTGGCTCACCCAGAACGGGCCACGTGGCCCAATCGGATTATTCAGATGATATTTTTGATATTTAAGGCTTATTTGGTCGAATTTGAGAAAACTCAAAACATGAAAGTTGTAGATCTTGATGAAATCTACAAGTTTCATGTTGACCAAAACTGAAGATGAGATCAAACAAAGACCTGAAATATTTTTAAGGGTATTTTCAAGGCTAAAAATACCACTGATTTTTGGTTTGCCATTTTTTGGGATTTTTAATTTATTTAAGACTCTGTTAATTACATGACATTACCTGGGTTTTATTGACACTCAGCTTAAGCAAGGGGGTTAATAATGAGAAATTATAATGATGAAACTGAGTTTCATCACGGGCCTAGGCCCGACCCAAGGCCCGAAATAATTAGATAGGCTTGGGCTTGGGCCCTTCAGGGCCCGGCCCAGCCCGGCCCATGTCCATCCCTATCATGAGGTATTAATGTTTGGCATATGCATACCTTGATCGAGATTTTTGAGGAAAATTCTGTACTACAGTTCGACTGAGGAGCTTTGGGACACCCTTGAGGAAATGCACTTGATGTAGTAGCTAATATGATGGCTTTAGAAGAGTGTGTATAAGCTCATAATGAAGGACGCGATCTAGCTAGCGAAGGTAATGAAGTTATATGTGAAACTTGCAAATGGGGCCATGAACAAGTTGTTGCTTGTGAAGTGTGTAAAGAAATCAACTTCAAATTCAAACCGGTAGATATGTAGGATAACTAAAGGTGCATAATTCACTAATTCCTTTTTATTCCCTAATTATAATTAAATAAACTCCGCCCAATCGTTTTTGGTAAAAGATTGAGACAAACTAAGCTAAATAAAGAATAATCAAATATCCATCTTTGGATTTGCATGTATCTCTTTATATTGATTGTTAATATAGATAAAGCAAAAGATTATATCAACAAATATGTACGGAATATGCATACCTTACCCGTAACCTAACCCGTGTGTGTATATACAAGATAAGATTTTAAGAATAAAGAACTCAATACTTCTTTTTTTATTGTTGGATAATTGATGGATTGTTTTAGATCCTACCCTATGGTATCGAATCATAAGCCAATGGAAGAGAGTACCCAAAACTCGTCTTGTATATTATCTTTTTTGTTCCATGTTGCAATAAATAAAAACTTGCATAACCAAATTGGACAAGTTATTACTCCATCTTGTACTACTCTTTGAGACATTTCCAATGATCTAATAACATCAAAAACAAACATCATATGCGGAAGTTAGGTGCGAAATACGATCATTTATAGATTTTTGAGCCCGAAATTGACCCTAATTATGGTAAGTGGTTGAGCCACTTAGCCTCATTTCCACACAGTCACCTCATCAGAGCATCACCACCTCACCAGAATGATAGTCGTCAACGATCAAATGTTGACAATCGATTGAACTTTTGAGGACGTTGTTGCAAAGAGGGCGACGAGGTCAACTCGTATCTGTGTGTGTTTCACGTGAGACACTCAAAAAAATATCATTTTTGGAGTGGATGAGAAATCCAATGTAACACCCTCGTCGATATGGATCTCCTCACTTCGCCTTATTGTTGGTTCGCACATATGTTTAGTGTTGTTTTCACATTGATGCGATGTCCAAATTGTTTGTATTGCCACATGCAAAGTCGGATTCCAAATCTTGTCATCGTGTTTCACATTTTTTGGTAATCGGCTACATAGAAACTATAAAAGTTACATCAGATTTACTGGGATTGAATGGTGAATCCACACATTTATTTAGATTTAAAATCAAAGATAAAATTTTGGACTCAAATTACAGTGCCCGTTTCATTGTCCAGTGGTTGATCGATCAGTATAATTTGACCGATCGATCTTGACATTTGACTAATTGATTAGACTGCTCGATCAGTCAGGAGTGCATTATCGATCAATACTAATATGTTTGGATCGATCCAAATTGAGTTTCAAATGAAGAGTTGAGATGTAATTATGATAGAAATATGTAGGATATCTGAGACATCATGAAATAATGTAAATCTTGTCTAGCCAGAAATTAGATCATGAATTTGGGTACTAAATGGAAATAAAAAAAGAAATATCACGTGGATATCCATTCAAGTAAATTAATATCTTAAAATGTAGTATGTGCCCATATATGTGAATCATCTTGGAAATCATACATATCTATCGATTATTCTACAAATGTATATTCCATCTTATACTTATGTTCCCGTGGATGTAGAATCTCATGGAGGGTCAAGTAGTTGAAGTTAGTGATTGTAAGGGATGGGCATGCACCAACGGGTCCCTGACCAGAATACTAGATGGTTGCAACATTATTTGCGTTGACTGGGTGACATGTAATTCTCAATGCCCCGATGTAGATTTCGGATGTCACGTCGCAGCATTTTCCTAGATGTATGGTTGATAGTCTAATCTTTGCTTCTAGTCATATGTGGGATGTCAATTTGGGACGATCACTCGTATTGATTTCTTGTATTGATTTTATGAGGGAAGTTACGGGATGTGGTTGGCGAATGAAGTATTTTACCAGCTTGCCCCTTATCTGGACAAAAAATGGAAGGTAGCCGCAGGTACCTTATTTCCGACCACAGTGAAAAAATGGTGAATCACATCATTTGACTCGAGTTATATGTTTCTACGTGTGCCCTATCGCCGTGGATCCTTACCAACAAGTAGCAGACTTGGTTGTTTTCCTATGATCGATTATGTACTATCTGGGTTATTTCCTATCTTGTAGTTGGTTGTCGTTTGAATCAAGAGTCTTATATCAACCTCAACGGATGAAAAAAAGAGGACATGTTGTGGCTAGTAAAGGAACATGTTGGAACTTAATTTGGATGCCTTACTTCACTACATGTCGATTGAGGCATCCAAACCCCATGATATTGGATATCTTAGAGTTAATGTGTGAGATCCTCGTTGGTCAAGATCGCTGACTACCCACACTAATAAGATGAGAGAGAGCGTACGTACCCCATTGAGTACTTACTTTCGCGGTACATTCCTTCACAGCTACCTGTCTTTACACTTGTGATTAGAGTTGTATCTGAATTGACAATTGCTCATAACATACTATTATCTTATGTGTGGTCCAACATGTGTGCAGGACCTGCAGCCACAACAGTAGTAGCTTTCACTTGAGGAGTTTCAACGCATAATTTACACCAGATAAGGTATGTGTTGCTTTTTGCTAGTTACATGTACAGTTTATTTTTGTTGCGTTTGAGAGACAACTGCTGATAATGGTTATACATCCTGAAAGTATCACGATGTATATGTATATGTGGACATGTTTACTCTTTACATTTCATATGGATGTGAATGCACTGTGTTTGTTTCTTATACTTTGTTTATATGCTTACCATGTTTCACGTGTAAATCTGGTACATCCGAGTGGTTGTTGAGTATCTCAGTTCGGGGGCGTGACACTATGCTAGATAGCTAACAAATTCTAATATGTAGTTAACATGTCATTCTTCTTTTTTAATAAGTACCGAGTTGATGTACTAGACATAAAAACGAGAAAAATATATAAAATTGGTTATAGTATAAAAAAATAAAGGGGAGAATTAACATATAGAAGTACGCAACAAAGGAATAAGAAAATCATTTCATGGATGGATTTTTTTGGGAATCATTTGACTTCAACAAAAATTAAGTTCAAGCTCGCTATTTACCAACTCAACTAGGAAAAATTAAACAAACAACTAAAAGAGATTCATTTTATTAATTACTTTGAGATGTATAAGTGGAATAATATTGAAAGTGTTTGAAAGTAATATAGTTCGTGGTGAAACATATATTTTGATAAGTGAACAAAATCAATTTATTGATTTAAAGATAATTGACATGATGAATGTATCTTTTAGTTATCTCAAAACATCTTAAAGCGTCTACTAGGATGTTATGTTGAACCGAGTTCTTCGGTTCTATTTACTAAGTTATACAATATTAAATAGCTTAGAGAAGGTGCCCAAATAAGTGTTTCTTTTTACTTTGCAATCAAGTCAGCGTGTAGTAATTAGTATAATGTCTAAGCTTGGATTCGTGGACGGTTATCGAGTAAATTTGAACCAGACAACCTTTTGGGTTCGTCCAATTGAACTCTTCGACAACTCCCAAGATTCTTAACATCATGTCATGGATTAGAAATCTCCTACTCTTATATTTCACTCTTACACATTGTGAGTATTAGATGATGGACAATATGTTGGGGTGTTACATTAAATGTGTATATAACCGTTCATGCATAAATCACTCACCAAGCATTGTGTGTAGACCTGGCCAACGGGCTGGGGGCCCGCCCTCCCAGCCCGCCCAGCCCGCTCATGGGCCGGGCTTGGGCTTCGAAATTTAAGCATGGGCCGGCCCGGCCCGGCCCGCAAAAAATAAAAAATATATAAATATATGTCAAATTATACATATATTAATATGATATGCTTTAAGTTTTTCATTTATGACGCTAGTTTTAAATAAAAATTCAATGAATTACATGTCAAGTAACATATAAACTACGTATATTAGTTATATAAAGTATAGATGGTATTAATAAAATCATTTATACGTATGAAATACCATTAAAAAATCAATAGAAAATGACCAAAATGGGCCATGGGGGCCCATGGGCGGGCTTTGGACAGAGGTTTTTTAACCTCGGCCCGTTCGGCCCGGCCCATGGGCCGGCCCGGCCCGCAATTTGGCCAGATCTAATTGTGTGTATTGGTATGCTTGTCACTTGCGTCGGTATACTTTCACCGGCTCAATGAACGCTAGTTTTCAATATCACATCGGTACATCTCCTCCGTGTGCTGGTACATTTCTATTATTGTGCACCGGTACTATAGTAAATTCCATAAACAATTTAGACCAACATATTTTTCTTCTTGTTCCTGTAGCAATAGTCAGTCAATTGGATCGAATAGTCAATCCGACTATGAGGTGCAATGGGGGTGGGATTGAATAATCAATAATTGATATTTGATCAATATTCACTAGCCAGGTGACTTTTAGTTGATTGCTGATTTTTTTTAGTTTTCAATTTTATTTTCAATGACTCTGATTTATCCTAATATCGTCAAAAATACCAAAAGCTCCATCTTAGTTTCCTCGTGGTCTCTTTTAAAAAATGGCTTCGACTATCGTAATTAAACCCATAAATATGTGCAACTTGACTTTGATGACCATATACATAATAATATATGTGTTTGATATAATTTTTATGATTAAAATAATTGAAAATCACATAATCGAATAATTATAGGTAGTTATATCAATACCAACTATTATTTATTTAATGATCCCTCCAGCTGAATACCAAATACCAACTTTTGCAACATTGATTGTTGCACCGGTGCATCTCCTGGATACAAGTACACTTCTGACTGTTAGTATTTGAACTTCCTCATTTCAACATTTTTTGCATAATTTTAATATTCATTGTAAAAACTTTCGCACGTCGTTATATCTTGATCGTTTCTACCATGGAGGTGTTCTATGTGATGGCCTTTCTTCTCAATCAGAAGATATACCCTTGCGTGAGGTTTCATATACCGGGACGTTATCCGTGTAAGTCTTTCTTCTTCATATAGAAGATAAACATGGTAAGTCATGCGCTTTTTAAATACTTTATACTACATCGGAAGTAACTCGATCGGTGAGAGTTTAGGACCCATAGATAGATCAAGCTCAAGCATAGGACGTCTACATAAATTTCGATAAAGTTTATTCTTGATTGAGTTGTTATTATTTAAAATTGATTTTACTATGCGTGAAGTACTATTCATTTCTTCATCAATATGCATCTCTCTGTTCATCAAAGTCAAAGTGTACAATGCTGCAAATATAATTTCAATTGAGGTGAAAGTGTGTGTGTGTGGGGGGGGGGTGGGCTTGATATGGATATATCGAAGAATGAATTGACAATAAATGAAGTAATATAGCTAAGCAGAGAAATCATCTACTCATGAGGTTGATGAGGAGATTTGGACCATATGTGTTGTGTTGACAGTTGATGATTTTGAACCAAATATTTCTTGTTTTTTTAATACCGGAGTTGGATTGCTTTTACTTTAAAAAATATGTTATGCAACAGGAGGAGAAAATCGCACCCATCACAAATCGAATTGCATCAACGACAACCTAACCTAAATCCAAACGGGTGTGGATTGGATTTAGCCTTTCCATTCCTAAACATCAAATGAACCAAAAGCTGCCTAGATTTTCATTATTATTTTTTTCTTTTCTCACATCTTACTGTATATAATAATTCGCGGTATAAGTGTTGTTGCTGGCACTATAGTTGCAGTACTTTTTTTTGCTTAAGTTGTGCTCTTTTTTAGATATTCGACTCTGTGCTATGCTTTTTGTTTTTTTATAAGAAATCATGTTTTTAGAATGGCTTTTACTCTGTTTGTTATTAGCTTGATATACATATTTGGGTAAATAACATAAAAGTCTCTAAACATTACACTCAAATTCAATGTAGTCCCTGAACTTTTAAAAGTCACAATGTGGTACCTAATCTTTTGAGTAAGTTTGAGGTAGTACTTCCGTTAACTTTTCTGTTAGATGAGAGGTTATCTCTTTATTTACTGGCCATTATACCCTTATACATTCACAGTACCCTTTCATGTCCTATTGGTCCGCCTGATCATCCAATTTTAGACGGTCACAAGCCATCATCAACCTACAGTTGTCGACACCCCTACCATCTCCTCCAATGTCATCAATGACAAAAACTCCATTTTCGCACAAATGGGCTGACATATTCTGATCGGGTTGGAGCTGCCACTTGCAGTTCAGCTCACCCGGCTGTGGGTACTGCTGCATCGGAGATGGCTTGTTGGCGAAGGACTCACACCGATCTTAAATGGTAGTGGATGTGAAGCTCTCGAAGAATGACGGCACGGTGTTCGACGAAGAGGATAGAACCGAGGTCGAGGACTTGAGGATGACCGATATGGGGTCGACGATGACCTTCAAAAGGGATTGGCGGCGCAGCTTGTTGTCCGTCTCCCGTCAATTTCTATGTAACTTCCACTTCTTTTTTTTAAAAAAATATGCATTCATTCAAAAAAATAAATATTCAAAATTAAAAAAAAAAGAAAAAAAAAAGAAAAAAAACATTGGCTCGATTTCAGAAATCGGCCCAAAGTTATATCCAGATCAATTGAAGATAGATCAAAGTCCTCAAGAGTTCAAAGCATAAACTTGATTGAAACCCATTGTTTATTTCTTTGGCAAAAAAAAGATCATAACTCTCTTTCAGTTTTTGATTCAGTTAGGTTCTTAAATCCTTATACTTTGGTTGATTCAGTTGGGTTCTTAAATCCTTATAGTTTGGTTCTGGCATAGACCTTACATCTCGAGAATTTCATAGAGATAACCCTATTATTAGTATTTAAAACCAAAAAAAGAATAGGTAAATAATTTAGTTCACTTGAGCAGATCAAGTATCAGAGAATGAAATCTTATCGGATGAACCCAAATCAGTGGGAAAAACATATAAAAGTAAATAAATGCATAAAAGAGTGAAGAACATAATCAAACAGACATTCGAGGAATCAAAGGGAAGAAATCGAAGAAAGAACACACACAGACTACCAGAAGAATTAGAAGATGAACAAAGAGGAAGGAAAAAGAAGTTAGAAGAAGGAAAAGAATGAGAATATACAGAAGAGGAGGGTTTAGATCAACACATGTGAACTGCAAATCAAATATGATGAACTAGAGATGGAACTTGCATGGGACGTGGGGTGTTGGCCTTGACTTACCAATGTCGGAGCAATTAGCTGAGTGTGGTTGGAAGCCTCGCAACGACCATGCAAACGGCACATCCGTCACATCCGGGCCGAAGGTGACCCGGTCCGAGCCCATTTAATTTGATGGAACAAGTGCCGGGTCGTGGCCCGTTATCTTTGCTTACAATCGACTGATGGTTCTGCCTGATCCAATTAACATGGGATCGAGTTCAGGTGATCAGACCGACCCATTTAACATATTATTAGGATGGGAGTCTGGAAAGTAAAAAAGGTAATCGAAAGTGAATATGCTACTGATCGAATATTGAGGATAAATATATAAGACGGGGATTGTGAGTATTTGAAGCAAAAATTTTAAATTAATGATTTGCTAATAAACAAAGTGTATTTTGCCACACATACGACGAATAAGGAGAGGAGTGATAGCTGTCATATAGTAAAAAAAAGAGTGGTCTGACAACGAGGATGAGAGGGAAATACTTATCACGAGCTAGTCGTAAGAGTTGCACATTATGTGTTACATTAAGAAGTACAGATTTTTGAAAACTCTAAGAATTAAAACATAATGATATGGGATCATAGGTTTTTATATCGGTCATGTGTTACATTATGAAGTACATATTTTTGAAAACTCTAAGAATTAAAACATAATGATACGGGATCATAGGTTTTTATATCGGTCATCTCGTCGGACCCTCATCGGGCCATTGGGCTCATGTGTTCGAGCCGAGGTCGATCAAAGCCCACCCCATTAACTTAATGGGTTAGATTTTCGAACGAACCTGACCACATACAAATCGACTTGTGGGTTAGGTTTGAGCCACAGGCTAAATGATTTATAGGAATTTTTAATGTATTTTTTTGTAATTTATTTGTTTATAAAAGGATGAGTTTTGGTTTTAACTGGCACCAAAATGCAAACATCTCAGTAAGAACTAAATTTTCATGAATCAAAATTAATGAAGAGAAACTGTCAGAGGATATATTGCAATAAAAAGAACAAAGATACTCTTAAATGCAAATCGTAGTTCAAAAGGGGCAAAAGTTCATTCACTGAGGATGAAAGATGAAAAAGAAATAACAGGTTGAGGAGAGCTTGAGGCTTGCGGTGCAAGTGCTAATCCTCAAGGGCGAGCACATTGCTCTCACCTACTATGGTTGGCGAGGTCTTGGCCAACACAAGTCATCACTCCAAAGTAAAGGTAAAAAATAGTCTTCCCAGAATTCGGCATGTATACTTACCATGTATGGTATTATAATTGCCTTTTTCTGCCCATTTTTGATAGGAAATAGCGTTTTGGACTAGACAAGGGCTACCATGAGACTGTTGTAGTGGAACGCTAGTCACACTGTGGTTGTCACGTAATCGTAACATTAGAAACATCCATAAGATGAAGTTGCAAGTGGTCCCTACGTAGTCAACATTAGAAAATTTATTAATCACTCTTAGGGCTAAGTTGTCAAGCTACTACATTGACATCTATCTAGAAATGGCAACTCGGTTGTTACAACCCTTTCTCTGTGACTATTTGATTCCTTCCCAAGCCGTTACGAGCACATTGCTCTCACCTACTATGGCTGGCGAGGTCTTGGCCAACACAAGTCATCACTCCAAAGTAAAGGCAAAAAATAGTCTTCCCAAAATTCGGCATGTATACTTACCACCTATGGTATTATAATTGCCTTTTTCTGCCCATTTTTGATAAGAATATAGCGTTTTGGACTAGACAAGGGCTACCATGAGACTGTTGTAGTGGAACGCTAATCACACCGTGGTTGTCACGTAATCGTAACATTAGAAACATCCATACGATGTAGTTACAAGTGGTCCCTACATAGTCAACATTAGATAATTTGTTGATCACTCTTAGGGCTAAGTTGCCAAGCAACTACATTGACATCTATCTAAAAATGGCAACTTGGTTGTTACGACCCTGTTTCTGTGAATATTTCATTCCTTCTTAAGTCGTTTACGAGCACATTCACCTCACCTACTATGGCTGGTGAAGTCTTGGCCAACACAAGTCATCACTCCAAAGTAAAGGCAAAAAATAATCTTCCCAGAATTCGGCATGTATACTTACCATGTATGGTATTATAATTGCCTTTTTCTACCCATTTTTGATAGGAACATAGCGTTTTGGACTAGATAAGGGCTACCATGAGACTGTTGTAGTGGAACGCTAGTCACACCGTGGTTGTCACGTAATCGTAATATTAAAAACATCCGTAAGATGTAGTTGCAAGTGGTCCCAACGTAGTCAACATTAGGTAATTTGTTGATAACTCTTAGGGCTAAGTTGTCAAGTAACTACATTGTCATATATCTAGAAATGGCAACTCGGTTGTTACGACCATTAATCTGTAACTATTTCATTCCTTCCCAAGCCGTTTACGAGCACATTGCTCTCACCTACTATATAGCCGGCGAGGTCTTGGCCAACACAAGTCATCACTCCAAAGTAAAGGCAAAAAATAGTCTTCCCAGAATTCGACATGTATACTTAACATGTATGGTATTATAATTGCCTTTTTCTGTCCATTTTTGATAAGAACATAGCGTTTTGGACTAGACAAGGGCTACCATGAGACTGTTGTAGTGGAACGCTAGTCAAACCGTGGTTATCACTTAATCGTAACATTAGAAACATCCATAAGATGTAGTTGCAAGTGGTCCCTACGTAGTCAACATTTGATAATTTGTTGATCACTCTTAGGGCTAAGTTGCCAAGCAACTACATTGACATCTATCTAGAAATGCCAACTTGGTTATTACGACCCTTTTTCTGTGAATATTTCATTCCTTCTCAAGCCGTTTACGAGTACATTCCACTCACCTACTATGGCTGGCGAAGTCTTAGCCAACACAAGTTATCACTCCAAAGTAAAGGCAAAAAATAGTCTTTCCAAAATTTGGCATGTATACTTACCATGTATGGTATTATAATTGCCTTTTTCTTCCCATTTTTGATAGGAACATAGCGTTTTGGACTAGACAAGGGCTAACTTGAGACTGTTGTAGTGGAGCGCTAGTCAAACTGTGGTTATCACATAATCGTAACATTAGAAACATCCATAAGATGTAGTTGCAAGTGGTCCCTACATAGTCAATATTAGATAATTTGTTGATCACTCTTAGGGTAAGTTGTCAAGCAACTACATTGACATCTATCTAGAAATGGCAACTCGATTGTTACGACCCTTTTTCTGTGACTATTTCATTCCTTCCCAAGCCGTTTACGAGCACATTGCTCTCACCTATTATGGCTGGCGAGGTCTTGGCCAACAAAAGTCATCACTCCAAAGTAAAGGCAAAAAATAGTCTTCCCAAAATTCGACATTTATACTTACCATGTATGGTATTATAATTGCATTTTTCTACCCATTTTTGATAGGAACATAGCGTTTTGGACTAGACAAGTGCTACCATGAGACTATTGTAGTGGAACGCTAGTTACACTATGGTTGTTACGTAATCGTAACATTAGAAACATCAATAAAATGTAGTTGCAAGTGGTCTTACGTAGTCAAAATTAGATAATTTATTAATCACTCATAGGGTTAAGTTGTCAAGCTACTACATTGACATCTATCTAGAAATGGCAACTCGGTTGTTACGACCCTTTCTCTGTGACTATTTGATTCATTCCCAAGCCGTTTACGAGTACATTGCTCTCACCTACTATGGCTGGCGAGGTCTTGGCCAACACAAGTCATCACTCCAAAGTAAAGGCAAAAAATAGTCTTCCCAAAATTCGGCATGTATACTTACCACTTATGGTATTATAATTGCCTTTTTCTGCCCATTTTTTATAAGAACATAGCGTTTTGGACTAGACAAGGGCTACCATGAGACTGTTGTAGTGGAACGCTAGTCACACCGTGTTTGTCACGTAATCGTAACATTAGAAACATCCATAAGATGTAGTTGCAAGTGGTCCCTACGTAGTCAACAATATATAATTTGTTGATCAATCTTAGGGCTAAGTTGTCAAGCAACTACATTGACATCTATCTAGAAATGGCAACTCGGTTGTTACGACCTTTTTCTGTGACTATTTCATTCCTTCCCAAGCCGTTTAAGAGCACATTGCGCTCACCTACTATGGCTGGCGAGGTCTTGGCCAACACAAATCATCATTACAAAGTAAAGGAAAAAAAAGTCTTCCCAGTATTCGGCATGTATACTTATCATGTATGGTATTATAATTGCCTTTTTCTGCCCATTTTTGATAGGAACATAGCGTTTTGAACTAGAAAAGGGCTACCATGAGACTGTTGTAGTGGAATGCAAGTCACACTGTAGTTGTCACGTAATCGTAACATAGAAACGTCCAATAAGATGTTGTTGCAAGTGGTCCTTACGTAGTCAACATTAGATAATTTGTTGATCACTCTTAGCGCTAAGTTGTTAAGCAACTACATTGACATCTATCTAGAAATGGCAACTCGGTTGTTACGACCCTTTTTCTGTGACTATTTCATTCCTTACCAAGCCGTTTACGAGCACATTGCTCTCACCTAATATGGTTGGCGAGGTCTTGACCAACACAAGTCATCACTACAAAGTAAAGGTAAAAAATAGTCTTCCCAGAATTCGGCATGTACACTTACCATGTATGGTATTATAATTGCCTTTTTCTGCTCATTTTTAATGGGAAATAGCGTTTTGTACTAGATTAGGGCTAGCATGAGACTGTTGTAGTGGAACGCTAGTCACACTATGGTTGTCACGTAATCGTAACATTAAAACATCCATAAGATGTAGTTGCAAGTGGTCCCTACGTAGTCAACATTAGATAATTTATTAATCACTCTTAAGGCTAAGTTGTCAAGCTATTACATTAACATCTATCTAGAAATGGCAACTCGGTTGTTACGACCCTTTCTTTGTGACTATTTGAATCCTTCCCAAGCCGTTTACGAGCACATTGCTCTCACCTACTATGGCTGGCGAGGTCTTGGCCAACACAAGTCATCACTCCAAAGTAAAGTCAAAAAATAGTCTTCCCAAAATTCGGCATGTATACTTACCACCTATGGTATTATAATTGCCTTTTTCTGCCCATTTTTGATAAGAACATAGCGTTTTGGACTAGACAAGGGCTACCATGAGACTGTTGTAGTGAACGTTAGTCACACCGTGGTTGTCACGTAATCGTAACATTAGAAACATACATAAGATGTAGTTGCAAGCCCCTACATAGTCAACATTAGATAATTTGTTGATCACTCTTAGGGCTAAGTCGCCAAGGAACTACATTGACATCTATCTAGAAATGGCAACTTGGTTGTTACGACCCTTTTTCTGTGAATATTTCATTCCTTCTTAAGCCGTTTACGAGCACATTGCCCTCACCTGCTATGGCTGGCGAAGTCTTGGCCAACACAAGTTATCACTCCAAAGTAAAGGCAAAAAATAGTCTTCCCAAAATTCAGCATGTATACTTACCATGTATGATATTATAATTGCCTTTTTCTGCCCATTTTTGATAGGAACATATCGTTTTGGACTAGACAAGGGCTAACTTGAGACTGTTGTAGTGGAGCGCTAGTCACACTGTGGTTATCACGTAATCGTAACATTAGAAACATCCATAAGATGTAGTTGCAAGTGGTCCCCACGTAGTCAATATTAGATAATTTGTTAATCATTCTTAGGGTAAGTTGTCAAGCAACTACATTGACATCTATCTAGAAATGGAACCTCGGTTGTTACGACCCTTTTTCTGTGACTATTTCATTCCTTCTCAAGCCTGTTCCGAGCACATTGCTCTCACCTATTATGGCTGGCGAGGTCTTGGCCAACACAAGTCATCACTCCAATGTAAAGGCAAAAAATAGTCTTCCCAGAATTCGACATGTATACTTACCATGTATGGTATTATAATTACCTTTTTCTACCTATTTTTGATAGGAACATAGCGTTTTGGACTAGACAAGGGCTATCATGAGACTGTTGTAGTGCACGCTAGTCACACCGTGGTTGTCACGTAATCGTAACATTAGAAACATCCATAAGATTAGTTGCAAGTGGTCCCTACGTAGTCAACATTAAATAATTTGTTTACCACTCTTAGGGCTAAGTTGCAAGCAACTACATTGACATCTATCTAAAAATGACAACTTGGTTGTTACGACCCTGTTTCTGTGAATATTTCATTCCTTCTCAAGTCGTTTACGAGCACATTGCCCTCACCTACTATGGCTGGTGAAGTCTTGGCCAACACAAGTCATCACTCCAAAGTAAAGGCAAAAAATAGTCTTCTCAGAATTCGGCATGTATACTTACCATGTATGGTATTATAATTGCCTTTTTCTGTCCATTTTTGATAGGAACATAGCGTTTTGGACTAGACAACGGCTACCATGAGACTGGTGTAGTGGAACGTTAGTCACACCATGATTGTCACGTAATCGTAAAATTAGAAACATACATAAGATGTAGTTGCAAGTGGTCCTTACGTAGTCAACATTAAATAATTTGTTGATCAATCTTAGAGCTAAGTTGTGAAGCAACTACATTGACATCTATCTAGAAATGGCAACTCGGTTGTTACGACCCTTTTTCTGTGACTATTTCATTCCTTCCCAAGCCGTTTACGAGCATATTGCGCTCACCTACTATGGCTGGCGAGGTCTTGGCCAACACAAGTCATCACTACAAAGTAAAGGAAAAAAATAGTCTTCCCAGAATTCGGCATGTATACTTACCATGTATGGTATTATAATTGCCTTTTTCTGCCCATTTTTGATAGGAACATAGCGTTTTGAACTAGAAAAGGGTTACCATGAGACTGTTGTAGTTGAATGCTAGTTACACCGTGGTTGTCACGTAATCGTAACATTAGAAACATCCATAAGATATTGTTGCAAATGGTCCCTACGTAGTTAACATTAGATAATTTATTGATCACTCTTAGGGCTAAGTTGTCAAGCAATTACATTGACATCTATCTAGAAATGGCAACTCAGTTGTTACGACCTTTTCTCTGTGACTATTTCATTCCTTCCCAAGCCGTTTACGAGCACATTGCTCTCACCTACTATGGCTGGCGAGGTCTTGGCCAACACAAGTCATCACTCCAAAGTAAAGTCAAAAAATAGTCTTCTCAGAATTCGACATTTATACTTACCATGTATGGTATTATAATTGCATTTTTCTACCCATTTTTGATAGGAACATATCGTTTTGGACTAGACAAGTGCTACCATTAGACTGTTGTAGTGGAACGCTAGTTACACTGTGGTTGTCACGTAATCGTAACATTAGAAACATTAATAAGATGTAGTTGCAAGTGGTCCCTACGTAGTCAAAATTAGATAATTTATTAATCACTCTTAGGACTAAGTTGTCAAGCTACTACATTAACATCTATCTAGAAATGGCAACTCGGTTGTTACGACCCTTTCTCTATGACTATTTGATTCCTTTCCAAGCCGTTTACGAGTACATTGCTCTCACCTATTATGGCTGGCGAGGTCTTGGCCAACACAAGTCATCACTCTAAAGTAAAGGCAAAAAATAGTCTTCCCAAAATTCGGCATGTATACTTACCACTTATGGTATTATAATTGCCTTTTTCTGCCCATTTCTGATAAGAACATAGCGTTTTGGACTAGACAAGGGCTACCATGAGACTGTTGTAGTGGAACGCTAGTCACACCGTGTTTGTTACGTAATCGTAACATTAGAAACATCCATAAGATGTAGTTGCAAGTGGTCCCTACGTAGTCAACATTAGATAATTTGTTGATCAATCTTAGGGCTAAGTTGTCAAGCAACTACATTGACATCTATCTAGAAATGGCAACTCGGTTGTTACGACCCTTTTTCTGTGACTATTTCATTCCTTCCCAAGCCGTTTAAGAGCACATTGCGCTCACCTACTATGGCTGGCGAGGTCTTGGCCAACACAAATCATCATTACAAAGTAAAGGAAAAAAAGTCTTCCCAGAATTCGGCATGTATACTTATCATGTATGGTATTATAATTGCCTTTTTCTGCCCATTTTTGATAGGAACATAGCGTTTTGAACTAGAAAAGGGCTATCATGAGACTGTTGTAGTGGAATGCAAGTCACACTGTGGTTGTCACGTAATCGTAACATAAAAACATCCAATAAGATGTTGTTGCAAGTGGTCCCTACGTAGTCAACATTAGATAATTTGTTGATCACTCTTAGCGCTAAGTTGTTAAGCAACTACATTGACATCTATCTAGAAATGGCAACTCGGTTGTTACGACCCTTTTTCTGTGACTATTTCATTCCTTACCAAGCCGTTTACGAGCACATTGCTCTCACCTAATATGGTTGGCGAGGTCTTGGCCAACACAAGTCATCACTACAAAGTAAAGGTAAAAAATAGTCTTCCCAGAATTCGGCATGTACACTTACCATGTATGGTATTATAATTGCCTTTTTCTGCTCATTTTTAATGGGAAATAGCGTTTTGTACTAGATTAGGGCTAGCATGAGACTGTTGTAGTGGAACGCTAGTCACACTATGGTTGTCACGTAATCGTAACATTAAAACATCCATAAGATGTAGTTGCAAGTGGTCCCTACGTATTCAACATTAGATAATTTATTAATCACTCTTAGGGCTAAGTTGTCAAGCTACTACATTAACATCTATCTAGAAATGGCAACTCGGTTGTTACGACCCTTTCTTTGTGACTATTTGAATCCTTCCCAAGCCGTTTACGAGCACATTGCTCTCACCTACTATGGCTGGCGAGGTCTTGGCCAACACAAGTCATCACTCTAAAGTAAAGTCAAAAAATAGTCTTCCCAAAATTCGGCATGTATACTTACCACCTATGGTATTATAATTGCATTTTTCTGCTCATTTTTTATAAGAATATAGCGTTTTGGACTAGACAAGGGCTACCATGAGACTGTTGTAGTGAACGTTAGTCACACCGTGGTTGTCACGTAATCGTAACATTAGAAACATAAATAAGATGTAGTTGCAAGCCCCTACATAGTCAACATTAGATAATTTGTTGATCACTCTTAGGGCTAAGTCGCCAAGGAACTACATTGACATCTATCTAGAAATGGCAACTTGGTTGTTACGACCCTTTTTCTGTGAATATTTCATTCCTTCTTAAGCCGTTTACGAGCACATTCCCCTCACCTACTATGGCTGGCGAAGTCTTGGCCAACACAAGTCATCACTCCAAAGTAAAGGCAAAAAATAGTCTTCCCAGAATTCGGCATGTATACTTACCATGTATGGTACTATAATTGCCTTTTTCTACCCATTTTTTATAGGAACATAGCGTTTTGGACTAGACAAGGGCTACCATGAAACTGTTGTAGTGGAACGCAAGTCACACCGTGTTTGTCACGTAATCGTAATATTAGAAACAATAATAAGATGTAGTTGCAAGTGGTCCCAACGTAGTCAACATTAGGTAATTTGTTGATAACTCTTAGGGCTAAGTTGTCAAGCAACTACATTATTATATATCTAGAAATGGCAACTCGATTGTTTCGACCATTCTTCTGTAACTATTTCATTCCTTCCCAAGCCGTTTACGAGCACATTTCTCTCACCAACTATATGCTGGCGAGGTCCTTGCCAACACAAGTTATCACTCCAAAGTAAAGGCAAAAAATAATCTTCCCAAAATTCGACATGTATACTTACCATGTATGGTATTATAATTTCCTTTTTCTGCCCATTTTTGATAGGAATATAACGTTTTGGACTAGACAAGGGCTACCATGAGACTGATGTTGTGGAACGCTAGTCACACCGTGATTATCACATAATCGTAACATTAGAAACATCCACAAGATGTAGTTGCAAGTGGTTCCTACGTAGACAACATTTGATAATTTGTTGATCACTCTTAGGCTAAGTTGCCAAGCAACTACATTGACATCTATCTAGAAATGGCAACTTCGTTGTTACGACCCTTTTTCTGTGAATATTTCATTCCTTCTCAAGCCGTTTACGAGCACATTACCCTCACCTGCTATGGCTGACGAAGTCTTGGCCAACACAAGTTATCACTCCAAAGTAAAGGCAAAAAATAGTCTTCCCAAAATTCGGCATGTATACTTACCATGTATGATATTATAATTGCCTTTTTCTGCCCATTTTTGATAGGAACATATCGTTTTGGACTAGACAAGGGCTAACTTGAGACTGTTGTAGTGGAGCGCTAGTCACACTGTGGTTATCACGTAATCGTAACATTAGAAACATCCATAAGATGTAGTTGCAAGTGGTCCCCACGTAGTCAATATTAGATAATTTGTTGATCATTCTTAGGGTAAGTTGTCAAGCAACTACATTGACATCTATCTAGAAATGGAACCTCGGTTGTTACGACCCTTTTTCTGTGACTATTTCATTCCTTCTCAAGCCGTTTCCGAGCACATTGCTCTCACCTATTATGGCTGGCGAGGTCTTGGCCAACACAAGTCATCACTCCAAAGTAAAGGCAAAAAATAGTCTTCCCAGAATTCGACATGTATACTTACCATGTATGGTATTATAATTGCCTTTTTCTACCTATTTTTGATAGGAACATAGCGTTTTGGACTAGACAAGGGCTATCATGAGACTGTTGTAGTGCACGCTAGTCACACCGTGATTGTCACGTAATCGTAACATTAGAAACATCCATAAGATTAGTTGCAAGTGGTCCCTACGTAGTCAACATTAGATAATTTGTTTACCACTCTTAGGGCTAAGTTGCAAGCAACTACATTGACATCTATCTAGAAATGACAACTTGGTTGTTACGACCCTGTTTCTGTGAATATTTCATTCCTTCTCAAGCCGTTTACGAGCACATTGCCCTCACCTACTATGGCTGGCGAAGTCTTGGCCAATACAAGTCATCACTCCAAAGTAAAGGCAAAAAATAGTCTTCTCAGAATTCGGCATGTATACTTACCATGTATGGTATTATAATTGCCTTTTTCTGTCCATTTTTGATAGGAACATAGCGTTTTGGACTAGACAACGGCTACCATGAGACTGGTGTAGTGGAACGTTAGTCACACCATGGTTGTCACGTAATCGTAAAATTAGAAACATACATAAGATGTAGTTGCAAGTGGTCCTTACGTAGTCAAATTAGATAATTTGTTGATTAAGCTTAGGGCTAAGTTGTCAAGCAACTACATTGACATCTATCTAGAAATGGCAACTCGGTTGTTACGACCCTTTTTCTGTGACTATTTCATTCCTTCCCAAGCCGTTTACGAGCACATTGCGCTCACCTACTATGGCTGGCGAGGTCTTGGCCAACACAAGTCATCACTACAAAGTAAAGGAAAAAAATAGTCTTCCCAGAATTCGGCATGTATACTTACCATGTATGGTATTATAATTGCCTTTTTCTGCCCATTTTTGATAGGAACATAGCGTTTTGAACTAGAAAAGGGTTACCATGAGACTGTTGTAGTTGAATGCTAGTCACACCGTGGTTGTCACGTAATCGTAACATTAGAAACATCCATAAGATATTGTTGCAAGTGTTCCCTACGTAGTCAACATTAGATAATTTATTGATCACTCTTAGGGCTAAGTTGTCAAGCAATTACATTGACATCTATCTAGAAATGGCAACTCAGTTGTTACGACCCTTTCTCTGTGACTATTTCATTCCTTCCCAAGCCGTTTACGAGCACATTACTCTCATCTACTATGGTTGGCGAGGTCTTGGCCAACACAAATCATCACTTCAAAGTAAAGGCAAAAAATAGTCTTCCCAGAATTCGGCATGTATACTTACCACGTATGGTATTATAATTACCTTTTTCTATCTATTTTTGATTAGAACATAGCGTTTTGGACTAGACAAGGGCTACCATGAGACTGTTGTAGTGGAACGCTAGTTACACTGTGGTTGTCACGTAATCGTAACATTAGAAACATCAATAAGTTGTAGTTGAAAGTGGTCCCTACGTAGTTAATATTAGATAATTTGTTGATACTCTTAGGACTAAGTTGCGAAGCAACTACATTGGCATCTATCTAGAAATGGCAACTCGGTTGTTACGACCCTATTTCTGTGACTATTTCATTCCTTCCCAAGCCGTTTACGAGCACATTACCCTCTCCTAATATGGCTGGCGAGGTCTTGCCAACACAAGTCATCACACCAAAGTAAAGACAAAAAATAGTTTTCCCAGAATTCGACATGTATACTTACTATGTATGCTATTATAATTGCATTTTTCTGCCCATTTTTTAGCGTTTTGGACTATACAAGGGCTACCATTAGACTGTTGTAGTGGAACGCTAGTAATACCGTGGTTGTCACGTAATCGTAACATTAGAAACATTCATAAGATGTAGTTGCAAGTGGTCCTTACGTAGTCAACATTAGGTAATTTGTTGATAACTCTTAGGGCTAAGTTGCCAAGCAACTACATTGTCATATATCTAGAAATGGCAACTCGATTGTTACGACCCTTTTCTGTGACTATTTCATTCCTTCCCAAGCCGTTTACGAGCACATTGCTCTCACCTATTATGGCTGGCGAGGTCTTGCCAACAGAAGTCATCACTCCAAAGTAAAGGCAAAAAATAGTCTTCCCAGAATTCGGCATGTATACTTACCATGTATGGTATTATAATTGCCTTTTTCTGTCCATTTTTGATAGGAACATAGCGTTTTGGACTAGACAAGGGCTACCATGAGATTGTTGTCGTGGAACGCTAGTCACACCGTGGTTGTCACGTAATCGTAATATTAGAAACATCCATAAGATATAGTTGCAAGTGGTCCCTACGTAGTCAACATTAGATAATTTGTTTATCACTCTTAGGGCTAAGTTGTCAAGCAACTACATTGGCATCTATCTAGAAATGGCAACTCGGTTGTTACGACCCTATTTCTGTGACTATTTTATTCCTTCCCAAGCCGTTTACGTGCACATTGCCCTCACCTACTATGGCTGGCGAGGTCTTGGCCAACACAAGTCATCACTCCAAAGTAATGGTAAAAAATAGTCTTACCAGAATTCTGCATGTATACTTACCATGTATGGTATTATAATTGTCTTTTTCTGTCCATTTTTGATAGGAACATAGCGTTTTGGACTAGAAAAGGGCTACCATGAGACTGTTGTAGTGGAACGCTAGTCACACCGTGGTTGTCTCGTAATCGTAACATTAGAAACATCCATAAGATGTAGTTGCAAGTGGTCCCTTCGTAGTCAACATTAGATAATTTGTTGATCACTCTTAGGGCTATGTTGTCAAGCAACTACATTGACATCTATCTAGAAAAATTGATTCAATCTTTACTTATAAAATAAAGCGCAGAATCTTCCTGTCCTTATTGATTCAATCTTGACTTACCCTATACAGTGTATAATATAGTTAAGTCTGGTAATTTATTTATTTGAAGTGTAATTTTGTGGGTTCTCAACGACTATCCAACATAAAAATCACGTTTTTAAGCCCTCGAAATTACGCTTCAACAGACTATCACTCAGAGAGGTGAGATGCATGTACAATCATTGATCATTTGTAATGTCTTTGAAGCATGGGGTATAGATTTTATGGGTCCCTTTCCAATAGCCAAGGACACGAGTACATTTTGCTGGCGGTTGACTATCTATCTAGGTGGGTGGAGGCTATCCCAACCGGAACCGTTGACAGCAAGAATGTATGTAAGTTTGTGAAAGATCTTATTATTCCTAGGCTCGGGGTGCCAAAAGTTTTGATATCAGATGGGGGTAGCCACTTCGTGAAACGAGATATGCGATCTTTATCTAAGGACTATGGGTTTGAGCAAAGAGTCACTAGTCCTTACCACCCACAGACCAATGGCATGACGGAGGTTTCAAATAGAGAGGTGAAGAGTATTTTGTAGAAGTTGGTTCGTCCCAATAGGAAGAACCAGTCCCAGCTCTTTGACCAAGTTCTATCGACCTATAGGACAACCTACAAACACCATTGGGCACTTCACCATTGAGAATGATCTATGGAAAGCCATGTCATTTGTACGCAGAGCTGGTTCACAAATCTGAATGGACAATCAATAAATTTAATTGGAGATATCACCTAGTGAAGGTTTGTCGAGATATGAACTTGAACGAGCTCGTGGAAATTTGAAACATGACATATGACAACAGTTTGATTTATAAGGATAAAGTAAAGAGATGGCATGATCAGCACATTAGGTGCAAAGACTTTGTCTCTGGGAAAATGGTATTGTTTTTTAATGGCCGGTTAATGATGTTCCATCAAATCTAAGTGCATAGGTCCCTTTATTGTAAAGAAAGTGCATGGGAATGGAAGTATAGAGATAGTCAATCTCACAGATGGTGCACAATCTCACGTGGTAAATGGACAACTATTGAAGCATTTTGTAGATTCCATGGAGCAACTAGTCCAAGTCAAGGTCATCAACTTCATGCAGAGTGACCAAAAGGCAGATACATACGATTACTCTCCATGAAGATGCTGCATCGAGATTCAATCACTCATGTACATCTCTCACTCTCTGTATATTCTATATATCTCATCGGTTCTCATACTCACTCCTTTCATTGACTTAGGCTGACCAGAGCCTAAGCATAGGAGGAACCGATACTCATCATGTATATGTACTCATCCATTTCCCCTCTTGACCTCGACCGCCCCATATTTGATATTCTTCTATACTTACGCTGCCAGATCCTAAGTATAAGGGGTAGATCGACTTCTATATGTTTTGTTATTTTAGCTCTCCTACGCTTAGTACAATCTATGTCTTTTTTCTTTGCTTACTGTGCTCTGAGGACATAACACACGCTAAGTATAGAAGACGTGTATATATTACAAATATACTTTACCCATAACTCATACTTTCACGTATTTTTGTATATATTATGCAATAATTATGCGGTGGGTAAAAATAAAAAACTTTTTTGTAAAATTCATGTATACTTGTATAGTATATTGTATAATTTGTATAATACTTATAAAATTCTTGTAAAAAAATACTCTTATAAAATTTGTTGTAAAATAGGAGGTATATCGAAACACAAAAATAGGCTTCTTATCCTTGCATTCAAAAAAATTGTCTTGAACTTCATTTATATAGCATGTCATATGCATCTCATCTACATATCTAGCATATGCAAAGTGAAAAGTTAGTGGGTTCTAAACCAAGTTATGGATAGAAGTCAAGGATGGACTTGATTTGACCTTAATCTACTTGATTTTCAGAGGAGCCGTATAGGAACTGGAGTTAAGATCTTTCAGGTCGCGTGACTTAATTCTTTGAGTCTAGAAGTCTATGTTCACATGTCATCTTGATTGGTCTAAGTGGAATATTTTGTACACACGCACGATTTTTTTAGACAATGACCTAAGTTGGACAAACGCCATGCACGGAGCTCTTCATTGATGAGGTGGTGAGGAGGTAGAATCCTTTGTCTTGGAGTATCACACGGGTGAAAACATCCATCCTCCTCTAGGGAGGGTAGTGTATTTCAACCTAATCTAGTGGCATTCACATCTAACGACGGGATGTTGTAGGTTGCAATAAAGCTTCAAAAGAGGGATAGTCTACTGGCTCAAGAAGAATAACTCCTTATGTACATGTTGCACCTTATACATGTCAAAAAGAAGAAGAAGAAGAAATATAGAATCTCCAAAAGCGAACATGCCTGATTGAAAAGTAAAATGCTTGTTGGAGTGTATATACAAGTATAGAAAAATAAGAAGAGCTTCAAAGTTTGCAATTGGATGACTTGGCTACACTGGTCAAGCTCCACGGATATGTAACTACACTGGTCACAGCCCATTCTCTTCTCTACCCCTCTTCTTGAGCCGGTTGCACTTGAACTTAGAAGGGAATATCCTGCTCCTCAAGGAAAGAGTTGCTAGATCGAGGAATTAGAGTTACCTTGTTAGAGGAGGTTGTTTCTTTTCTATTTCTAATATGGAAAACTATATTTCACTTACACAGTACAAGTAAGATCCATAGTCGTCAGAATTTGCCTATGAGGATTTGTTCTGACGTGATTGTTGAGGCGACTTGAATAGAATACTTGTACAACTTAAAAACTGTTAGGTCTTAAATTCAATTTCTAGTATGACTCCGCCACACTATTAATCCAAAGGTCAAGTCAAGATCCATTTTCACCTTTTATTCATGACCTTGGTATGGAATCCAAAATTATTTCACTTTGCATTCCATTTTAGTTGCTTAGGGACGAGCAAAGTTTAAGTGTAAGGGGTTGATGAATCTGTGATTCATCACTATAAAAGTCAAAAAAATAGCTTAGTTCCCGAGCAATTAGCTGCATATTTCTATTTATTATTGCATAACTAGCATTCATGCATATGTAACTAATACGTGTATTTTAGCATTCATATTTGCATAAATAAGAAGTCTGAAAATCCTTGTATATATTCAATTGTATAATATCTAAATTCACATGTTTTTTATCTATTTTATACTAACTTCAAATCCAATAAAATCAACTATATAGTATGTATATTACTAACACTAATAAAGAAAAAAGATTAAAAAATACTAACTTGTAAAATTGTCCAACAAAACCCAAATCTAAGTTTGAGACTAAGAGCCTTAAAATGTGGACATCTCTCTCATACAATGTCTCATTTATAACATGCATTCAAAGACCTTCAAAAGAAGACCAAATTCATAAAAATCAGATTTCGTATGTGAAACTTGGATTTTGGGCCCCTATTGTATATTGTACATATTGACTAAAATGCCTTTTCTTTTATCTTTTTATTTTATTATTTATTAAAAATCCAAAAAATAGATTAAGTTGTAAATTTTCCATTCATATTTTCTTTAATTTAGTATTTTAAAAATGACAAAATTTTTTACAAAGGATAGAAATACGGTATTTTATATCAATAAAGTACCCCAAAAACACTTTTCATACATATGACTTCTTTTTATTTTTGGTCCTTCACGGAAGTTGTAGATCACGTCGAGACAAGCAACATTTATGTTGATTATTTTTTATTTGACCCTTTTGTTATTTTTTTATTTTTGTTTACATTTAATATGTGATTTTCAGGGAGCGATACGTGGCATTTCCTAGAACCGTCACGTGTCACCCCCATTTTTATTCTTTTAATTATTTATATTTATTTATTTATTTATTTATTATTTTGTTTATTTTATTTATTATTTATTATTTTTAATTTCACCTCTTCCTCTTGCCGCACCCATTGCTCTATGCTTCGTGGTAGGGCTGTCACTACCGTGGATCCGCGTCTCTGTCTACCCCAACCCTCCGCCACTTCTCCCTTCGGTTGCAGCTTGTGGCAACCGCCTGCTCCGCCCATTGCAGCGGCGTCTCTCCCACTCCCATGTGCAATTGCCTCGTGCGCCACTCGCCCACAGGACCCAATCACCCCTCGCTCGCGCCTCTCCCTCTCTTTCCACGATCTCCACCTCTCCCCCCCTCTCTCTACTAACCACCCATAAATCAACATCCACCTCCATCGTTCAGGTTCATCCGCTCCTTCGAGAGTAAGAGAGAGAGCCATTACAACCCTTAGTGTGACATCTGAATTGTCGTCGGACGAGCGACGACCCTTGTTGACTCCGGCGAGATCCAGGAGGTAACTTCCTCCTACTACAGCCGCCTATCGTTGCTTCTCAGCTCGGATCTGTCGCACCCTTGAGCGAAGATGTCAAAACTCCTTCTAGCTCGGTAATTCAATGCATTTGAGGCAATAGTCGCTGGGGCTCAAGCACCAGTCACCCCTGGCGTTCGTCCTCCAAGTATCTTCTCCCCTCTTCCCCATTCCTCCGTTTTTCTTGTATTCCCCTATTCCCTGTTCAACCTCGACCTCTGCTCCTTACACTGTCCACCGACCACACCTTTTTCTCTATCACACTCCCTCGCTTACGGTCCTCTTCGAGCTTCACAAAAGCTCGAAGCAACTACGGGTCCCCACCTTCTCCGCTGAACATCAGACCCCCGCTTCATCACCTTCGTTCCTCTTGCGTGGTCCAACTAACATTTGCAGGAAGTTTTCGAAGACTGCGAACCATTTGAACCCGAGAATCAAAGCTCTAGGAACCCTTCAACTGTCTCTGGATTCACGAGCACCTGCGCTCTAGCTTCGCATTGATGACTGTCAGTCTTCACTGCACGCACCGCGAGGAGTAGCCCTTCTCGTATCAACCTCACAATCAGGCGTGCTTCACCCATGGCTTACTTGGCCTCCCTCTCCTCCGCCCAGGTGCATCCCGCTCATCCAGCCCACAACCATCTATCAACTCTCCACCCTTGCCACCACCTCATCTCGTAGCCATCTCCGCCACTCATAAACGCGCATCCTAGCTTATGCTCCACCTTCGACCTCACCACTATACGTGTGTCGCCCACGGCTTCCTTGGCTTCCCTCGCCTCCTCCACCTCATAGCCTCCACTGATGACACACCGCTACTCCTGTGCTCATCCTCTCGTTGCTCCGTCGAGTGCGCACAGTCGCCCAGTCACCTTCGAACACATCGCCTCGAGTTGTATCCACTTCAGCCATCCAGGATCGCACGCCTCCTTTGGTGCCGTCCTCACCCCCACCTAGTGTACGGTGTACATCGAAACACAATCGTTGCGTTGACATTGTTTCCTTCTTTTCAGTCACGTTTAGATGTGATATCCACGCAATGTGATGTCCACATCTGCAGGTATCTTCTCATTAACGCAACCTGAAGTTGAGGCACATGTTGTTTTCACTCTTGATGCATATCTACGAGAGGTATTTCCCAGAATGGAGAAAGAAACACAAATATCTCCCATTCTGGGTACGAAACCAAAATAATTCCCAGACTGGTGATATATCGGCAAATGGTTTGCCGCTCGCCCAAGTGGCATGGCAAACCATTTGCCGTGCTTACGTGGAGGGCGCGGCGAACCATTTGTCGTGCCCAGTGGCACGGTCAGCGAGGCACGCGGTCTTCGGCGCAGACGATGGGACAGTGCGGCAGAAGCGGTCGGCGACCCGCCCTGCACGGCATATGGTTTGACGTGCAGCGGCAAACGGTTTGCCGCTGGGCGGCATATAAATAGCCCGCCCGAGACCCCCATTCCCCCACACTCACACAGTATCCCTCTACTCCTACATTCCCCCTCTCAAGGTTTTCATCCCCAACTTCTCTTCCCTTCTAAGGTATGAATTATTTTTAATTTAAACTTCAAAAATTGTTAAGTATAAATTTTAGATGTCTTTTATTTAATTAGAAAATTATTTATTTGTCATTCAATTGTTTTATTCCTTAAAATGAAGTTGTTATTTAGTTCTTCACAGTTATTGATAGTTGTTTAGTTCTTAATAATTGTTGTACTTAGGAAGTTGTTGTTTATTTCGAAATAACTATAATTAGGAAGTTATTTAGTTCTTGATAGTTGTAGTATTCCATCTAACAAAGAGATTAGTTTAGAGTTACATAAAATGTCCTACATGCTCATATGATAATATTAGGAAAATTAGAGTCACATTAAAATGACATACAATGCCCCCATGACACACACTAATATTATTACTTATACCACGATTAATTTTAATTACACTAACATTAATTAAGGAATTAATTAAATATTTATGTAGAAAATTATTTCAATAATCAATAAATATAAATAAATTGTAGAGGTCGTTAATTACAGTAAGTACAGTAGTAATTATAAATATATTGTAGAGGCCATTAATTGAAGAAAATAATTAAATATTTATGTAGGAAATTAATTAAAGTACTGATGAATCCACGTTTCATCATCTTTATTCTATCATTTTGGCCTTAAAAACCCTAGTAAATGCGCGTAAATAGGCGTAATTCAGGCATTTTAGCATTCATGCATAGGTGTGTAAATACTGTATAAAATGCGGTTTTTAGTGCCAAAATTATAGAATAAAGAAAAGAAAAGAAAAAGAATAAAATATTGTAAATATTTTATGACCCAAAACCCCGAGACCTAGGCATCTTGATGAATAGGTCGACAAGGAATAAAGTAGGGGGAGATAAGGTCAGAAACACAGATAAAATACCTATACATTTTATTCATTCTTTATTCATTTTGGGACCTATTTTTGGTTCCACTTTTTATACATCAAATAAAGAAACTTTGTATATGAAAGTTGTAGATAATTTTATAAAGAAAAATACAAAATTGATTTCACAAAAAAATAATGTACAGATAAAAAGTTATGGTCTGAATAAAAATCCAGAATGCCAACTTCCCAGACCCGTACCTCACAAATAAAAACTCCAAATGCAGCGTACTCACCTTTAATTGTATATAGAAGAAAATAATCTAATTAGTGGTGGTGGTTTCGCATTTGGCGGAGCTACGGTTTGAAAGTTGACTTTTGGACCCACATTGTATACTTGTACATATTAAAATATTCAATTTATTATTTATTTATTATTTTTATAATTTTATATTTTTATAATGTTGTCAATAATACTTATAACAATTATGTATATTAAAATCAGAATAAAAACATCATTAAAACTCAAATAAAAATACTTGTATATATCTATATATAGGTATCATACATACACTTATACCAATACAAAACATACTTGTATTTTATTAAATATACAAAATAAATCAGAAAATTAAAATAAAAATATATTTGTGTATATAAAAGTATTTTATAATTTTAGAAAATAAAAAACCAAAATAAAATAAATTAAAAACACCTAAATAAAAATAGAATACTTAAATATATAGATATAGATACCTATAGGGGCATAAATGCAAACTTGTAAAAATATACCTCATAAAAATAATTAAAAATAAGAATAAAATACTACACAAAATTACAAACACTTTTCATTTTATAATTAAAAATTAATTAAATCATTTGATATTTTTAATTGAATTTAGAATTCTTTTTCCAGGGATTTTCCTGGTTGGTCCACGTGGACCAACCAGGTGGCTAGGAAAAGTTGACCCGACTGGTCAACTCTCCTGCCTCCTCCCTGCTGTGCGCCAGACTGCCTGCCAACCACTTTTCCTCGATTTTTTCGCCGCGATCCGTTGCTCGAGGAAACTTTGTCCCTTCACGAAAGTGTTAGCCTATAGATCCTAGATCTCCGCCGGCCTATCAGATCCTCCAAGATCTCCTTCGTCCGCCCGTGATCGCTCCTTGAAGGTCGCGCCTCGGCCAACTTTCAAAAGACCACCCTCTCTTCCCATTTGCCTTTGAACCCATTTTGACCCCTTTTCTCCCGCTCTTGGTGAAGCTCCGGACTGGACGAGGTGACAGCTCGTCCTCCAGCTCATCGGAGGCAAGATTAGAGGTTGAATCGGTGCTTCCAACCATCTCCGGCGAACTTCGCCGTGAGGTACAACCTTGGGTCTCCAACCCCCGAGGTACATTCTTTTTCTTTGTTTTTCTTGCTTTCTGTTATTTACCTTTAGCTTTAGATTAGATTGCCATCCTCCTTTTCGACCGACACCCTTCGATCGCCCACCACTCCATCTCGCCGGAGCTTGCTCCGGCGAGCCCCCATCTTGCCGTGTCCGCCTCATTCCATCCCCTGGTGGCTGCGGCATTTTGCCCGCGGTCGCCCCTAATCCTTTTTGCAGGTATCCCGCGCTGAAGAGCACCATCTGGAGAGGATCTTGCGCCGCCGGAGGAGCACGCCGGCGCCGCCACGTCCGCGCGCATCCCAGCCGCTCCTGCGCAAGAACGAAGGGGGAAGGGGCATGCTACAGCTGCCATCGATCTTGCCCTCCCCCTTTTGATCGCCACCGTCCGATCCCAGCACCCCAGGCCGTCAGATCCCAAAGGCTCCATTTAATCTCGGCCGTTATAACCCAAGGGGTATCGCCCCCTCCGCGCGTCGACACGTGTCCTCCCATTCTTCATCAGCCGTCGATCGCCCTCCTGCCTGGGTATTTTACAACTTTTGCCCAGGCGTTTTTGCTTGTTATGTTTCGCGCCTAAACTATCCTTTGCAGTTCTCATAATTTTGTAAACTTTATGATTGGCCCCCCGGTTTTTTGTAGAATCGCTTGGAGACACCCGCCAGCTCACGTGCGTAGCGCGTGAGCCTTGGCGTTTTTGCAGGCGTCCCCAGAAGTTTTGCCACATTTACGTTTAGTCCAGAACTTTTTAATTGCAGTTATAAGTTTCTGGTTATATTGCATGCGTGCCCTGGAATATTTCGCATATTGCGGATAGGCCCCTGCCAGGTCCTCGTGCGTACGCACGTGGGTCTGGAGATTTTGCGGGGATACCCTCGTGTTTTGGGTTGTTGCTTTTTGATCCTGAAAGTCTCCATGCCAGTTATATAGTTTTGGTATTTTTACACGCAGGCCCTCAAACTTCCTTCTATTTCCAAAAATGCCCCTGCGAATGTGAAGTTTCTTTTTGGCTTCTTGTATTATATGCATGCATCTCTAAAACCCCAAAAAATTCCCAAAAATCATTGTAGCTTCCTGTTGCATAGTAGTTTGTTACCATATTTTTATTTTCCATAATTATTGCATTTTATTATTATTAAAAATTCAAAAATAGTCATTTTCAGCACTGTTTGCATTAGAAAATACCAAAAAAATATAAAAACTTTCCAGAAAAATCCCAAAAAAATATATTTTGTGTCTTTTAGTTAGTTTTAACTCCCAGCCAAAAATCATTAAAAAATATAAAACCAAACTCCAAAAAAATTGCAAAACTCTAAAAACCTTCTTAAAAATTTATAAAATCATTAAAAAATCCAAAAATAGTGTTTTCTTTTCCTAAATTTTCTTGGTTTCATTATCTTTCACTGAAAATTAAGTTGGGGAATTTTTGCCATTGATTTCTATTTTATTTCTCCATTTTAAGTTTCAGCCTTGCTTTTTACTACTGTTTTCTTTATTTTGATAATTAAAAATACCAAAAACATTCTAAAAATTACCCAAAAATCACAAAAACAGTAAAAAAGTATAAAAAGACCAAAAAGACTTTATTTGCTTATTTTTGAGTATTTTTATCCATTTTTATAAATACTTTAGCTTGCCTTTTATTACACCACTTCTATATTCCAATATTGAAAAAAGAAAATATAAAAAAATATAAAATATAAAAAGAAAATACAAAATCAGTAAATTAAAAATCAAAATACAAAAAATATAAAATTAAAAATTTAATAAAAAATATAAAATTAAAAACCCACAAAAAAATAGCTTAATAGGCATTTGATCACTTGCACACACATTTTTTGAGCACTTGTGCCCCGAATTACCTGTTTGCTCCCTGTGTTCGACCTCTACAATACTTGCACTATACACATCTTTGTTGTAGAGTTATAATAAATTTTAACTCCGCACACTTATTTTCATTGCTTGATATATCTGCTGTGGGTTAATTGTTGTTTGAATTTCGGATTTCGTTGGAGGTCAAATCAGCGAATGTTGATTCGCCTTGTGAGTCAACACGACCTCTGCGATTTCCCGTGTTCAACAAATGGCGCCGTTGCCGGGGAGCAACAACGCTTAGTTCGGGTCTTGCTGTGATTGTGATTGATTGTTTATTTCGCGGCTTTCATTTTTGCTATTTTATTGTTCTTTATCTTTGATATACCTGTTGAGCTGTCTAACCCCCTCTCTTGTTGACTTCGTGCGAGGAACCGCGGATCGAGGGAGGCGCTCCACCCTAGGCGCCTACGCACCCACGTGAAGCCGGCTTCTGCCAGCTTAGCACCAAGGAGACAAGGAGAGATTTTTGAAGACCGAGCTCCACCTTTAGTTGTAGAATTTATTTCCCGCATTTATTTTTGTAAATTTAAGTGAGAGAGTGACCTTAATTTGTAATAATACAGGTACCCCCGGACTTGGACTTTCGAGCCTAATTTCCAAGTGATTGTTCACTTGGGGGCTCTCGCGGTTTTTACGGCTTTTCATCGCATTTTTTTTTTGTTTTTCGATTTTATTTATTTTGTGTGATTGAACCCTTAGCTTTTAGGATTGCTTGCGATAGATTAGGTCCAAACACATTAATCACCCTTGCATGTGCCTATAGTTTCGTTTTGGACTTAGTCAAAAATTTAAAAAGTTGATCATCACCCTCAATCCATCGCGCCGCGAGCTCTCCCTGTAAAGCGCTTTCTCCTAAGCTCAAGTGTGTTGAGTACAGAGGAGGGGTGAGCCTAGACCGGACTCCAGGGTTGAGGATTGGTGGTCGACTTGTGGTGCTTCCCGCTAATAGCAATTTCTGAAACTTAGGGCGATTTCATCGGTTTTGCATTTGCATATAGATAGGTTTCAATTCTGCTGAGCATCCTTGCATGTAGAGTGCTGGAGGCAAGGTGAGCATTTACGCTTTAGCATCCATCATCGTTTTGATCGCTTGCATTGCTTTTCCGCCTCTCTACCTCTGATTTTGATCATCTAGGAGCTTAAAGGAATTGACTCCCCGATAGGATCGTGCATTCTCATTAAAAATCCAAAAAAAAAGTGATAATCAATAAAATTGGGACTGCTAATATTACTTGACCCTAAAACCGATCAAAAAGAAAAATCTTGTATTGGGGCGAGTAATCCCCTCATTGTCTTCGTTTTATTTGCTCACGCACACCTTAAGGATTAGTGCCCAAATCCCATCAAGCCCCTAAGTGTGTGTGAAATTCTTTGACTTCTCACCTAACTCTAAAACCGACAAGATAAAAAGACCGCTCTTGCGGTCTCTACCGAGTTGAGTAGGTGAATTGAGGGTTTGTATTCTTTTTATTTTTTGGTTGTGATTGTTTTGTGTGTCCTAGATCATCCCTGCGCATTTGCGCCTTCTTCTTCATTCTCTTGACTTGACCATCGTGCTCTCCCGATCATTTTCTTTTGTTTCGAGATGGCCGACTGGAGCGTATTCTATCCGGACTTCGCGGATCCCTCCTTCACTCCAGCCGGTCCACCTCCTTTTTTCCAGGAGGACTTTGCTCCTGACTTTTGCACATTTCCGCCTCAGCCACAGTATCAGCCCTCGGATTTCTACCCACACCCACCTCCACTTCCTTATTATCCACCTTCACATCCACCTGAGGCCGAGCTGATGGAGTCACCTTTCATGGAGTCCACCCTTGAGCACTTGACCCAGATGATGGATCATATGAGACAGAGGATTGACACCCTCACTAGTACCAATAAGAGCGACCATGATATTCCACCATTTGATGATATGGGTTCACTCGAGGATTTCCATGAGAGCTTGCAATCGCCCAAAATACAAAAAAAATGAGAAAATTTTAAAAACACAAAAAGATTTCGGGAGACACACGATCGAGTCGGACTGTGAGGAGAGCGCCCACTTGCCAGACTTCTTGACCACACATGCATTCACACCCAGTCCCACCTTTGACCCCGAGGATGCCGCTGTACAGACTGCTCTTGGCATGCCTCGTGTATATGCTGACTCCGACTTCCTCCCTTGTATGGAGGAGGTCCAAAAATTCAAAAAAATGCTGACTGAACCCGAAGTGGTGGCCACCATTCATGAGATTATCCGTGCCCCACTTCAGCAGGCCATGACCCATATGTCTGCTCCTCTTCCCAAGAAGAGAAAGCGGAGGAGCAGATCTGAGCGTCATATCTTGACCATGGCCACTGCCCACGCCATCACACACCGTCCCATTCCTCGGAAGAAGAACACTGCCACACCTTTCATTAGCTGCACAATCTCTGACCACACATGTGATCACACTCTCCTAGACGGCGGTGCTTCGATTAGCATCATACCCTTCTCACTGGTACAGTCTCTTCACTTAGGGCCTCTCAAGAAGACCAGGATGATCGTACAGTTTGCTGATGGATCAATTAAGAGGCCGAAGGGTATCCTTGAAAACGCCGTCATATCGATTCAGGGCACGAGCCACAATGTTGATTTTGTCGTATTGCCCATGGAGACCTCCACAGGGGAGCATTCTCCAATCATCCTGGGACGACCATTCCTCGCCTCTGCGAGGGTCGTTATTGACTATGGATCAGGAGAGATTCGCTTCCGTCCTGCTGACGAGAGCGAAGTGTTGATCACCGCACCCACTGCCGACCAGAGACCTGCACCTGATATGACTTCACCTATCTTGGCTGACCCCGAGGACTATGATCTATATGAGGATATCAGAGAGACCTTCTTCATGACCGATGATGAGACCCGAGAATTCCTCTCCAAGGAGGAAAGCTCGGAAAGCATAGACCTTGGTGTTTCCGCTTCCTGTGATTGGCGATGTGTTGATGACATCCGCGGGATTTACACGATCGACACTATTGAGCGGAGGGCAGATATAGAGACTATACAGGACGGACATGCTTTGACTACTTCCACTGATGAGTCCGCTCCTGTCCATGTAGATACTGATGAGACTAAGGCCGAATTTGATTTGGTTGCTTTTCTTCAGAGATTCGGACCTTTTGATGAAAAAGATGATCCAGTTGAGATTATAGAGGACGAACAGAGTTCGACTACTTCCACCGATGAGTTCGTGCCTTTTGGTTTTGACCTGGATGACTCCTCGCAGGATGACTCTGAGTACACTACTTCCGATGATGATGAGTTTGTCCCATTTCACTTTGATACCAGCGAGACTCCCAAGGCCGGACCGAGTCACACTTCTTCCACTCACACGTCTGTGCCTTTACACCAGAGGACCACCAAGGGAGAACCTAGCCGTACTACTTCCATTGACCAGTTCGTCCCTTTCAGATGCGATGCCCCTGTGGATCTACTTTCTGTCGACCCTGATCGGCTTTCGTCCACTATGGACCCCGATGTCGACCTGCATCACACCAGATCCATTCCTCAGCGGTCTCGCAAGAAGGTTCGCTTTCTACCTTCTTGACCCTCTGTACATCCATCCTGTTGTACATTCGTGTTGTGTACCTCCGTCTCTCTTCCGTATTGCTCGTCCTCCCATTCTCGTGTTTGCCTAGCTTAGGACGCACTTTGTCCTACGTTTAGGAGGGGTGGACGAGCTGAGTGCTCTTTCTTCGTCCGTGTTATCACTCCTGTTGTTGCCTATACTTAGGGCTTCTTTTACCCTAAGTATAGGGGGAGTGGTGTGTATATCCTCCGATATCTTCTCCTATTCTCATCTATCTATATCACTCTTTCCATCTTCAGATCTTTTTTCTTCTTTTCTTCTTTTCTTCTTTTCCTCTATCTTCTTCATCTACCGAAAAGGTACCGCCCCTTGTAGACAGTCTTCTATACTTAGGACGTACTTTGTCCTAAGTATAGGGGGGTGTGCACCCCGAGTTTCTTCTATTCTTTTCGATCCTCGCCATTGTCTCCTCTTCTTGTCTATACTTAGGGATATCTTACCCTAAGTATAGGGGGAGACAATCCGAGTACGATCTGTTCATTCCCACCCTTGACCCTCCCTGCTTTGTGTACAGTCTGCTATACTTAGGATTATTTGATCCTAAGTATAGGGGGGACGGTCAAACTTTTCATTCATTGATTCATTACTTCATTCCTTTATTCTTTAGGTTTTCCTATACTTAGTACGAGTTATGTCTTCTCTTTTCTCTCCGATCTATGAGGACATAGCTCAAGCTAAGTATAGGGGGGTCGTATATACTACGTATATACTTTAGCCATAACTCGTACTTTCGTATTTTCTTAATAATATGGCTAAAAATTCTTTAAAATTCATTAGAAATTCTTAATAAAAGATGTGGTTATTCCTCAAATGCTTTTTGTATTTACTGATTAATAAATCAGGTGAAAATGTTTTTTGCAAAATGTTTGAAAAATAGTTTGAAAATCTTTATGAACATCTATTGAAAACTATTTTGAAAATATTTTGTTTCGTGTTTTCAACCTGTGCGGTTTTGTAAAACTTCTTTTCTTTGTGTGAAATAAAAAATTGTTA
>JAZKJV010002160.1:0-243702 GCA_037367405.1 Ottelia alismoides
TGTTTGCATGATTTATTGAAATCCAAACAAGAGAGTCTGGTTCAATACGTAGTTCACCACGTCTCTCCGGATGTGGATGGATCATTGTTAGACAAGATTCAAAGCCACACTATCTATGCTGAAAGATATAGTTCAATCGTATTTTATTTTAAAATTTTATCTTTTAATTTTTTATTTTTTTTATCTATTAATTAAAGTTTACGAAATATGTGGTAGAATGTTGGATCCTCTATGTATTTCACAAACCTCTCTTACAAATTTAGTACCACATGGACTTTTTAAGAGCAAGACAATGAGGTTATAAGTGTAAGTGTTCTCCGAGCTCGTGCGGGCTAGAGGCATGTGAATTAAGGCCGTTCAGCCTAGGTGCATCTAATACACACACATGCACGCACGCACGTGTGCGCATGAGCCTCGCCTCGTCTCGCTATGCCACGCCTAGCCCGTGCTCGTGCTCGTGTCTGTGACGTGCGTACGAATTTAATTTTTAAAATAATTTCATTTTATCAAAGATTTGTGTTAAGTCGACGTGATTCCCAATTGACGCACAAGTTCCTAACCCAATTATGATCTCGTAAACAAGATCCATCAAAAACAGTTGGCAATAACCTTTCCTCTTTTACATCCATATTCATTGATCATTTAGATAGCCATTAGGGCATTAAACGGGTCTCCTTGGTAATGTTGGATGCGACCAATGAAACCATCAGAACTCGTTCATCCCTTAATGTTTTGGAGGGAAAAACGACTTCTTTGGGGCTCCATGTTAATTGGCAGTCCGTATATATAAAGGGTTGTACCCTCAGCCATTTTCATGCAATAAAAAAAACTACTACATTCTTCCAGTTCTCCACCTCCATCTACCTTTCACCACATGTGCGCTCATTGTGGATCACGACGAAACAATTTTACTTTGTTTTCTCTATGACGACGAGTGCCAACGGACGTTCTACGCCCTTATCTTACTAGCACAGAGAGGCAGCAACCAAATGGGGGGTGATTGAATCTGAGAGCCAGGCTGCCATTAAGCTCGTGCATAGAAGCGTTGGAATTTGACTTCACGATAGCGTCTTCAGGCATGCCTCGATTTCCCAGTTGGCTCTTTGTAACTAAGATCCCTTTGTTTTATTTTGATCAGAATTGCTTGCCTATCTAAAAATTGAGAATAACCTCACAAATATTGCTAGATTATTATCATTTCCCCAACATTTCTAATATTCAATTCCAAGAGTATTTTACAAGTCATGGAGAAAATATTCATTATAATCTAGTTATATAAGATAAATACCTATTTCTTGATAATATGTAATAAAAAAGGAATATATTATCATATTATCTCCATATTTAACTTCTACTCCATCAAATACTACACTAAAATAATATATATATATATATAACAAATTAAAGAGCATTATCACAACATCTAATAGTCTTATAATTAATCGAGGTTTTAATGACCAAAATTCTACTACTTTAAATTTATTCTGTGCCCCTCCTTGCACCAGCGGACCCAGGATTTCGCAATAGGTGGGGCACCCATTTTATTGTATTTTTTAAATTTTATATGGTATTTTTATTAACAAAATACTTTTAAAGAAAAAAACTCTGTATTTCAGTATATTATTCCACTATAATTATAAAAATAATTCATACCTTGTCAACAATATATTGCGAACAATTCATGTCGTTTCATCACTAATAGAGTCAAATAACATCTTTAACTACACATAAGTATCATTCTTTCATTCAATATATAACTATAAACAATGTCATAAGAATCTATGAATCTAATTCATAATCAAAATCTAATTGAAAATTACATAAAATTGAGATAAGTCAAATTCACAATCATTTGAAACTTGATAGGTGAAGGAATGGGATTGAAAATTGCCATCTATACCTACTGGAAACGTTGTCTATACATAAGAGTATATGCGAAGATTGAAATGAGAAGATAGAAACATGTTTGAAAGATATTAATTGTTGATGGGATAAGATTTTTGGAAAATGACTATGTATGGAATGGGGAGATTAATTTGAGAGGCAAATTGATTTGGAATGAATGACTAATCCAAAAGATATTAATGGATGATATTTATTGATAGGTGGGAAGTTAATTGCATGAGTATTAATAGGAAGGGAGAATTAATGAACATGAGAGTTATTAATCATGCAAGGATTGAAAACACGTGAAAACTAACCAACGAGAGAGGAGATACAATTGACAATTAAGGGAGGCATTGCTCTTGATTTAACATAATTACAATGTGATCTTAATTAGGATGTAATGAGAATTTGAAAAAGGAGGGGGGCATGTGCCCGGTCTCACCAAAGTGTGGGTCCGGCCCTGCCTCCTTGTATGTTATTCTGGCTCCGTCCTTGCTTGTCACATGTTGTGTGTGCAATACGTTTTATATATGTGAAGTAAAAATTGTTCTCATCCAATAAGAAAAAAGAGCAATCCTATTGCTATCAACATATCTACGAGGAGCCAATGCATAACAAATGACGTTGGTTCTGTTGGTTCACTCACGGAGACGAAGCCAGGTATTTTTGCTTGAGGGAGACTATGTATATAATTTATCTTTGTTATTATTTCACATTATAATTATTAAAATGTGTTTACATCAGATATGAATCGAATATGCCTATTTACATATCCATATTCGGTTCATTTCTATCCAATACGAATACGGTTATGATTCAGATATGTATTAAGGAAACCATATCCTTAAAAATACAGATACAAATTCGAATGTGATATTTATCGAATCCGAATACGAATCGAATAAAGAGTAGACCCTGACACATTGAATAAAGAGTGAATCCAAATATGGATTGGAGAAAGACAAAATCAAATATGGATCCAATAAACATCGAATCCGAATACGGATCGAATAAAGACCACATACGAATATGAATTGAACTTTTATCCAAATTCATAATGATTTTGAAAAAATGATAATGAAATATAAATAAGTTGCATCATGACAAAAGGTAGTGTCAAGATGATATGTATTCTTGACTAGAGGCAAAAGAGGGATATGGTTTCTTAACTTTCGTTTGTGCACATCCCCAAATGGAAGTTTATTAATATCATCAATATAGTATATTAATATATAATACTAATATAATAACACTGGAATGTGGTTTATATTATATTAACTAATATATAAAATAATATTAAATATTTTATTCGGATATCCGGATCCAAATCCGGATACTCAAGCCATTACCATATCCGGTTATTAAATAATATTAATGTATTTTTTTATCAAAACAAGTCATTCAATTAATATTAAAACGTATCATAGTTGTAGTTATGTAAAACATACAAACAGTGACACAACAACAACAACAACAACAAAGCCTTTTCCCACAATTAAGTAGGGTCGGCTACATGGATTCTTCGCCTCCATTCAGATCTATCTTGGGTCAATCTCGGACTTATATCCAAAAAACTAATATCCCTTCGTATAGTCTCTTTCCAACACTTCTTGGGCCGTCCTCGCCCTCTCTTAGCCGGCTCAACATCCCACCACTCGCATCTCCTAACCGGTGCATCAGTTGACCTTCTTTGCAAATGACCAAACCATCTTAAGCGGTTTTCTCGCATCTTATCCTCGATCGAAGCTACACCAACTTTCTTTCTGATTGCATCATTCCGAATCTGATCTTTACGTGTATGTCCACACATCCATCTTAGCATTTTCATTTCTGCTACAACCATTCTCTGCACATGTCTATGGTTCACAGGCCAACATTCAGAACCATAAAGCATAGCAGGTCTCACGGTTGCTTTATAAAACTTTCCTTTAATTTTTAAAGGAATTTTCTTATCACAGAGAACAACAGATGCTCCTCTCCACTTTAGCCAGCCTGCATTTATTCTATTAGTAACATCTCCATCAATTTCCCCATCATGTTGCAAAATAGATCCCAGATATCTAAAAGAATCTCTCTTCTGAATGTTATCGTCACCAATATTCACCTCGATTCCTTTACCATTGCTTCCATCAAAGGTGCATTCCATATATTCCGTCTTAGCCCTACTTATACGAAAACCTTTAGTCTCCAATGCATGTCTCCAAACCTCAAGCTTCTCATTTACTCCATCTCTAGTCTCGTCAATCAACACAATATCATCAGCAAATAACATACACCAAGGTAACTCATCCTGAATGTGACTTGTCAACTCGTCCATAATCAAAGTAAAAAGAAATGGACTCAAAGCTGAACCTTGATGTAAACCAATGTTGATATCAAAATAATCAGTCTTCCCCGTCGGGGTCCTTACATAAGACAAAGCCCTATCATACATATCCTTTATGAGATTATTGTATAGGACAGGTACTTGTCTCTTCTCCAAAACTCTCCACAGTATCTCTCGTGGGACAGAATCATAAGTCTTCTCCAAATCAATAAAGATCATATGGAGATTCTTCCTTTTAGCTCTATAAATCTCCATTGTTCTCCTTAGCAAATGGATGGCTTCAATAGTTGAGCGACCTGACATGAATCCGAATTGGTTTTCTTTTATTTGGGAAACTTGTCTCAACCTTCTTTCGATCACACGTTCCCAAATTTTCATAGTGTGACTCATCAGCTTGATACCTCTGTAATTTAAACAATTTTGAAGTCTCCTTTATTCTTATAAAGAGGCACCACGATACTCCTCCTCCAATCTTCAGGCATTTTCTTGCTTCGCCAAATAACATTGAATAGATTCGTAAGCCAAGTCAAACCACGCTCACCTAAAATTTTCCATACTTCTACAGGAATGTCATCCGATCCAACACCTTTCTCAAGTCTCATAACCTTCAAAGCCTCCTCTACTTCTTTTCTTTGTATTCGTCTATAGCATGCACGATTCAAGTAACTTTCACTACTAGCTAGATCATCCAAAGTGATCTCTCTATTTCCTTCTCCAATGAAAAGTTTATGGAAGTATTGCTCCCATCTAGTCTCTATATCCTTCTGAGTAACAAGCACGTGACCTTCCTCGTCCTTAATGCATCTCACTTGAGAAAGGTCTTTGGTCTTTCTTTCTCTTGCTTTGGCCAACCTGAATATATCCTTCTGGCCCTCCTTTGAGTTGAGATTTTTATACAAAACCTCATAAGCTTTTGACTTAGCTTCGCTTACAGTCTTCTTTGCTTCCTTCTTCGCTATTTTATATTCTGTGACAGTTTCCTTTGTTCTATCCATAGACATAGCTTTAAAGCAAGCTCTTTTAATTGTTAGCTTCTCTTGCACCCCTTCACTCCACCACCAAGCCTCCTTTTGACCCGGAGCTCCTCCTTTTGACTCGCCTAGCATCTCTTTGGCTACCTTTCGGATACAAGATGCTACTGCCTCCCACATCTCCTGCACTACCGCTACAATCCCAAGATAAGTCTTCTAAAACCTTCTCCCGGAAGCTTGATTGCTTCAGCGGAAGATTCCACCACCTAGTTCTAGTGATCTTAGGAACCTTAATTTTCTTTACCAGCCCTTTTATTTGTAAATCCAAGACTAACAAGCGATGTTGGGTTGTCAAACTCTCTCCAGGGATTACTTTGCAATCTTTGCAACACAACCGATCTCTTCTCCTTAACGCAGAGTAATCGATCTGTGTTCTAGTTGAGCCACTCTTATAAGTAATTAAATGCTCCTCCCTCTTCTTGAAAATAGTGTTTGCTATGAAAAGATCATATGCAATTACAAAATCCAGAATGACATTTCCCTCTTCGTTTCTATCCCCAAAAATATGTCCTCCATGCACACTTGCATACCCTGAAACATCTTTTCCCACATGTCCATTAAGATCTCCACCTATGCAAACCATCTCTCTTTGTGGGGATTCCTTGTAAAATCTTATCCATATCCTCCCAAAAAGCTTGTTTAGTCCTTTCATCTAAACCAATTTGTGGTGCATAAACTGAGATAATATTCAGAATTTCTTCTTCAAGCACCAACTTTAGCAAAATAATCCGATCCCCAAATATTTGCACCTCAACCACACAATCCTTCAAATCTTTATGAACAACCACTCCAACACTGTTTCTGCCCTTATCTTTACCTGAATACCAAAGTTTAAAGCATGTCTTCTCGATCTCCCTTGCTTTCTCTCCAACCCATTTAGTCTCTTGAAGACATAATATATGAATCTTCCTTCTTTCCATTGTATCCACTATCTCCATCAACTTTCCAGTTAAAGTATCGATATTCCAACTACCAATCCGTAGCTTCCTTTGCAATCTCTTTTGGATTTTTAAAAAGCCATGACCGTGGCATCCAAATAATTAACCAACAGCATATTTCCTCTTACACCACGCCACCGTGCGATCGCAGGGATTTCGACGTAATTTTTCCAACCATGGGGGCATCGATGCAATTTTTCCGACAACGTAGGACGCCAACCCACGAATGGGATGGCTATTACTAACCAACGACGACTTTCCTCTCAACCGCGCAACCGTGCAGTGATAGGGTGTCAACGCAATTTTCCATCCAAGGGTACCGATACAATTTTCGCATCCGTCGAAATGGAAGAAAATTATTCCCACAAATTTGAAGGCTACAGGCCAACTTTCCTCTCACCCGCACAACCGTGAGGTGGCAGGGGTGACAGTGCAATTTTCCCATCCAAGGGTACCGATGCAATTTTCACATCCGTCAGAACGGATGCAAGAATTTCCCACAAATTTGAAGGCTGAAAGGGCCAACATTCCTCTCACGCCGAGCCACTGTACGGTGGCAAGGGTGTCACTGCAATTTTCGATCCATGGGTACGGATGCAATTTTCCCAAATTCTTAGGAGCTTAATCACAAAATCGAAGGCTACTTGTGTCGGTTCCCGCTTCACCCCATGCCAAGGTGCGATGGCAGGGGTGTCTTTGTAATTTTACCATCCGTGGGCACGGATGCAATTTTCCCACCGATCGAGGTGCTTCTCCACGAAATCGAAGGCTACTATGGTCATTTACACTATGGCAGAGGTGGGCCAACCACATGTAAAAAATCCGTCCTTAAGCACCTGAAGCACCTCTCCCCTCTTATGCGAGAACCCTTGCAAATTTTGGACTGCATCCGGACGGTGATGCAGCGGAACTATCTTATTTACCCGCATGCGTTCCTCATGCGAGAACCCTTGCAAATTTTGAACTACATCCAGGCTGCGATGTAGCGGCCCTTGCCAATTTTTCATTGCATTCGAGCGATGCAACGCGTCGCAAGTAGGGAACGTCCCAACGAAATCTGTATGTTTGCTTAAATCCATGTTTAAAAGATCCGAACGGTTTCGAGATAAATTCATAAATAGTGTTCTTAGAAGAATTTAAGAACACTATTTACGAATTTATCTCTCCCGTGCTGGATGTCGGCTACCTAACGTGCAACCCTCCTCATTTACCTGGGCTTGGGACCGGTCATGGCTGAGTTAAAACATACAAACAGTGACAGTTACATTATTACCTTCATGTCATATTATTGAGTTTATATTA
Source organism: Ottelia alismoides (assembly GCA_037367405.1). Lineage (NCBI taxonomy): Eukaryota > Viridiplantae > Streptophyta > Magnoliopsida > Alismatales > Hydrocharitaceae > Ottelia > Ottelia alismoides. Next base: position 7,485 of record JAZKJV010002160.1, read on the forward strand.
TGAGATACGACTGATTAGGAATGTAAACATACGGATACATATATGAATATGGATGTTTCTTTATCCGTATCCATTTATGAATGCGAATGCGGGTGTGAATACATATATTGACGAATGAAAAATATTTTATCATATCTGTAAATATATATATATATATATATAATGGATACCAATCATATAGGAATAATATTAGAAATACTTTATATATTCGCTTAAATATACATGTATTGAATGGAATGTATATGATATAAATATACTAAATATGCTTATACCATAACAATTATACAAAATATGAAGAAAGAAGGTATAAAATTATGTTATATAAAGTTAGAAATAAATGTACAATCATATTTATATATAAATGGATATATGGATAGAGATATAGATATTTGTTAATATGGAAGTGATATTTGTATTCGTATCTATTTGAAAACAAATGCGGATACAGATGTCAAAATCTCTATGATACGGATACAGTTGCAGATCAGATACTAATGTCCCTATCTATACAACTCGTAAATGAGAGATGGGGGGAGCCCCCTCCCGCCACCCCCTCTCTGTCACTGTTCACTCATCATGTATGCCTATGCACTCATGCAAGGGTCATACATGACCTAATGGGACTAAAATTATTTACCAAGAAGGAGGTAAGTATTTTTATTTGTATCTCATTCGTATGCTTCTAACCTCTACATCTCAGAGGGTCAAATTTCGGCAATGCTCAAACAGCACAAAATTGAGCATTCTTGATGAAATTTGAGTCGTATTATGTTGACACGATATGATCTTGCCCCTCGTATATTTATTAAAAAAATAATCTTAGATGAAGTTATAAACATTGATTAATTAATTGGTCAGCACTAGGAGGCAGCTCCGTTGCAGCGTAGGCACTAAGAGATAACGTCCATCTTCAAAGTTTTTTTATCAAAATTCCAAACAATAAAACACAAGAGCACCATGATATATGTAGAACTCTCCTATGAGAGGACCGAGATCATCTGCTGTGAGCCAAAATGCAACAGTCTGCTGTGGCTGCGGGAATCGCTCGATCTTTGATCGAGAGGTTCGCACGATTTTGCACTTTTTGTGAGCTCGTACCGTGCAAAATCGTGTGAAGCCTTCATTCTCCTCGACTTTTATAGCCCTATTCCTTCTTGTTAGAGTAACTTTATTATGTAGGTTTTGTTTGTCCTCTTTATGTAAATTACCTATAGAGCTTTTCTCCTATATAAGAGAGCTCTAGGGTTAATGGTAATGCATCTCATTCGTTCCCTTCAACATGGTATCAGAGCGACGGTCCTAGGGCGGAGTTCTTGAACCCTAACCCTACCCCACCCGCCGCCCTTTCTCTTTCTTCGTCTATCTCGAGATTGGCGCCGCCCTCGTGTGCGCCATCGCCACCACCATCGCCCTCCTGTGCGCGAGCGCCATCGCCTGAGCCATCGCGCGTCTGGCGCCTGTAGCGCGTCTCGCCATCTCGCCATCGCCTGAGCCATCGCGCGTCTGGCGCCCATCGTGCGTCTGGCGCCTGTAGTGCGTCTCGCCATCTCGCCCATCGCCTGTAGCGCGTTTCGCCATCTCGCCATTTCGACGCGCGATTCCATCTCGACGCGCGACGCGATTCCTGTAGCCCTAGCGCCTCTGCAGCGCCTCTGTAGCGATTCCAGTAACGCGACGCGACACGCGACGCTCTCTCTCGCGCCTCTCGCGCCTGTGTGCCATCTTGCGCCTGTGCGCCATCTAGTCCCTCGTGCCTGTGCGCCTATGCGCCGGTGCGCCATATAGCCATCTCGCGCCTGTGCGCCTGCCCCTCTTGCTGTGCGCCATCTTGCCTGTGTTGCGCCTCTAGCCTCTTGTGATGATGGTCTGAGATGTCACATAACAGCGTGCCTTCCTGTGCACAGACTGAAGTTCTGTGCACGCAAGTTCTGGCGACGTAACGCAAGTCCAGTCTGAAGTCACATGTGCGTGTGCGCTTTCTGTGCATGCAAGTCCTGTGCACACAAGTCCTGTTGCGTGCAAAGCCTGAAGTACAAGTTATGCCCTAGCCGTGCTTCACATGCTCTGTACGCGTGACCGCTGGTATGAGTATATGTACAAATAGACATTGTCTTCCGATTTTGTAACCCCAGTTATAGGTTATTGTTGTCGTCATGTCAGACAACAAGGTAGATTTTTCATCTGTGGGTGCCTTCAAAGGTTCCGCACCCATTGCCTTTAATACGTGTTACAAGGCGGATCTATCAGAATGGATCATGGATTCAGGTGCATCACACCATCTCTGTGGTGACAGAGGTCAGTTTAGTGTCTTTCATCCTGCTCAATCTGAACGATCGGTGGTGATAGCTGATGGTACATATTCCCCTATTACTGGTCAGGGGGAGGTACAGTTGACTCCTATTTTGAGATTGTCCAATGTTCTCTATGCACCGAAGTTCTCGATGAATTTGCTGTCTATTAGTCATCTCACCAAAGATTTACATTGTCGTGCTATATTTGACCCATCTACTCTTGTGTTTCAGGACATATTAACGGACAGAGTGATTGGGACTGGCCATGAGCAAGGGAGTCTTTATCGACTGGTGCAATCTCCTTATGCTGGTACCTCTTCTATGAGGGCTGGGATCGGTGTCACCCTACACTTGGCATCTTCGATTTGGCCATCTTCCGTTGCAAAAGATGGTCCATATTCTTCCTCAGATTTCTTCCAAGTCTAATTTTCAGTGTGAGGCATGCCAACTTGGCAAACATCACAGGTCGTCTTTTCCGAGTCGTATAGGTCCAAGTCACCATGGTCTTTTTGAGCTGCTACATTTTGATATTTGGGGTCCCAGTCGTGTCCCTGATCTTCAAGGGCACAGGTTTTATGTTGTTGCTGTCGATGATTTCTCTAGACTTTCTTGGGTCTTTCTTCTTAAAAATAAATCTGATGCTGGTCATTTTATTCAGTCTTTTCTTATTGAAATAAAAAATATTTTCTCTACTAAAGTGAAGTACATACGGTCTGACAATGCTCTAGAGTTGTGCAGTACTCAATTGTCCAAATTTCTTATGTCTCATGGGATTGTGCATCAGACGTCGTGTGCTTATACCTTCCAACAGAATGGGGTGGCTAAACGAAAGCATCGTCATTTGTTGGATATGACCAGAACCCTTTTGATTCAGAGCCGTGCCCCTCACTCCTATTGGGGGGATGCAGTTCTCACTGCCTGTTATCTTCTTAATCGTATGCCTTCGACAGTGTTAGGGGAGAAGATTCCGTTCTTGACCGCGTTTCTCGAGAAGGATCTTTTCTCCCTAACATCGCGTGTTTTTGGGTCTGTTGCATTTGTTCATTGTTTTTCTCCTGGTCTTGACAAGCTCTCTCCCAGAGCTGTCAAATGTGTTTTTGTGGGTTATTCCAAAACCCAGAAGGGATATCGGTGTTTTGATCCAGTTAAACGAAGGTACTACGTCAGTGCAGATGTCACCTTTTTTGAGTCCATTATGTATTTTTCTCCTACAGGTGACAGACTCACTCACTCAGAGGAAGGAGATGACATCTATGTGCCGCCTCCACCTCCATCTGTTCCATGCTCTAATCTACCACCACAGTCTACTCCACCACCACCACCACAACCACAGTTTACACCACCACCACCACCACCGCCACCACCAGCTACTATTTATTTTCCTCAGGTCTATCAGCGACGACCTTCTGCTCATGTGCCTCCTCCATCATCCAGCACGCCCGAGGTATGTACTGATCATTTGAGTTCTATTGATGGCACAGGTGATTTGAATGCGCAGATGGATGTACAGGGTACTGATGATACTGTCACTCCTCCAGTCGATGACCTACATATACCTATTGCTCATAGACGGTAGAAGCGTGCTCGGTCGATGAATCCCAAATATGGGATGGATTTTTGCTCTCAAGCGTCGTTGGAGCGTTTGTCCCCGGACTTTCGCAAGTTTGTTGTTGGGTTATCGGCAGTACACATCCCACGGTCTTATCAGGAGGCCCTACAGAGCAACCCGTGGCGTTTAGCTATGGAAGAGGAAATGGCGACGTTGCAGTCACGTGGTACGTGGAGTGTTGTGCATCCTCCACCAGGTGCGTCCATTGTCAGAAGCAAATGGGTTTTTACTGTTAAGCATCGGGCAGATGGGACGGTTGATAGATACAAAGCCAGGTTGGTTGCTCGTGGATTCACCCAAACATATGGGGTGGACTATCAGGAGACGTTTTCTCCAGTAGTCCGTCATTCTACCTTACGGATTCTCATTGCAGTTGCTGTTGTTCGAGACTGGCCCCTATTTCAGCTTGATGTCACGAACGCCTTTTTGTATGGTGACTTGCAGGAAGAGGTTTATATGCAGCAGCCACCAGGGTTCGCTGCTGAGGGGGAGTCCAGTATGGTGTGCCGTCTCCATAAGGCCATATATGGCCTGAAGCAGAGTCCACGGGCTTGGTTTCAGAAGCTCTCGGAGTTGATTGAACAGAAGGGCTTCGTCAGATCTACAGCAGATCATACTCTCTTTGTAAAGAGAGATCAGCGAGGTACTGTGATCATCTTAGTGTATGTTGATGATATTGTTATTACAGGCAGTAATGAGCAGGGCATTCAAGCAGCCAAGGAGTTCCTTGGCGAGCAGTTCGTTATGAAGGACTTGGGTACACTTCGCTATTTTTTGGGGCTGGAGTTTGCACGGAACAAGCAAGGTATGGTAATGACACAAAAGAAGTATGTTACGGATCTCTTATTTGAGACAGGTATGGCAGGATGTAGACCAGCTGCTACTCCTATGTTTTCTAATGTCAAACTTTATGATGATGACTCTGAGGAGGTAGACAAGAGACGATATAGAGAGCTAGTGGGAAAGCTCTTGTATGTCACTATTACCCGACCGGATATAGCCTTTGCAGTTAATAGGGTAAGCCAATTCATGGAGCAACCCAGGAAGGCTCACATGAATGCTGTTTTTATGATCTTGAGATATCTGAAGTCGTCTCCAGGTACTGGGCTTCTATTTAGAAGAGATACCTCATTATCCGTCACAGGTTATGCTGATGCAGACTATGCCGGGTGTCCTAATGATAGAAAGTCAACTTCAGTTGTATTTGTTGGCAACTCACCAGTAGCTTGGAAGAGTAAGAAGCAAACTGTAGTGGCTCGATCTAGTGCAGATTCAGAATATAGGGCAATGGCCTAAGGTAGTGCTGAGATGATGTGGGTTAAATCCGTTTTAACTGATTTAACTATTGATGTTCCTCTTCCCATGCATCTGAAATGTGATAATCAAGCAGCCTTGTTCATAGCCAATAATCCAGCCTTCTATGAGAGGACGAAGCACATTGAAGTGGATTGCCATTATACACGGGACTTAATTCAAAAAGGGCTTATTTCAACCTCTCATGTATCATCAGGAGAGCAGATTGCAGACATGTTCACCAAGGCCCTTGCTAGGGGTCCATTTCATCTTTGTTGTTCCAAGCTGAGCATGTTGGATATATATGCTCCAGCTTGAGGGGGAGTGTTAGAGTAACTTTATTATGTAGGTTTTGTTTGTCCTCTTTATGTAAATTATCCATAGAGCTTTTCTCCTATATAAGAGAGCTCTAGGGTTAATGGTAATGCACCTCATTCGTTCCCTTCAACACTTCTCACATGCCATAATCTCAATTTCTCTTATTTCTACTGCCCTAACTCTAATCTCATCTTCCTCCTCCTCTGTAGCATCAGCTCTCGCAGTTGCAGTAGGTTTTCTGGTAATGGTGCTCAAATCTCAACCCTAATCTCATCTTCCTCTTCACTTGCAGTATTATCTTTCTCAATTGCAATAGAATTTCCGACGACGGTTCTCAAATGTCAATAAACTCATTCGTAAATGAGGATTCATAAAGATCTAATTTTTCTATGAGCTTGTTTGTCGATTAAGATCATGTTCTCAATCTCGATTTCACATTATCTTAGATTAACTATTATCCTAGATTAACTAAATGATTGGATCATATTACATGAAGCAGATATAATTTCTGACCTACTATAGTCATGATCTATTAATTTCATAAACCAAATCATTTGCTCGTGCATGGCTACAGTTAGTTGTCTTATTTTCTATAGGGATGGAAACCGGGTTCAGGCACAATGCTTGCTATCTTATTGACCATTTTCTATCATTTAATTTTCTTACGGATAATAAATGTTGCCTAATATGGTTAGGTTGATAACTCTATCAATAATTAGGATGTAGAATATTTCACAGACTTACGACAGCTCTGCGACCTTATGTCCAATGTAATAATCTTTTAAGAATAAGATTGAGTTTTGCCATTTAACAAAGGTAAAGTGTTGGAGTATTTGTGTATGCGCCGTATTAAGTTGTAGCAGGGTAAATGGATCCTGGATCCTGGAGAAGATCCATTTACCCCATCCATGTGTTTAATCCCACATCGTCTAGTGGTGGGACTTAGAGCCTCTGGAGAGGCTATATAAGGAGCCCCAGACCTCCTGTATCCTTTGAGAAAAGCAATAGAAAAATACGCCACTTTGAGGGCTTCTCCCGTGGTTTCATCCCGCTCCTCATGGAGTAGGGTTCCACGTAAAATCATGGTGTTCCATGTTCTATCTTTCTTGTTTATGCTCTGTTTATCAATCGCTTCCTCATTCTTCATATTTTATAATATGAAGATCACACTAGTACTTTAAAAATAAACATTAAAGGATTAATAGAAAAATCACAAAAGCTAAGTAATAGTATTGTCAATTTTGAACCCCATGTAATGGTCTAGTGATTGAAGAAGTGAGCTCCCACTCAAGTGAGTTAGGGTTCCAATCCCACTACCCCATCCTCTCCCCCATTAACTACTAAGAAATATTGCTAAGTTCTCTAATGGAAAAGAAATTTCAAATAAGTTATTTTTCATTTCCACACAAACTTTAATTAAATTTGGAACAGGATATAAAACAACTATATATCATTACGAATATAGTTCTTTTTGTCTACAAGAAAGAAAGACGTGGAATCCTAGAAATGGAGTTGCAATTATAAATTTAACCATAATGAATCCAAGAAAAAAAATGGATACTAGTAAAATTTATGTATGTAGATGGAGAACAACACGAGATGCACCACCATAAAAAGCTATATGAGAAATCCAAATCATGTGTGGCATTACACAAGAAGACCATGAGTATTGGGAAATCAAGGAAAAAGGATTTACATTCCAATCGATGACAGAAATCCTCATGGATCTTGGCATAGATCTAATGGATGGATGTTGTCACCATACCATGTCTATCCTCCTTGGTCATATGGATCATTCTTTATACCCTATGCCATTTATTATTAGTTTTTATATGTTTCATACAGTACATTAAAAAATGATCATTGTCTTTCAAAATTAACAAATATTTGTCAATCTAATCGACCACTATGACTTAATTGATTGATCAACCAATTAATGATTTAAATATTTTGAATTTTCTAATTTATTGTCTACTTAAATAAATATCTATAGGATTCATTTTAATAAACTAACCACTTTATTTTCCTAAAGAGGAGCATTGTACTGATTCATGTAACATGAGAGAGATATATTTTATGCACAACACATGAGATATACATTTCATGCTCGCTTGTTTCAAAGCTCCATTCGAGGATATTTTTCCGCTTTTTATTTAACAATTATTTCTTGGAGCCTCTTGATATAATCTTTATTTATATCACCATTGTATTAATACTTGGTGTGTTGATTCAAGTAGTCGAAAATCCTTGGCGTGTGATCGAAGGTGGGTATAAGCCTTTGGTATGTGGTCTAAAGCACCTCTAATAAGCGATTGGGATAGTCGTATGTAGATAACTTGGATACTAAACTAGATGATTGACTTGATAAATAAGAAATCCTAAGTCAGAGGATTTGGATCATGATTTTTACGAATGGAGTTTCCACATTTAAATATTTGTCTATTGCAATTGCGTTTGAAATTGGATTTATTATTATTATTAGTATTATCATTATTATTAATGGTGATTGTTATATGCAGAACTATGTGTAGACTATAAAACTTGCTTTAGAGATCAAAAAGGTACTCACGATCTCAACTGTTACAAACCACATAAACCACTGAAGTTCATGATGGTTCCATTGTTGTGCCATCTAGATTATTTACAACACTCCCAGACTAAGCATTGGAAAAGAATCTCCACAGGTGTTCTGATTTCGCATAATGATCCATACATAATGGAGAATGTATTTTCAACCCTTGGGTCGCTTTCATTGTGGTTATCCCCCATGCAACTGTTTTGAAGATGGGTTCACGATATCGGATCAGCCAAGTAAGCACAAAGGAGCATCTAAGCTGCTTTCCCTCGCTATATCGATGTGATGCATTTTTCACATCTGCCTTCGCTTCAATTATTTTACTGTATTCAAACAAATGCAAAAACCACAACACCAATCACCAACTTTGTAAATGCATTATATGGCAATCATCACTTCAGTATACTTTAAATCCACAGTATAGAATTACTATTATATGTTTAAATCCAAACTTCCATAAGCTGAACATATGCATACTGTAGTTCAGTTATTCAAATTACATGGATATCCAGGACATAAATATAAAAATACTTTTGTATTGCAATCAATGAACAGCTCAAATTCATCACAACTAATGTGCTGAAAAAATACCCATGGTGCATTTAGGGCATCATGTTTCATGTTATTCTATATCAGGGTCATAAATCCTTGTTTTTCCTAATCTCCGTAGACGATATGTCCATGCGGAAACTAGCCTCAGGTATCGAGATAAACATATCCTTCAACTCGGTCGGAATATCGAAATCTTCAAGAACCTGACAGTGATGATGGTAACCATGAGCTAATGCCATTGCACAACAGCAAAAAATGGTTTACAAAAATATAGGTACCTTGAGAACACCATCAATAACTCGAGCACCAACTATAAATAAGCAGCCATTTCTTTTGCATCGCTCAAGTATTTCCAGCATATTCTGCGAACTTCCCCCATAATATTTTGGCTGAATGGAAGACCAACCTCAATTTATTAGGAAACTAATAAATAAAATGAAAAAAAAACAGCATCGCAATTCAGGCATATGACCAAGATATGTTACTAATAAGAGTACAAAGATATTGTGTGTCCTAAACACCTTCTATAATTGCAAGCAAATCCTATATGTAAATTTGATTACCACAGACCGTGTAGATGCTCTGTGGTATGTAATAAATTATCTGACTCATCACGTATTAGTTTTTTTATTCATAATCTTAGCAAAGTGATCCCCAGTGTAACATGGACATGTTACTGCATTAACACTATACACTTGTCTACGTATCTCTGAATAGATGTCTTGGACAATCCATATAACAAGTACGAGTCCAGGATGATAAGGACCAATAACTTGCGAGAACAATTACTGTACCGTCTATTTGGTATTATAACGGTGATCCATATTTTTGCAAGTTTAAAATATATTGAGCTTTCTTTGGTATGATGACGGCCAGCGTAAAAATAGTCGAATCTTTCAACATGGATTTGAGCAAGAATACATGTAGACAACCCTACTTACATTTTAAAATGTATTGAGCTTTCTTTCAAAAAAAATTGTATTGAGCTTATTTAGACTAAAACAAGATAATCCAACTCGTTTCCGAAAACCGAATAATTTTCCCAGTCTGACAAAAATACCCAAATGTTAACTCGTTCCTACACCCACCTGCTAGTTCACATGAGGGCCCCCAGAATTTATATACGGGGTCCCCACAAGTCAATCCTATTTTGAATAAATCAACTGGCTTGGTTCTGGTTCAGACTACCGGTTTAATGCTCTAGCATGGAAACAACAACAATAACAAAGCTTTTTCCCCCACATTAAGTAGGGTTGGCTATGTGGATTCTTCGCCTCCATTAAGATCTATCTTTAGTCATTCTCAAGCTTAGATCCAAATAACAAAGATCCATTCGGATAGTCTCATTCCAACAATTCTTAGGCCTTCCTCCCCTCTCTTAACCGGCTTAACATCCCAACTCTTGCATCTTCTAATTGGTGCATCAGCCGGCCTCTTTTGCAAATGATCAAACCATCTTAATCAATTTCTCTCATCTTATCCTCTGTCGAAGCTACACCAACTTTCCTATTGATCGTATCGGTTTGAATCCGATCTTTTTGTGTATGACTGCACATCCACCGTAGCATTTTCATTTATGCAACTGTCATTCTCTGCACATGTATATGGTTCACATGCCAAGATTCAGAGCCATAGAGCATATCGACTCCCACGGCTACTTTGTAATACTTTTCTTTGATTTTCAAAGGAACTTTCTTATCACATAAAACAATAGATGCCCCTCTCTACTTTAGCCAACCTGCATTTATTATATGAGCAACATCTCCAACAATTTCCCCATCATATTGCAAAATAGATCCCAAGTACCTAAAAGAATCTTTCTTCTGAATGTTATCTTCTCCAATCTTCACCTCAATTCTTTCACCATGACTTCCGTGCAGTCCATATATTCAGTCTTTAGCCCTACTTAAACGAAATACTTTGGTCTCCAAGGCATGCCTCCAAACTTCAAGATTCTCATTTACTTTATCTCTAGTCTTATCAATCAATATAATATCATCGATGAGCAACATAAATCAAGGTATCTCAATCCGAATGTGACTCGTCAACTAGTCCATAATCAAAGTAAAAAGAATATACTCAAAGCTGAACCTTGATGCATACCAATACAGATGTCAAGATAAGAGGGTACATGAACCATATAACATGACTCCACCAAGTGAATCATTAACACTTGACCACGATAATTGATTAATTGGTTAATCGGATCCGAATAACATCTTGGATGCTCCACTAGGGTTCTTTATAATATATTGTTATAGTGTTTTCTTTCCACATGATATCCGAGCCACCATACCTTTTAGGGCTTTCGGTCCTACCCTGACCACTATTAGCCCATGTCATCTACCAGCATCATCTTCGATTTGATTGCTTGGAGCACATTCCTTCAATGACACCATGACCTAAATCAATTAAGTCATTGATAGAGATCCCTTCATTGCAAACTACACATCATTATTTGGAAAACTTTCAATACATGTAGCTTCATCGCCAACAACACGTGACCTCTTGGAGCAAAGCAAATCACGAACATTCTCGATGCAAATCACCTTCATTGCTTGGAGAAAATCACATCATTGCCCGAAGCATGCCGTAGTTGTAACAAGTTCATATTCCCTCTCCAATCCAGTTCTTTATCATCTAGACTTCATCTAGCCATCTTTGGAAATTTAGAGCTTCCAACCTAATCATGTCAAGGTCGAGTGCACTCCAAGCCTAGAGCTTCTAGCCCAATCATGACTTTAGCCTTCCAGCCCTATCCTATCGCCCATTATGTGCTAGACGATTTGGATTTTTTTCTTTCCTAATTTTGTGTAAGGTTTTGGAATAGGATATGTTTGGGGAGTTACGTGGTTGACGTGACTGATTAGTAGCATGCTCGTTCACTTAACTTTAGCTAATTGAATGTAAAGCTACTCAAACATGTACTAATAACACCTAATAAGCATGAATTATGAAAACACCTAAAAATATAATGTCTATATTAACGCATGAAAAAACATAAAAAGGAGAAAGAAATCCACGTAAAAAAGTTGAAAAAACATTAAAAGCGTAGTTGCATTCTTTATGCAATATATATCAACAAACAAAATAATATATATTAGATATTTAATAGTACAACAAAAATCCATTAATATATCTTAATATAACATATTTTTAATTACAAAACCTAATAAAATAAATTCCATCCAGAACCTAAACCACGAAAGGGACCTAGGTTTCTTCCAATAAGAACTTCAATTATTTATATCTATTAATCTGTATATTATTTTTACTTATTCTACTTTTATTGTTTTCGTATAACTTATACCTTTATACGGAAAACATCGAATAATAAGCCCAAATATATAAATAAAATAGCAAACACTTATTAAATATATAGATACAATTTCTTATAAATATATTTATAAATTATAACTTTTATAGGCATCATTTTAAATTAATTTGGTTGTATTGGTAAGAGCAGAAATGGTGTTGGAGTGGTTGTTCATAAGGATTTGAAGGATAGTGTGGTTCAGGTGTAAAGATTCAGGGATTGGATTTTGCTAAAATTGGTGCTCGAAGAAGAAATTCTGAATATTATCTCAATTTATGCACCACAAATTGGTTTAGATGAAAGGATTAAACAGGTTTTATAGGAGGATTTGGAAAAGATTATGTAAGGAATCCCACAAAGAGAGATGATTTGCCTTGCTGGAGATCTTAGTGGACATGTGGTAAAGGATACTTCAGGGTATGTTGCTAGTGTTCATGGAAGCTATAGCTTCGGGGATAGAAAAAAAGAGGGAAAAGTTATTCTGAATTTTGTAACGGCTTATGATCTTTTCATAGCAAACACTTTTCAAAAAGAGGGAGGAGCATTTAATTGCTTATAAGAGTGGCCCAACTACAACACAGATAGACTACTTTATGTTGAGGAGAAGAGATTGGTTTTGTTACAAACACTACAAAGTAATCCCATGAGTGAATTTGACATTCCAACATCATGGATATGCAAATAAAAGGACTGATAAAGAAAATGAGGGGTTCAAAGATCTCTAGAGCTAAATGGTGGAATATCCAATTGAAGCAATCAAGCTTCAGAGAGAACGTTTTCGAAGACTTATCTTTGGACTGTAACGGAAGTGCAAACGAGATGGGGGAGGCGATAGCATCTTGTATCTGAGGGGTATCCCAAGAGATGCTAGGCGAGTCAAAAGGAGGAGTTCCAGGCCAAAAGCAGGCTTGGTGGTGGAGTAGAGATGCAAAAGAAGCTCAAAATTAAAAAAACATGCTTTAAAGCTATGTCTAAGAATTAAACAAATAAAACTATCATAAACTACAAAATATCAAAGAAGGAAGCAAAGAAGGCTGTAGGCTGAGCTAAGTCAAAAGCTAATAAAGTTTTGTACAAAACTCTCGGCTCTAAGGAGGGCCGAAAGGATATATTCAGGCTGACCAAAGCAAGAGAAAGAAAGACTAAACCTTTCTCAAGTGAGATACATTGAGGATGAGGAAAGACACATGCTTGTTACTTAGAAGGATAAAAGACTAGATGGAAGCAGTATTTTCATAAGCTTTCCATTATGGAAGGAAATAGAGAGATCACAGATCTAGCTAGTATTGAATGTTACCTTAATCGTGCAAGCTATAGACGAATACATAGGAAGGAAGTAGAGGAGGTTTTAAAGGTTATGAAATATGGAAAATGTGTACGGCTTCATGGCATTCCTATAGAAATACAGAGAGTTCTAAGTGAACGTGGTTTGACTTGACTTACAAATTTATTCAGTGTTATTTAACGAAGTAAGAAAATGCATGAAGAATGGAGGGGAAACATCGTGGTACCTCTTTATAAGAACATATGAGACATTTAAAATTATGTGAATTACAGAGGTATCAAGATGATGAGTGACAACAACAACTACAAAGTCTTTTCTCATATTAAGTACAGTCGGCTACATGGATTCTTTGCCTCCATTCAGATCTATCTTGGGTCATTCTCGGGCTTAGATCCAAAAACTAAGATTCCTTCTTATAATCTCATTCCAACACTGCTTGAACCTTTATCACTCTATTAACCGGCTCAACATCTCAAAACTCGCATTTCCTCACCGGTGCATTAGTTGACCCCTTTTGCAAATGGGTAAACCACCTTAAGCGATGTTCTCTCATCTTATCCTCGATCAGAGTTGCACCAACTTTCTTTCTGGTTGAATCATTCAGAATCCGATCTTTACGTGTGTGTCCACACATCCACCTTAGGATTTTCATTTCCACTACTGCCATTCTCCACACATGCTTATAGTTCACAGGACATCATTCAGATCCGTAGAGCATAACAGGTCTCATGGCTGCTTTGTAAAATTTTCCTTTGATTTCAAAAGATTTTCTTATCTCAGAGAACAGTAGAGGTTCCTCTCCACTTTAGCCAACCTGCATTTATTCTATTTGTATCATCTTATTAATTTTCCCATCATGTTGCAAAATAAATCCCAAGTATCTAAAAGAATCTCTCTTCTTAATGGTATCATCACCAATCTTCACCTTGATTCTTTCATTATTACTTCCATCAAAAGTGCAATCCATATATTCAGCCTTAACATACTTATACAAAATCTTTTAGTCTCAAATGCACATCTCCAGATCTCAAGCTTCTCATTTACTCCATCTCTAGTCTGATCAATCAACACAATATCATGAACAAATAACATACGTCAAGGTATCTCATCTTGAATGTGACTTGTCAACTCCTTCATAATCAAAGTAAAAGGGAATGGAGTCAAAGATGAAGTTTGATCCACACCAATGTTTATGTCAAAATAGTCAGTCTTCCCAAACGGTATCCTTACATAAGATGAAGCCATATCATGCATATCTTTTATGAGGTTAATATATAGGTCATGTACTTTTCCAGTGTTCAGAAAAATGGTCTAGGCGACCACATATGCGGCCGCATGTACGGAGGCGGACTCTCTAGCGAAACACATATTCTATATTCGTTCAATATTCGGGAAAGGTGCATATACGGCCGAGTATACGACATATGTGGTTGCATATGCGACCACATTTGTATTAGGACCTAAACCCAATCCAACTAAAAAAAATGCCACCCGATACATGAGAGCTCCGATCCCCGAGTCCCCAACCCTCTATGCTCCAGTTCTCGAATGAGTGGTTCATTTTGATTCCAACTTTATTGTTCTTATATAAAAAAATACAATAAACTGATGTCATATCGTTCGATTATGGTCGAGTTGAATGTCATATCTATTGAAAAATGCAACTGAAATTTTGGTTCAATTGTTTGCTATATTTTCCATAAATTGCCTACTTCTGCAGTGAATATGCATTCATTTTTCTGAGAAACACCACATAAAACTACTAATTACATTAGTAGTTAACTGGTTAGTTTTTAGAATTTTTCACTTACATTTTACATTTGATCTTGGTGGACTCTGGTTAAATTTTAATATGTTTTTATTCGGATTTTTTGGAATATTTATAATGTCTCCTTTTTTAGTATAAATGATCTTTAACTTATACTTGAGCAAGTGCATAGGTAGAAGGAACAATGGTAGGTTGATTTGGAAGTGGTTTTGACATACGTTTTCTCATCCAATATTCTATGTTAAATGGGTACTTTGAGAGGGTGTATTTGTAAAAGAAGTTCGCCATAGGTATTTCATCAATATTATATATATCTATAACATACATCTCTAAAATTTGAAATTATTATATCTATTATTTATTTAAGTTAAAATATGCATAATCTGCATATACTTCTGCATATACTTCCGCTTACTCGCTTCAAACCGCCTGACCGAACGAATACCACATACCGACTTTCTGAACCTTGTACTTGTCCTTTCTCCAAAACTCTCCACAATATCTTTTTTTATTGAAGAGAGGGTGAAATCTCGAAGAGAGAGTCACCATGGTTGTCATTTCATTACTAAAGATTGGAGTACATTACCTGGTAATCTAGGAGTTATACATCGCTTTATAGTGTGATACGACATTTTCTGAGTAAAAGATTTGATTTTTGAAAACCAGAACATTTCTCCCTAGCCAAATCGCCCAAAAAACAGCAAAAGGCTTGGAGCAGTCATCCGATGACCCGATTCCCACTGCCCGAATCGACCTCCATAATGCGTTTGCCCCGGTCGTCGCCGCCCACGGAATCCCCATCTCCTGCCATACACGTGCCGACGTCGGGCACTTGAAAAACAAGTGATCTGCGTCCTCCTCCATCTCGTGGCATCTGTCACAGAGGGTGTCATCCACGCCTAAGGTCGCATTCCTCCTCACTTTATCGCACAGACGGTCCCTTCTTAAGCATCATAGGAAGACTTTGATCCTGCAAAGTATCTTAGCAGCCCAGAAAATCTTCATGTCCTAGCTAGCATAGATCCGAATCCTGGACCTCTTTCACTGTCACCGATTCCTTGTATGCTCACTTGACCGAGAACCTTTTGCCCTCCCACACAAAGTGATCCGTTCCCTGCTCCAGAAAGCCCGGCATGGGCAACTCCTCCTGCAATTTGATATACTCCTCCGACCGTTAATCTGACAGATCAGACAAGAAGGTTGGCGACCACATACCTGAATCTGCAACCTACGCTACGGAGCTCTCCCTCGATGTCATCAAAGCAAAAAGTCTCGAATACCTATCTCTCAACACTCCTTCGTCCGTCCAGCTGTCGCGTCAAAACCTGGAGGTACACCCATCCCCCACCTTTGGGTGCAACTTGTGCGCGATCAAAGGCAGTTCCTCCCGGATCCCGTCCCATAAAGGGGATTCGCAACGCATTCTCCTAGCCACCAGTTCCCTTCATACACATTTTCTAGAGCGGGAGATGACCAAAGCGCATGTGCCACATGAAGGGAGAGACATGTCCATCAAAAAGGGAAGAAATGCCACCATACGGAGTTCGAGTTAAGCGATGGAGGCCACCTTGCTCACGGCTACATCCAATCACCTTGCCCGTAAGGATGTCCTGAAATACAAGAGAAGTTGGGTCAAAAATAGCTCGACAATGTAAATCATTCGTAATTTGACTGGTAGATAATAGGTTCATAGAGAAATCAGGAGCATGCAACACATACTGTAAGTGAATGGAGGGTGTCAAACTAATCTCCCCCTGTCCAGTGATTGGGGGAATGAGTCCCATCTGCAATGACCACAACTCGTCCTGAAGAAACTTGTTTGTATGCTGTAAGTTGACCCCTTTCACCACACAAGTGATGTGTGGCACCTGAGTCCATAATCCCTCTCTAACATCAGATCCACTACTGCTAGTGAGTGCATAAATGCTACTTGATATACTGGAAGAGGTTGAAGCAGCCACATCAAAGTAACTCCCAGAGGCCGAGGAAGATATCACGGGACTGGCTGGAGGTATGATGCCCTTCAATCGTGCTACAAGGTCATCAAATCGTTGATCCATAGAGGAGGCAGTCGGAGGCTCAATCTGCTCATCCACTCGAGCAGAGGCAGGAAATCCATAGTTAGAGTAGCATGTATCTTCAGTATGTCCAGAACAATGGCAAGAGGTGCAGGATGGACGAACACGACCTCCTCTGTCACGAGGTCCTCGTCCACGAAATTAAGAAAAGCCTCCTCGTCCTCGGGAGGCCACCATCGCTGAAGAAGTCTGATTGGCAGAGGATGGAAGGTTGATTCAATTGAGCCTACGGAAGGCTTCCTCCATAGGAGGAATAGTAGAGTTTGCCAAAATCTGGGAACGGGACGCCTCGTACTCAAGATGAAGGGCTGTCAGGAACACACCAACCATGGTAGCATTCCTATAAGTTTTCTGCTTCTCATGGGTAGATGTAAGGGGTATGAAGCTATAGAGCTTCTCGAACATCACACGTAAGGATGTATATAGTGAGTGGAGAGGCGTGCATTCAGTTTGATAGTAAAGATATCATGCTGAAGTTGCAGAATCTTTGTCTCATTCTTTGCATGTGAATAAGTAGCAGCAAGAACATCCCACATTGCCTTAGTTGTGGGCTGATGGAGTATATCATTGGCGATCTCTACTGCCGATGTACCTGAAAGCCAAACCTTGGTATATGCATCATCCGCCTCCCAAGAGGTGTTAAGCCCAATCTTCTCAGTTGGTTCTTCCTCAGTAAGGATGTGTTTCTTACCAGTAGACTTCATCATGCTCTTGAACCGCATAGCCCACAGTTCATAGTTTGACCCATTCATCTTTACTATAGGCACATGACCTCTGAATGCGCTTGTGGAGGGAATATCGACCTTTCTCTCTGACACGATCGCTTGAGAAGACTAGGGTTGAAGACTAGATAGGATCTTGTCTACACTAACATAGAGATATTTGATTGCATGTGTAGACTCATGCAACCAACCTCATCTAGGAAGAGGACTTGACGGCGACGCTCCTAGAGGAGGGTGGTGGCACTCCTTTTTGGAGTTACAGGAGGGCCACATCCACGTTGTTGTCGTGCATTCCTTGTCGGAGGAAGGGCACGTGTGGGGGGGCTGCGGAACTTGGTTGCGAGACAACGTGGAACGGCTGCGGGACCGGGCTGCGAGCCCGCGTGGAAGGGCTACGGCATGGTAGCAGGTTACGGGCCTGCGTGGAAAGGCAGTGGGGCCCAACGCGCAAAAGGGTGATGGTGTGTGGAGGGTCGGGCCGGGCTGATGGTGCGAGAGAGGACCGATGGTGAGAGAGAGAGAGAGGGACAGCGACACGAGAGGGTCGGGTGGTGCGCGTGGGAGAGGGTTGAGGTGGGGCAAGGGTTAGGGTTTCGGAGCTCCGGTCTAGGATCGACGCTCTGATACCATGTTGGGAAAAACGAAAGAGGTGTTTATTCCTTGGGCCTTAGGCTCTCTTATATAAGGAGAGACCTATGGGTAAATTATATACAGTGGACAAAAAATATATAAAAGATACGTGAATATGAATTATATCTCTTCAGGTATGTATGCATAAATCTAATGCAAACTACATCTTGGAAGGAGTTTTCAAGGATGACATTTTCTTGGCAACTGGAATCTAGCCTACCATGCATCAAATGACCAGATGATGGCAAGCACCATCTTGGCTACTTTGGAGGATTTGTACAATAGATTGAGTTGCCTCAACAACCCTTAATATTTGGAGATTTTTAGGTCTCATTAACAGTAGTTGCATTGTTCAACCTACAAGGGCGCATTTTTTAGGAGCCCGTAGAAAATCTATCCATAATGGCCCCATCGCCCAGAATATGTCCACCAACTTTAATAACATAGGTGAAATCCCCTGTACATTCCGTGATAGGCTAAGCTACATCAAGAACACATATTGGACTAAATCTCTAGAAGCATCTGAATTGGCTACAAAAGCAATATTGTGACCTTCTCTTGTATCAGTATGGATGAGGTGTGCAAGCATTCCTCTCAAACATTGACTACTTTAGATGTGTGGTCATATATGAAAAGATCATATTCGGAATGGTGTGTTTAAAAGGAAAGTTGGTGTCGCTCCAATAGAGGATAAGATGAGAGAAAACCGGTTAAGATGGTTTGGCCACTTGCAAAGGTGGGGGCTAATGCGTCAGTTAGAAGGTGTAAGATTTGGGATGTTGAGCCACCTAAGAGAGGGCGAGGAATGCCCAAGAAGTGTTAGAATGAGACTATCCGAAGGGATCTAAGCTCAAGAATGGTCCAAAATAGATCTGAGTGGAGGCAAAGAATCCGTGTAGCCGAGCCTAATTAATGTGGGAAAGGCTTTGTTGTTGTAAATACGTGCTTTCATAAGCTTCCACAACCTTTTTATGTCGATGTTAAAGCAAAAGGTTGAAATTTAGTACCTTTTTATATCATTTCAAAAACAAGACCCCTAATTAGGATGTGAGGCTTAGTTAGTAGGAAGTGAGGCTTAGGTAGGGTCCTTTTTCTTAGTAATTTACCTAACTATATATCTTATGGTGTTCAACTATTTGTTACAAAATTAGTTTAACATATTACTTTATTTTATTTTTATGTTATTGTATTTATAGTTATTGTAATTTTGACATTCAATTTAAGTCTTAGGGAAATTTTATTATCTGTATCTGTTTGTAAAATATATATATCCTTATTATGATTATCTAGTTCCATATTCGTATTCATATTTAAGGATATGATTTGCGATTTTCAAAATATGCAAGATATATGTTTCTTTATCTGTGTCCAGATTTTAAAAAGAGTAAAGATATGGTAACACATATATATGTATTAGTATGTTTGCATCCCTAATTAAAAATTCATTACTTCCTTGTCTTCGGGATTGAAACAGGGAAAGAGTCATTCTGGATGTTGTAACATCTTATGACCTTCTCAAAGTAGCTCTTTTCAAGAAGAGGAAGGAGCATTTAATTACTTATAAGAGTGGCCCGACTAAAACACGGATAGATTACTTTGCGATGAGGAGAAGAGATCGATTGTGTTGCAAAGACTGCAAAGCAATCCTAGGAGGGAGCTTGACATCTCATCATCGCTTGCTAGTCATGGATGCACAAATAAATGGGTTGATAAAAAAATGATGGTTCCTAAAACCATTAGAACTAGATGACAATTAACGAATCAAGCTTCAAGGGGAAGGTTTTAGAAGACTTCTTGGGATTGTAATGGGAGTGCAAACGAGATCTGGGAGATGGTAACATCTTGCATCCGAAGGATAACTAAAGAGATAATATGCAAGTCTAAGGGAGGAGTTCCAAGATAAAAGGAGGCTTGGTGGTGGAGTGAAGGGGTACAAGAGAAGCTTAAAATTAAAAGAACAAGCTTTAAAGCTATGTATAGGATAGAATAGGTAGAACTTTTACGAACTATAAAATATTAGAGACGAAAACAAAGAAAGCTATAAGTGAAGCTAAGTCAAGAGCTTATGAAGTTCTGCATAAAAAGCTTGACTTTAAGGAGGGTCATAAGGATATATTCAGATTGGCCAAGGCAAGAGAAAGAAACACCAAAGATCTTTCTCAAGTGAAATGCATTAATGATGAGGAAGGACATGTGCTTGTTACTCAAAAGGATATAGAGACTAGAAGGAAGCGGTATTTGCATAAGCTTTTTATTGGGGAAGAGAATAAAGAGATCACTATGGGAGATCTAGCTAGTAGTGAATGTTACTTGAATCGTGCGAACTATAGACAAATGCAAAGGAAGAAACTAGAGGAGGCTTTGGAGGCCATAAAACCTGGGAAATGTGTAGGACCTAATAACCTTCCTATAGAAGTATGGAGAGTTCTACATGAACGTGGTTTGACTTAGCTCACAAATTTATTTAATGCTTTTTGTCAAAGCAAGAAAATGCCTGAAGAATGAAGGAAAATACCGTAGTGCCTCTTTACAAGAATAAAGGAGACATTTAAAATTGTCCGATTATATATATATATATCAAACTGATGAGTCGTACTATGAGAATTTGGATGCATGTAATCGAAAGAAGGTTGAGGCAAGTTTTCAAAGTAACATAAATCAATTCAAATTAATACCAAGTCGCTCAACTTTTGATGTTATCCACTGTTGAGTAAAACAATGGAGATTTAGAGAGCTAAAAGGAAGAACCTTCATATTATTATTATGGATTTGGAGAAGCCTTATTATTTAATCTCATGGGATATCTTGTGGATTGAGAATTGATGTGGAAAATACTTTAAAACCAAAAGAATAAAAAAATTGAGATGAAAATTGATATGTTGGACAAATAAAACTTTGGGAAATTGAGAGGTGAAAGTGCAAATGACCGAAATTAGGCTACTTTTGATTTATTAAATGTTTGAATTAGCATTAAGTAATTAAGAAATACTAAGTGGTGGAACAAAAAACTAGAAGATAAAAGATGAATTATTTGAAATCGACCCAAAATAGAATCTAAGAAGTTGGGGGCAAGTTTAGCAAGTTAACTAAGCACATTTGCCTATATTGGGGTTGAAGAGAAGTCTGTTCAGGCCATCACTTGTGTTCTACAGCATCATAAGAGCTCCCCTTGCCATCATTGGTGAGGTGAAGCTCATGGAAAAGAGGTTCAAGACTTCGGTGCCTTCAAAAGGACTTCTCTAAGCTTGAAGCTCTAGTTTAATGCTTTCCCATGATCTCAATGAGCTTTAGATAATGTTTATTTTAATTTTTAACTCGTTCTTGCATGCATGGTCGGATGCATGCAAGTGATTTGAGGATCCAAGAAAGAGGAAATAGCAAGAACAATAGGTAAACACATGGATAAGAGTTAGGGAGTTTAAATTGAACTGTAGTCGGACTTAACCATTAAGAGCCTCTTGTTCTCCTCTAGAATCACGGGGAATCACCCATTTCACGGAATAGTCAGAGTAAGTTAGTAATTACTGTTAAGAAAATGAGTCTTCGATAATTATTCAGAAAACCCTAGGCTCTCTTATATAGGGAGAGACCTTAAGGGTAAATTACAGAGAGATCTATCAAAGATAATGAAATAACAAACAGGTACATAAAGAGATAATAATGCTACGAACTATCTCTACACTCCCTCTCAAGGTGGAGCATAGATGTCTATCATGCTCAGCTTGGATGAACATCTCTGAAAAGGTCCTCTGAGCAGTGGCTTGGTGAACACATCTGCAGTCTGATCTCCTGAGCTCACATGTGCAGTAGATATCAATCCTCTCTGGATCAGGTCCCTACTATAATGACAGTCAACTTCAATATGCTTGGTCCTTTCATGGAAAGCTGGATTATTGGCAATGAACAATGCTGCCTGATTGTCACACTGAAGCTTCATAGGTAGGGGCACCGCTACATGTAGATCTTCTAGTACTGACCAACCCACATCATTTTCGTGCTAGCTTGAGCCATGGCCCTATACCCGGATTCGGCACTGGACCTTGCCACAACAGTTTGTTTCTTGCTTTTCCAAGAAACTAAAGAGCCTCCAACAAAAACTGCAAACCCTGAGGTTGATTTCCGATCCTTAGGACATCCTGCATAATCTGCATCTGCACATGCTGAGATGGATAAATCTGTGCCCTTTCTGAATAGCAGCCCTGACCTTGGAGAAGATTTCAGATACCTCAGTATCATGTGTATAGCATCCATGTGAACCTGTCTTGGCTGCTCCATAAATTGACTCACCCTGCTAACTGCAAATTGAATGTCTGGGAGAGTTATGGTAATGTAGAGGAGTTTTCCCACCATTTCTCTATATCTCCTCTTATCTACTTCTTCAGTATCACCATCATACAGCCTCATGCTAGGGTCCATGGGAATACTTGATGGTTTGCATCCATCCATGCCAGTCTCAGTCAGGAAGTCTGTAATGTACTTTCGTTGGGTCATCACCAAGCCATGTGCATTCCTTGCAAATTCCAACCCCAGAAAATATCTTAGGGTCCCAAGATCCTTTGTAACAAACTGACGTCCCAGGAATGCCTTCGCCCTCTCTATGCCCTGAGCATCATCTCCTGTAACAAGAATATCATCCACATAAACCATAATGACAACCGTACCTGCCGATGACATCTGGACAAACAAACAATGAGTGATCGGCATTTGACCTCTTGAATCCTTGTTGCTCAATTAGGCTGGACAACTTCTGGAACCATGCTCTCGGACTCTGTTTGAGGCCGTATATCGCCTTATGAAGTCTACAGACCATATGCTTCTCCCCCTCAACAGTGAACCCAGGTGGCTGCTGCATGTAGACTTCCTCCTGTAAGTCCCCGTACAAAAAGGCATTCTTGACATCTAGTTGAGATATACTTCAATCACGGACCACAACAACGGATAAGAGAATACGAAGAGTAGATTGTCTCGCCACTGGAGAGAATGTATCCATGTAATCCACACCATAGGTTTGTGTAAACCCATGGGCGACCAAGCGGGCTTTGTACCTATCCAACGTGCCATCTGCATGATATTTGACTGCGAAGACCCATTTACAGCTCACAACTGAAGCATCAGAAGGTGCAAGGACCAAAGACCATGTGCCACGAGACTATAGGGCCCTCATCTCCTCCTCCATTGCTATTCTCCAGCAATCATTCTGCAAAGCATCCTGCTATGTCCGTGGTATATACACGGAAGACAAGGCTATGGCAAACCTCTGAAAATCACCAGTGAGACGGTGAAAAGACACTTGTGACACAAATGGATAAGAGGCACATTGCCTCTTCTATTTCCGAATGGCAATCGGAACATCAAGATCATCATTTGTCGTACTGGAGGGACTAGTGTCTGCCTGTACTGAAGGATCCTGCACATGTACCGAACCTGACCCGTCAGTAGTAATGCCATCTGAACATACTTGAGGCGTGATGATTGGCTACTGTGTAGTCTGAACAGGACCTGAACGACGTGTATAGAATTTAGGTAACGATGATACGATATGTCGTGGAATGGGTGGAGGTGGAGGTGGTGGTGGTGGTGGTGCTGGCGTGAAGACAGGCACATGAGACAACTCAGGAGTACTCAATGTAGGTGGTGGAGGAACATATATATCATCAGTGGTAGTGGATGGTACCATTCTGTCACCTGCAAGAGAAAAATACATGACCGACTCAAAGAAAGTGACATCAGCACTCACAAAGTACCGCTTAGTCACAGGATCATAACACCGGTAGCCCTTCTGAGTCCTGGAATAACCAACAAAGACGCACTTGACAGCTCTAGGAGAGAGTTTGTCAAGTCCGAGAGATAGACGATGAACGAAAGCCACAGTACCAAAAACCCGGGGAGTTAGTGAAAATAACTCCTTGTCTGGGAAAATAAGAGAAATAGGTATCTTATCACCAAGAACTGAGGATGGCATTCGGTTAACCAGATAACAGGCAGTAAGAACATCATCACCCCAGAATGAAATAGGAGCACAACTCTGAATCAACAGTGTTCGAGTGATATCCGAGAGATGGCGATGCTTTCTTTCTGCCACACCATTTTGTTGTGAGGTATACGCACAAGTGGTTTGATGAATAATACCCTTTGACGAAAGGAATAGAGAAAGTGAGCGTATACAAAATTCAAGGGCATTATCTGTTCGAACATATTTGACAGAGGTAGAAAAAACATTGTGCACTTCATTAAGCAAATTCTTGATCACATCTCCAGCTTCAGATTTATTTTTCAAAAGAAAGACCCATGACACACGCGAGAAATCATCCACTACCAAGATAAAGCCTGTGTCCCTGATGATCGGGAACACAACTCGGACCCCATATATCAATATGTAACAACTCAAAAGGGGAGTTATTGCTCCGACTCGGATGACGTGGGAAGCTCGACCTGTGATGCTTTCCCAACTGACACGCTTCGCATCGGAAGGACGAACTAGGAGAGATCTGGGACAGAAGATGACGCATTTTCTGGAGCGGGAGATGACCAAACTGGAGGTGCCAAATGTACGGAGAGACTAGTCCAGCAGAAAGAGATGAGACGCCAGCATAGGAATCCCGAACCAGTCGATATAAGCCATTCTGCTCAGAGCCACAACCAATCACCTTGCCCGTGAGTATGACCTGAAAGATGAGAGAAGACGGGTCAAATATAGCACGACAATTCAAATCCTTGGTAATCTGACTAATAGATAGCAAATTCATTGAGAACTCAGGAGCATTTGGGACGTTCTGGAGCTGCATAGTGGAGGATAGGAAAACCTCCCCCTGTCCAACCAGGGGCGAATATGTACCATCGGCTATCTGAACTGAACGGCCGGGAGGAATATCCCTGTAGGCCTGTAATCTGCCTCTATCTCGGCAGAGATGATGTGTGGCTCCGGAATCTATAACCCAGTCAGATATATCATGAGGTGTTATGAATGCAGGAGATCTACCTGAAGTGCTCGCAACAGCGGATGAACTGGCAGAGGCAGTGGCGGCAATATCTGAAGAGCCACCAGACGAATCAGCAGATGACTGTGGCATAATATCTCGGAGACGAGCCACAAGTTCGTCAAATCAACTATCTGCAGTAGAGGATAATGGAGACTGAGAATGCTCGGCAACACGTGCCGATGCAGGGAATCCATGCTTAGAATAGCATGTCTCCTCTGAGTGTCCTGTGCGGTAACAATAGGAGCATGTTTGACTGAAGCGGCCACTCCTTCCCTGGGGTCTACGGCCACGTCCACGACCACGGCCAGAATGCGGTCCACCTCTCCCACGCGAGATTGCCATCGCTGATGGTGGTGGAGTAGAAGAGCTGGAGGGGACGGGAATACGACTGAGCCGTCTATAAACATCCTCCACTGGAGGAATAACTGCATCAACTAGGATCTGGGACCGAGCAGCATCATACTCAGGATCAAGAGCAGCAAGTAGAACGCCCACCATGGTGGCGTTTCGAAACGTCTTCTGCTGTTCAGGAGTAGCGTTGAGCGGAATGGTATTGTATAGCTTCTCAAACATCCCTCTTAGGGATGTGTATAGGGAATGGAGAGGTCTGTCACTCTGCTTCATTGTGAAAATGTCATGCTGAAGCTGCAACATCTTTGTTTCATTTCGCACCTGCGAATAAGTAGCGACAAGGATGTCCCACATTGCCTTGGCAGTGGGCTGAAGGAGGACGTCGTTAGCTATCTCCATCGTCAAAGTACCAGACAACCAGACCTTTGCGTAGGCGTCGTCAGCCTCCCATGAGGCATAGATCCCTGTCTTCTCTGCAGGCTCATCCTCGGTAAGAATGTGTTTCTTACCATTAGACTTCATGAGGCTCATGAACTGCATAGCCCAGAGCTCATAGTTAGACCCATCCATCTTCACTATTGGCGCAGGACCTTTGAAAGTGCCGGTGGAGGGCAAATCGACTTTCGATTCTGACATACTGCTGCGTGGAGAAGAACAAGGGATATAGACACGGTGATGAATGTCTACACCAACTGCATTAGATTTGAGTGCGTATGTAGACGTTTACGCACTCAAACCCATATATCGGATGAAAAAGAGGGCTAGGGCATGCCTCGACGGAAGCTTACAGCCCTTGAAGCGGCTAGAGAATGCCGCCTGGGGACTGCTGGAGGTTTACAACAGTAGATGAAACCGCAAGGGCGGCCTGGTGGCGTAAGGCGGCAGGAAGAGGTACCGCCGGGATGAGGTAGAGGCCGTTGGGGGCCTAAGGCGGCGGGAGGAGGGGCCGCCGGGAGGTGGTGTAGCCCGCTGGGGGCCTAGGGCGGCTGGAGGGGAGGCCGCCGGGGCTTGGCTGGAGCGGTGGGCCCCCTGGTGGCCCTTGGCTGTGCTCGGGACGGTGGCTGGAGCCGCTGGCAGCGGCTAGAAGAGAGGGGCGGCGGGTGGGGAAGGGAGGGGCGGCGGGTGGAGAGCCCTAGGGATGCTCTGATACCATGTTAAGAAAATGAGTCTTCGATAATTATTCAGAAAACCCTAGGCTCTCTTATATAGGGAGAGACCTTAAGGGTAAATTACAGAGAGATCTATCAAAGATAATGAAATAACAAACAAGTACATAAAGAGATAATAATGCTACGAACTATCTCTACAATTACTTTATGAGTTCAAAGTTAAATTGATTATTTAAGCACTACCTATGCACTATTTTGTTATACGTGTTAGTTCTCCAGGTTTCCTGTGTGTTTTGACAGTTCCCTTTTGAACAAATACATAAACTAACCATATTGCAGGAACTTAAGCACTTGAATCATGTTATATCATTCCATCAAAGGAGTTATATTGTTTAGCGAATATTCTATCAGCAAATGCAGTTTATTCTATGATCATGGGTATCTTTTATGCTGCATTTCTCTCACACAGTTCTTGTATTTAATTTATTTCATAGGACATTTAGAGCCTAAAGATTAAATTCACTTAATCAATTAATATCCACCAAAATACCCTTTCAACTGACTAAGTACTATATCCAGTAGACTAATCATTGGTCAACAAAGTCAATGTTATTGACTAGTCCTGCCATTGAGGCAAAAACCCGCTCCAGTAGACTGATCTATGTACCAGTCAATTAGTTCTAGTCAATCACTAATCGTGTTAAACCAATTGACTCTTTCGAGCAACTGTTGACAGTTGCTAGTTGTTGCACAATGCCACCTGACAGTAGAACCATAATGTGTATTTAATTCGTGATCTGCACACTAGACATTCCAAGCCACATGCTGTTTTTCTAGGAATTTTGCATCTTTCCAACAACTTTCATGATCCCTTAGCAAGCTCCGATCATCCCAACCTTTTCTAACGACAACATGTCACTCAGC
This sequence comes from Ottelia alismoides, assembly GCA_037367405.1. Lineage (NCBI taxonomy): Eukaryota > Viridiplantae > Streptophyta > Magnoliopsida > Alismatales > Hydrocharitaceae > Ottelia > Ottelia alismoides. The sequence goes on from JAZKJV010002160.1 coordinate 35,286, forward strand.
ACTTAGAATTTAGATATAGAAAAGCGATCAATTTTCTAGCAGTCTCGCTGAAAAACTGACAGGAAACATAATAACTATTTTGAAGATAAGGTTTACTTACGTTTATTAGTCTAGCTGCAGTATCAGAACCGATCACAAAAGCACTGCCAGGAAACAGTTCTGCCTTCTTGTAGAAATAAGGTTGGTTTGAAATTATCACAGGCTTTCCTGCACCTCATATAATGCATGAAAAATAAACAATTACTAATCAATTTTTGGCAAAAGTTTCTATTGATTAAATCTAGCAAAAAACAGAAATTCTAGAACTATACCCGCTTTCCTGAATTGTTCAACCCTCTCTTTAATTTGGGTAACTGTTAGTGGCGGTTTATCTGCATTGATGGCAGAAATCTCAAAGCAAGGAAATCCCTCACCAATAATGCTGCATTGAAACAAATTATATAATTTTAATCTGGGATTACAAAACCATATTTTCATCACTGTACTGCATCAGAGAGATAAATGGGAAGTAACATGTTAGTTCATTATCAGCAACAAGGATAAAATATTATACCAATGACTACTACTGCTGATTGACCAAAAGTCATATGGGATGGCTTGTCAGTCCTAGTTTCTTTAGAAGGTCAAAGAACGATCACCAAAAAAATAGAAATCATTCAAATTTTGTTAGATCAAAAGGAACAAGTAAAATCTGAGTTTGTTTGATAACTGGGTTGGGTTGGAGTAACCCAGGAATGCAAAGGAGTAAACCAAGTTATCCTGGGGTAACTTGGTAACCAAACACGCACCTAGTGTTCTTCCACTACTTATAGTTCTTTATATGTTATACGCTCCCGCATTCTCGCTTTCTACATGATATTATAACGGGTTCGATTTTAAATTAATTTTTGCAGGGTTTATTTTTTTATTATGTTCTTGGATCCTTAAGATATGTTTGAGAAGAGAGTTGTTCCGCAGGTTTGGTCCTAAGGCTCCTTAAGTCAAAAGCTGCAGCCATCGTCAACGCCACACTTCTATTACTCCAGTAATGTGTTCACTGATTTCGGAAATCTGGAGTTATTTTTGTTCTTCAAAGATTGGGCAGAATCTAAGCACATAATCACCGTGACACAGAAAGTAATTAGGGTTTCTGGAACCCTAATTCCTTTACGTGCGCATCTACATGCGACGTCACCTTTTCTGAGTTTGGAAAATAGGGGGCAGCCCCATGTTCCAACCGTAGTTCTTAAAGAGATCCAGGCGCTGCCATCCTCGCATTTACTTGCACGGTGGCGCAACTCCATCGTCTCCAGTAGCAACCACATCCAGCGGTCAGGAAACCTATCTCCATGTAACATCCGAATCCAATTAAACACGAACTCGGCCCCATCAATATTAAATAACCTATTTTGATCAATAGATCACATATCAAAATTCGTTCGGTCACAATCGACCAAAAGTCGGTCGCATCGTAAAGCATGCCTCGGAATGCCCGCGACGCGAAATCGAAAACCGCAAAACAAATCGAGGCCGCCATAAAATCTGATTCAACAAAATAAGACCAACGGAACTGACCGTTCATTAAACGGAGATCGTTTGATATTTTTTAAATTACAAAATTTAACCCCAAACCAAAACCGTATCTCAAAAATTTCGGGATTCAAAATTCGATCTAAAGTATCAATATTATACTCATATTGATCATCGTTCAGAGACGATCAAAATGAGATATTGCGCGTTAAAATCCGAGGCCCGAGGTGTGAATACGGTCAACTTTTATATCATAAATAAATGAGAGGAAATTAGTTTTAAATTATATATATATATATATATTAAAATTTTCTGCAGGTCAGCCACTTGAAAAAAAGATTAATATACTATAAGATCATGACATCATGAATGATGTCATGGTAAAGGATGTCATTAGTGACATCATTTGTGCTGATGTCACTATTAATGTCATCATATGAGGTCAGCCATGAGGTCATGGCTGATGTCCTTTGAAATGACAATTGGAGCTTAAATTCTAAAGTGGGAGTCCCCCCCCCATTTCTTCCTAATTTGCCCAAAATCCCTCTTCATTTCTAGCCGATAGAGCCCTTTTCTCCCCTCCAAAATTTCCCTCCTTTGCTGCAAGCACTTGCTGGAATTTGGAAGCATCCTTTCTCCCAATTTGGAAGACTTAGGTACAATCCTTAGCCCCCTATTTGTTGCCATTCATGTACAAACTAACCTTCCCTTTTGTTGCCTTTCATCTAATCTCTATAAAAAAATTTCTTTATATTATAATTAAATTCTGCTGCATGTGTGTATTGATGCATTCCAGGATTTTGTTGAGAGGAGAGAGGATGGTCATTATAAATAGTAACCATTTACAAATTATTAATCCGAATGCTTGGATGTATATGCACTCATATTCCAGCATTTTACTTCACTGTAGTTCTGTGACTAAGATTAAAACAAAGACTGCTGCTTAAATATTATATAAAAACAATATTTTGTTTTAAAATTTTAATTATCTAATTAGCTGCATAAATGATTTTCAAATCAAAATAGTTTTTATTTTGAAAATTTAATTCTATAGCTTCTGTAAAGCTGCTTAATTGTTAAAAAAAATTTTGCATTCAATTCATAAATACTTTTAGAGTAACTTTATTTGTTCTCCATTAATAATTCTATATTCTGCTAGTTCTGAAAATTTTCCCAGATTTCAAACCTGTTTCTTTCAGAAATTTGTCTTAGTTAATTATTATAAACAATCCTCCCAAAGTCACATTGAAGTCGAGATAGGTGGTATATGGGTAAGCTTATAATAGCCCTTGCAAATTATATAAGACTACATATATGGTCGAGTGATTAAATTGCATAGTGCCTGGACTTATAATGGTGACACTTTGCATATCTAAAAAATAACAGTCAGCTAATCCAGAGAGTGTCAGGAGAACAAATTTGTTAATCCAAACCTAGAAAAAAATTGTTAATCCAAGCCTAGAAAAATGCTAGCAACTATTGATGCCAAAATATTCAGGGGAAGGGGGGTTACGCAGAATATATGCATGTGTTTTCCAATAAATATATATGGTTAAGAGTTCTATTTAAGGTTATAGTACATGCATATGATTCAACAAAGTCAACTATATGGTGGCTAATCCATGTTTGCCAGAAAGTCAGATCATATAATATATAAATAAAGTACATATAATGGTACGAATACCTTTGCTTAGAAGCCTACAAATAGTTATTATATATGGAGCTTTTATCCAAGAAACATCTTAAATATGATTACATCATCAATAATAACCTTTGACCATAATGTTAGGCCATCTTCATGAAATCATCCCTTAGGTATATTCTGTTATCTATGAGTCACCATCAATAAGTTAGACGACCAAGAGATATAAATAGGTATGATTATCTACAAAAAGAATTGGGAAAGAGTGGAATTGACAAGCAAGCGATGATGATAGTGAATCAGTAATAAATTATAAATTTGGATGCCGGTTATGGTGGCTTTTACACCTAATCGTGTGAGGGTGCGGTAACTCTCAGCTGGGCAGGAGATAGGAATCCCAGTTAGGTTAGCAATCGCCAAGTGCGCAGGTCTAGGATCCCAATCCTTTTCACGGTTTTTACGCGAGCACGTAGTTTTTTATGCCTCGTTGGGATCCCTATTTTTGACCAGTTCTGTTGAGCCTCTATTTTAGGATACCCATGCAGGGGATCCTCGATTTAATTTTTCATATGAGCTCGTTAGTCCATACTAGTCGGGCCGATTTCTAGAGTGACTTTTCCGAAAAGTCTCTCTCACCCATCTTAGTAGCGGAGCTTTGGAGTAGACATATCCCTCTATTGGACCGCACTTCCAATTAGATGGCGAGACGAAAGAGTCTCTTAGGAGACTTCCTCACCGCTTGAGTTTTGATTACTTTCCGCCAACAGGCTTGACGATGCTACATTTGAGTCATCTATGGCTACAAGTGAATCATCTAGGGTTACATTGAATCAATTACAGTTGAAAATTTAGAGGAGTTACAAATTGAGATTAAAATGAGATACAATAGATTATGACTAAGAGTTGTGATCATTTAAGGTGGTACTGATTAGAGTTGACTACAGTTAAACCTAGTATAGAATCATTAATCATTATCAACCATCAATCGTCGACAAATCATCATATCTTTGGATTACTACCATGAATATATACTAAGTTAGTGGACGTGTTGGGAACTTAGTTAGGATTACACTATACCCCATTGCATGCCTACGGAGGCACCCCAACCCTAAGGCACTCTTCACGCCTTAGAGTCATAGTGTGAGGTCACATACAGACCAAGACCACAAACTATCCATTAAACTTGAGAATTTAGATAAAATCAAGAATCGGTTTAAAACCCCATTTTCTCCGTCATCAAAATCCATAATTATGATCTCTAAGTAATAAGAGATTAATATAATTATATATGAGTCATTAACTACTATATATGAATATGACATATAAAAAGTAATGGGTAAAACTTGGGGCATTCCTTAAGGGTAGCTTGAAAACCTTTTTCATAGCAAGTAGTTGTAAATTTATGGTTGTTTATACCTTACTACTTATTTCTTTTGCAGTCACCTTAAAACGCCTACTTGTTATAATAAGTTTTTGGGATGTACCAATGCTCACTGATATTTCTTGTTCCTTTCATGTTTTGGCAGGCAAGCAGCCTGCAACTTAGTAGCTGATTGATGATTGCTAACATTCGTTGCTACACCAGACGGTACAGTTTTAGTTGTTACAGTTTTTGTTCAATTATGATGTAAAATGCGTTTTTTCTCTTCAATCACATTTTTTGGAAATACATGTATATACTGTTAGCCTCTTTTGTACATGTTGTATATGTATATATGGAAATTAATGAATACAAATTTTGGTGACACATCTTGTTGTTGGTTCTGTAGTTGTTAGTTTAAAATGCGAATGTCATTTGTAGAAACACGAGAAATTTCCCTTGAATTTCAATACAAATGCGATCATTTACTAACTGTAATACTACGAATGATGTGCAAATGGGTGCCCGGATCCGAGGGGGCTAACACTCCACTTTACCAAGTGGGTGCTCGAAGCAATGACGAGAGAAACAACTTGAGAACATCAACTCCTCTCAAGCGATGACGATCACTCGCTTGAGGAAGCTCTTCCATTTAAATCGATCCTAAATGGATGCAGAAGTGTTGATCCTCCAATAGCAGCGATGCGATTGCCGCATCTCCTTAATGGCGGCGATGGGTTTAAGAGAAAGCCCAATGAAAATACAAATGAAAAGGGTAAGAAGGAGAATATGTTGCAGCTCGACACCAAGCTCTAAATGATCCTAACTCCAAGAACTTTCCAGAAGATTTCCAAGTTTAAGGTCAAAACCTCCAGGATGCTCCAGATCTGAATGTTGCCGGCACTGGATTCTGCGCAAGATGATGGGTTTCCACAAGGGAATCCCAATGCACGAGGCGATGGCACTGGATTCTGCGCAAGATGATGGGTTTCCACAAGGGAATCCCAATGCACGAGGCGATGTTAAGATGGATTCTTCCGCCATCGGAGACTTAAAATTGAATAAGCAGAGGATGGATGCCTAATCCAACCAATCATTCTTCCCCTGTCATGGGCCTGTCCAATGGGCCTCAATATTTTTCCATTTATTTGAGCCCAACCGGGCCACCGTCTGCTGGAGTATTTAAGAAGGGGAGGGCTGTAATATAAATAAAGACAAACAAGGGCAGCTGTATATAACAAAAGAAAAGAAAAGGGCTGCAGTATAGAAAAACTTCCAAAAAATGGGGCTACAGGAAAAACGGATCACAAACAAAAAAGAGGAACTGCAAGAATCATTAAGGCCTACTGGGCCAATTAAATTCCAGTACTGTTTTAATTAGGCCCAATGGGCCAGGTCGAGGCCCAGCTTATTTCTTTTATTCATATACAATCCAACTGGGCTCTGTTCTAAAAAAAAGGATGCACATTTTTGGCACAATTGGGCCACAGTGATAAAAAAAGGAGAGAGAAGCAAAAAAAGGACGGCTAAAAAAAGAAGACAAGCCAGAAAAAAAAGAGAGAACGGCTTACAAAAAAAGAAGGTAACATGTTAGTTAATTATCAGCAGCAAGGATAAAGAATTACATCAATGGCTACTGCTGATTGGCTAAATTCATATGAGTTGGCTTGTCAATCCAAGTTTTTTAGGTCAAAGCATGATCACCAAAAATTAGTAACCATCCAAATTGTTCTAATAAAAAAGAAACCATACTACAACGAAATTTACAAGCCTCCCTCCACAGATGGTTATCAGTCCAAGTTGCTCCATCCTACCATAGAGACTTTAGATGAACTTGATCTCCCAGCACCCAAGCTGGGTCAAACTGACTGCTCAAGTCACTCTACAAAAACTAATTAAATTTAGTCCTCGGATATGATCAACGGCCTTTGATCAGCCAATCAAGGCTTTACAACTTGACCTATCAAGCGAAGTCGAACTTTTAGCCCTTGATTAGTAAAGTTTGTCTTCATTACTTTATCTACATTACAACAACAACAAAGCCTTTTCCCACATTAAGTAGGATCGGCTACATCGATTCTTTGTCTCCATTCAGATCTATCTTGGGTTTAACCACATTACTTTATCTACATTGTAAAACAAAATATGGGTTGGACAAGCTTGAGTATATACCAAAATAGAATGTTCATTTACAACAGAACAAGTCTAATCCTCGCATAAAGAACATAAAATTCCTTTCCTCTATAATGACCACACGTTTTTCCAACCATACATCCCAACGAAACATCAAAACTGTCTAAATGCATATTTTTCCAAATTAAATTTATATAAGGCTACAACAACAACAACAAAGCCTTTTCCCACAATTAAGTAGGGTCGGCTACATGGATTCTTCGCCTCCATTCAGATCTATCTTGGGTCAATCTCGGACTTATATCCAAAAAACTAAAATCCCTTCGTATAGTCTCTTTCCAACACTTCTTGGGCCGTCCTCGCCCTCTCTTAGCCGGCTCAACATCCCACCACTCGCATCTCCTAACAAATTTATATAAGGCTGATTTACTATAATTGAAGTAAAGAAACTTGCTAAACTTTGCCCATTTTGGTCTACATCATAGTAAATCGTCTTTTTGTCTAAACAATTCAAAAAAGTGCATTTCACTTGACATAATCTAAAATCATTCAAAAAATCATTAAGAAATTATTTCCCATCATTTTATGAAATTTAAAATACATTTGTGTGCCTTGTAATATTGCCTATATGTGAAAAATTGGATTTGCAAAATAAAGAGTTTTTTTTATGTTTTTTTCGAAATTAATTCCCTAAAATGTGCCGATGTCAGTAGAAAATTAATAATAAATGTTTTTCCATTAAAAAATCTCAAAAAATCACAACAATGTATTTAGAATAATGTTAAAAATAATTGATTTGCATTGAATGAAGCTCCTGAATTTAACCCCAAAACTTTATCATTTTTATTAGATGCATATTAAATCAATAAAACATGAAAAAATATATCACATGTATCATTTAGTATAATATACTTGGAAAAAGTATCTATTTGCAAAAATGTGCATTTTTGGTATTTTCTAGGTATTTAGACCTTAAATGATGCATTATTCACGTGATTTCCAATAAATGATTTTTAATTATTATTTTATATATTTTCAAAAAATACTTTAAAAAGTTTTAAGATATATTTTGTCTCCCTACAATCAAGAATATTTCCCATTTTTTCAGAGCGTGTTTGAGCCTCGAATTTGATTTCACAAATTAACTCATATTTCACTCCTAAGTTAAAATCCACTTCACCACATTTGCATTTATTTTTCATTTTTTATTTGCATAAATAAATGAAAAACAATAAATGTATCTTTTTAAAAGACTTCACTTCTTGATTGTTTATGTTGTGTGCATGAGCCCATGCTCTGCCTCTTTATGTCCAACCTTAGGTTTGCCCAAGTAAAATAAATACATGCATTTAATTCTAAAAATTAGTGTGGTTAATCAAGAAGCTAGAGAAGACACAATATATCTTTCGCAACACATAACATTGCGAGTCATGTCCATCATCATAATCGCCAAAACTCATTTTGCCAAGAGTGCTTTATACATCTTCATATGCCACAACACCTAGGCCACTAATTGTCAACAAGCTTAATAATAGAACCCCAACCAACCAAAAGGATACTTGAGGTACCCCCTCCAGCACCATACTAGAAAATTGCTTAGTTCAAGGACTCCAAGCGAGGTACACACCCTAACTAGCAACAGATGGGAAGAGAAGAGAAGAGAAGAGAAGCATCGGATTGGTCGATAGAATAACCACATGGAGGAACAAACAACCACCCGTCAACAAACAACGTGGCTTCCAACATGCAAGCTTCTTCTCAAGATTTTCCATCAAGGGTATTAAAGTCCTCTAATCATGTGATGTGATAATTCTGCTACGATGTTCATTGCAAACAATCGCACTTTTCATAAACTAACCAAACACATGGCAAAGGATTGTCATTACACCAGAGATGCGATCCAACAAGGAAACATCAACACAGAACGGCTGATGTTTTCACCAAGCCACTTAGTCGTTCACTTTTCACCAAGTGCATATCCACGCTAAGCATGATGGACATCTATGCTCCAACTTCAGTTTGAGAGGGACTATTAGAGTATAATATGTTTTATGGAAGTTATTTTATATTGCAGGGGTGGTTTTATTGTTTATAACCTAAGACCTCCCTACTATATAAAGAGGTACTATCCACTCATTAAGAATTAATTGAACTTTCCATATTTCCAATTTCTAGGAGTTAGAGAACGTAATAGATAGGTTACCCCTTCTTATGTTGTCTCGCATCGTCTACTTGTTGTAGGACTCCGGTCTGTCGATGGGGCTATAATAGGAGCCCACAACCCCTATACTCATTTTGAGATTGAAATAGAAGATTCAGCCCTTAGAGGCTTTCTCCTATGGTTCCATCCACTTCTTCACAAAGTTGGGTTACACGAAGAATTTCAGGGTTCTTATTTTTATGTTCTTGAGTTGTTCTTTAATTCTGCGTTTGTATTTTACATTTCAACATGGTATCAGAGCGAGTCAATTATAGGGTTTGTTCTTGAAGTTATATTTTGACTATTTTTATGTTCTTTGATTTTTGAGATCGATTCCAAAGTTCTGGAGATATTCAAGTTTCATCATGTGTATATGCTTGAGCTTGCAAGATCACTTAAATCAGAAATTCCAATGAGTTCGAGGAAATCTAGGGTTTATGGTCCAGGCCCTCATTTTCTCTAAGCTATTTCTCCATGCTATTTCTGACGACGGGTTCTTAGACAATGGGAACCCTATTGCGAAGCATAAGACCTTGTTGACAACAGCAGTAATGCATCAACAAGTTCTCCCACACGAGAAGAAGCCCCCAATGCCCAACAACAACCGATGGTAGGGTCCTTGTCAAGCATGCACCAGCCATTTTTCTGCATCTCCAGGCGGTGCGTGCACCATGCTTAGGCCCCATGTCGGTGCAACCCCCACACCCCATCCCCTCTCATCTTTGTAAAGTAGCCATATGAAGACAACCTCATCTCCAAGCACCACTTCAGACCACGGCAACAAACTTCGATGGTTTTGGGTTCTCAGGGAACCCTAAGCTTGAAAGGAGGAAGATGCCCTTCTAAGGCTTAGTTCACACGAGCCTTATATCATAGGTTCCTTTATTTTAGGCCCCATTGGGCCATGTCTGAAAAAAATCCATGAGATAGTGGGCCCAAGGTTGGTCCACCACTATGGCATTAAAAGAAGGCAACTAAAAAAAAGGGGAAAAGGGAAGAAAGGAAGAGTAGTCGAAAAAATTGTCTTATGAAAAAAAGACAAATGACTTAAAAAAAGGAAAGAAAAGAGAGAAGTGGAAAAATGCATGTTATATTTCTCTCAACCTGAGATCTATGTTCTTTACTCTGACAAGTATGGGAAAAAGGGGGAGTAAGAGAGGGTATTTTATTCTACTTGAGATGTATCTGGCAGAGTCAATAATACTCTTCTATATTATTCCATAGAGCCCTCGGGTCTCTTATATAGAGAGAAAACCCTTGGGTAAATTACATAGACGTACATGAGATAAATAAGAAATGCGTAACAGTACATCATGACATAACGTAAACCTCTACACTCCCCCTCAAGATGGAGCATAGATATCAATCATGCTCAGCTTGGAAGAACATCTCTGGAAAGACCCTCTGAGCAATGGCTTGGTAAATATATCAGCAGTCTGGTCCTCTGAACTGACGTGTGAAGTGGAAATCAAGCCCTTCTGGATCATCTCTCTAGTATAGTGACAATCTACCTCGATGTGCTTTGTTCTTTCATGAAAAGCTGGATTATTGGCAATGAACAATGCTGCCTGGTTGTCACATTGAAGATTCATGGGTAAGGAGACATTTACATTCAAATCTTCTAAGACCGCTCGAACCCACATCATTTCTGCGCTTGCTTGTGCCATGGCTCTATATTCAGATTCAGCACTAGATCTCGCCACAACAGTCTGTTTCTTGCTTTTCCAAGAAACCAAAGAGCTTCCTATAAAGATAGCAAATCCTGAAGTAGATTTACGATCCTTTGGACATCCTGCATAGTCTGCATCTGCACAAGCTGAGATAGACAGATCAGTATCTTTTCTAAATAACAAACCTGTGCCTGGGGAAGACTTCAGATATCTCAATATCATATACAAGGCTTCCATATGAACTTGCCTAGGTTGCTCCATAAATTGACTCACCCGGTTTACTGCAAAGGCAATATCTGGTCGAGTTATGGTGATGTATAGAAGCTTACCCACCATCTCTATGTATCTTCTTTTGTCCACCTCTTCGGTATCATTGTCGTACAGCTTCATGCTTGGGTCCATAGGCGTGCTCGACAGTCTGCATCCAACCATTCCTATTCAACTAGCAAGTCTGTGACATATTTTCTTTGAGTCATCACCATTCCTTGTGCATTTCTTGCAAACTCTATCCCCAAAAAATATCGTATCGTGCCTAGATCCTTCGTAATAAACTGACTTCCCAAAAGAGATTTGGTCATCTCAATTCCCTGAGCATCATCTCCTGTTACCAGAATATCATCAACATATACCATGACGACAACCGTACCTCTAGGAGTCTTCTGGATAAACAATGAATGGTCCGCATTTGATCTCTTGAACCCCTGCCGTTCAATCAGCTGGGAAAGCTTCTGGAACCATGCCCGTGGACTTTGTTTAAGGCCATAGATAGCCTTATGAAGTCTGCACACCATCTGAGTCTCCCCCTCAGCAGCAAACCCCGGTGGCTGCTGCATGTAGACTTCCTCATGTAGATCACCATACAAGAATGCATTCTTGACATCAAGTTGAAAAATGGTCCAGTCACGTACCACAGCAACAGATAGGAGAATGCGAAGAGTGGAGTGTCGAGTCACTGGTGAAAATGTATCCAAATAATCTACCCCATAGGTTTGGGTAAATCCACGTGCGACAAGTCTGGCCTTGTATCTGTCGAGACGCCCATCTGCGTGATATTTAACCGTAAACACCCACTTGCTACTCAACACAGAGGTACCTGGAGGAATGGGAACTAGAGACCAAGTCCCTCGAGACTGTAAGGCACGCATCTCCTCCTCCATAGCTAGACGCCAGCAATCAATCTTCATGGTTTCTTGATAAGTCCGTGGGATCTCAACCGACGAGACAACTGCTGCAAATCTCTGGAAATCACCAGTGAGACGATGAAATGACACTTGAGACGCAAGAGGATATGATGCACATTGTCTTTTCTGCTTCCTGTGAGCAATAGGACGATCAAGATCATCTATCACTGTGCTGACTGGCGGGATCCACCTCCTGTAGCAAAGGTTCCTGCACCGGTGCATTATCTAACCCATCATTAGTGATAACATCAGAACATACCTGAGGCGTGCTGGATGGTTGACGTGTAGCTTGAGCAGGCCTTGACCGCCTTGTGTAGAACTTAGGGAATGGTAGAATGGGAGGTGGTGGTTGTGGTGTAGTGGACTCAGATTGACCCAGACTTGGAGGTAGGGGCACATAGATATTAGTATCAGTGGATGTGGAGGAAACCAATCTGTCACCTGCAGGGGAGAAGTACATAACTGGTTCAAAGAATGTAACATCAGCACTCACATAGTACTTGTCATGGATGGGGTCATAGCAACGATATCCTTTCTGTGTCCTCGAGTAGCCCACAAACACACACTTAACAGCTCTAGGAGAGAGCTTGTCAAGTCCTGGAGACAAGCGGTGAACAAAAGCGACAGTCCCAAAGACACGAGGGGTAAGTGAAAACAAGTCTTTTTCAGGATAGAGAACAGAGATAGGGGACTTTTCCCCAAGAATGGTAGAAGGCATGCGATTGACCAGATAGCATGCTCTAAGTATAGCATCCCCCCAAAAGGCTAATGGTGCACAACTCTGAATAAGTAATGTGCGAGCAATATCAAGAAAGTGTCGATGTTTCCATTCCGCAACACCATTTTGTTGAGATGTGTACGCACATGTGGTTTGGTGGATAATGCCCTTAGAGGAAAGAAATCGAGCAAGAGAACGAGTGCAGAACTCCAATGCATTATCAGTACGCACATACTTAACAGTAGACGAAAAAACATTTTGCACTTCATTGATAAGATTTTGTATAACACTTCCTGCTTCAGATTTATTTTTAAGAAGAAAAGTCCAAGACACTCGAGAGAAATCATCCACCACAACAAGATAAAACTTGTGCCGCTGATGATCTGGGACACGACTCGGACCCCAAATATCTATATGAAATAACTCAAATGGGGAGCGACTGCTCCGACCCTGACGACTAGGGAAGCTAGAACGATGGTGCTTCCCTAACTGACACGCTTCATTACGAAATGACGAATTCGGAGAGATCTGAGGCAGGAGATGACGCATTTTCTGGAGCGGCAGGTGACCAAAGCGAAGATGCCATGTATATGGAGAAACAGATCCCTGAGAGTGTAGTGATACGCCAGCGTAGGAGTTCCGTACTAGACGATAGAGGCCATTGTGCTCAGAACCACAGCCAATCACCCTGCCCGTTAGTATGTCCTGAAAAATGACAGAAGATGGGTCAAATATAGCACGACAGTGCAAATCTTTTGCAATCTGACTAATTGATAATAAATTCATGGAGAACTCTGGTGCATGTAGAACATTCTGTAAGTGCATGGAGGGCAACAAAACAGTCTCCCCCTGACCGACAATAGGGGAATGAGTGCCATCAGCTATGAGTATGGAGCGACCAGACTGAATAGCTCTGTAGGACTGCAGGTTATCTCCATCACGGCAGAGATGATGGGTGGTTCCAGAGTCAACAATCCAACCTGAGAGATCATGGTTATGATAGGAGGCAGAAGTACTACCTGAGGTACTGGCAGTAGCAGATGTACTAGCTGACGCAGAAGCCGCAACGTCGGATGTATCAGCACCCTCTGATGATGTATGTGACATAATGTCTCGAAGCTGTGCCACTAGCTCCTCGAACCTGTGATCTGGAGTAGAGGATGGCAGAGCTTGAACATGATCAGCTACACGTGCAGAAGGAGGAAAACCATGCTTGGAATAGCATATATCTTCGGAATGACCAGTGAGACGACAAAATGAGCATGTTGAACTCACACGACCTCCTCGGCCACATCCTCTACCTCCTCGGCCACGAAAGGAAGACGAACTACCTCGTCCTCTAGAGACCGCCATTGCTGACGGAGATGGAGTTGCTGCACTAGAGGGAACAGAGATCCGACTAAGCCTCCGGTAGACTTCCTCCATTGGAGGAATAGTAGCATCGGCGAGGATCTGAGAGCGGGCTGCCTCGTACTCCGGATCAAGGGCAACAAGTAGAACCCCTACCATAGTAGCATTGCGAAACGTCTTCTGCTGCTCGGGGGTGGCTGTGAGCGGAATGGTGCTGTATAATTTCTCGAACATCCCACGTAGGGACGTGTATAGAGAATGAAGAGGCCGACCATTTTGCTTCGTGGTAAAAATATCATGCTGCAATTGCAGCCTCTTCGTCTCATTCCTCACTTGAGAATATGTCGTAGCCAGAATATCCCACATCGCCTTAGCGGAGGGTTGATGGAGTACGTCGTTGGCGATCTCCATCGTGAGCGTCCCTGAGAGCCAGACCTTGGCATAGGCATCATCAGCCTCCCATGAGGCATATATCCCCGTCTTCTCTGGCGGCTCATCTTCGGTAAGAATATGCTTCTTACCACATGACTTCATAAGACTCAGGAACTGCATAGCCCAGAGTTCGTAGTTCGTCCCGTCCATTTTGACTATTGGTGCCGACCCTTTAAAGGCACCTATGGCGGGCATATCAATCTTCTGTTCTGACATATCGCCGGAGAAGACAACTTAGGGATGATGGACAAAAGAACCGGCGTCTACAAAGACCCTTTGGATTCAAGTGCATATGTACTTTATGCACTTGAACCCATCGTTGAATCGACGCCGACCGGAGAAGGAGCGCCGCGAGAAGGCCGGGAGCCTCTGCGGCTGTAGAGAACGGCGGCGGGAGGCTGGAGCCGCGGCGGGAGGCGGGGACCTCGGTGGGAGGCCGGTGACGGTGGGGCCTCGGCGGGAGGCTTGGGGCGGCGGGGCCTCTGCGAGAGGCTGGGGGCGGCGGGGCCTCTGCGAGAGGCTGGGGACTGCGGGCTGGTGGCGGAAGGGTAGGGGCGGCGGGCTGGGGGCGGAAGGGTGATGGCGGCGGCCGAATAGGGGGGGGGTGGAGAGAAACCCTAGATTAGGATTTTGGCTCTGATACCATGTCAGAGTCAATATTAATACTCTTCTATATTATTCCATAGAGCCCTCGGGTCTCTTATATAGAGAGAAAATCCTTGGGTAAATTACATAGATGTACATGAGATAAATAAGAAATACGTAACAGTACATCATGACATAACATAAACCTCTACAGTATCTACATGATTTCTACTGTGTCCATCATTTACTCGTGGCTCCTCAACAAGAGCAGTCTCTTCTCCAGGGTTTCTATATAAGCAAACGGATTACATGTCCATATAAGAAAAATGGGAGAGGCATTTCTCAGGGTTCACATATAAGGGAGGTCCAACTCTCGAGATTTGCATAGGGAGAAAGGTGGGGCGAGAGAGGGCATTTTATTCTACTTGAGATGTTTCGAGAGGATTTCTACTACATCCATCATCATCTACTCGTGAATACTCAACAAAAGCAAACTCTACTCCACTATTTCAATATAAGGGCACCGACTCCAGGTCCCCATAAGAAAAATGGGAGGGGCCTTTCTCAAGGTTCATTTATATGAAAGGCCCAACTCTTGAGATCTGCATACGAGATGACCGCCCCTTCTAACGATCAATATGCAACCGCGAGGTTGAGTTCCTCTAATAATATTTGCTATAGAAGCATCCACTCTGAACAGATGTAGAAGCAATTTGCATAAGGTTCACCATGTAAATAATTCTCTTATGACATGTTTCATTGTCTACTCTAGGAAAAGAAATCCCAGGTATTTCCTGAAACTAGCCTTCATATTGAAGCAAACTATTGCCCAGCAACAACCATCGCTAAGACTTTTCCCACTTCAAGTGAGGCTAGCTACAAAATCAAAATATGGGTCACTGCCAGGCTTCAATCCAAATATGGTATATCTTTCTTAATAGTCGTCTTTCCATGCTTCTTATTCCATATCTTTCCATCTACATCCAGTATCTGAAAAAATTATAAGCAGCTGACTCGTGTGCATGAATCCTTTAAAAGAACTATCCATGTTAAGCTTCAATAAATATTTTGTAATAAAAAATTAACCACTATAATTAGGTATATTTTCAGTCCTTCACTTTCACCACTGATGGAAAAGTTTTGCCACTTCCATGTATTGCGCACTTTGGGAGCTGAGAAGCCAAGAGCTTTTTTTAAAGCTGGAAAACAAAATCAAATCATCACTTAAAGATCATAATAGATTACGAACTGATTAGCCCAACTTAGTCTAGGTTAAGTAACCCGATCTCAAAGAGGTAAGATGTACTAGAGTTTAAATAACTAAAATCATACGTTTAGAATATAGTTTTTCTTCCAGAACATATTATGCACTGGCATGCTTTTCGAAGTAACTGTACAGCCAATCAAGTAATATTGCCAGCCTTAAATAAATCAGCAGTCTTACTACGAAAACAATGAAAGCCGAGTATCTTCATCATATAGACTTGCAATGAGGAAAAAACTACAAGTGCAGACATTTAAACTTTGAAGCCACTTGCCTTGATGCAACATCTAGAAGTTTTAGGTGACCATCATGTAAAGGATTAAAAGATCCAGATAGTAAGACCATTCTTTCTGAGTTGTGCAAGTACTGATCTGAAAATCGATGTTATATTTATTAATAACGGAGACGTTACATAGATGAGAGGTCTTCATTGGAACCAAAAAATGTTACCAGTTCCAAAAGGATAAAATTTCATGCATATCTGCCCATTAATGAGCTGTTGAAGTTCTTGATCCTCGTTGAAATTCTGTTCATTTTCTTCTGGTACTTCAGAGGCGTGCAAGTCAGAAACATAGCGTTCACCAGCAGAAACTTTGCAGGCTTCTGCAATTCCCTTAAACAAGGAACAAGAAATTACTAAGAATCATTGAATGTTTCCATTACAAATGACGTAAAAAGAAGGTGCCGGTTTTAGCACTCCTCAACGTACATGCATTAATGATTATATAGCGGTCATCATCTTTCTGGAACTCACGCCCCCTTACAAGTTACGGCGCAAGGGGACTTTGTGCTTCCAAATTGCATGGGATAAAATAAATTTCAAAAGAACTGGTCAATAAATGGTAGTTTTCAATTGAGAGGTCCACTCAGCCAAGCAAGCGACAACCAACCCAACTCATGGTCAACTTGGAGATTATGAACCAAATTCGGTTATCGGTTTATCCAAGGGTACGCCGATTAGCCATGACGTATATACAGGGCATATATCCACAAAACTAAGATCCCTTCGTATGGTCTCTTGATCCACAAAACACTTCTTGGGCCGTCCTCGCCCTCTCTTAGCCGGCTCAACATCCCAACACTCGCATCTCCTAACTGGTGCATCAGCTGATCTTCTTTGCAAATGTCCAAATATATTTTTGATGTTGACCTTTTTTTGACCTGACCATAAAAGGTCAACATCAAAAATATATTTTAATCATAAATATAATAAACAAGGATGAGGAAGGACATGTGCTTGTTACTCAAGAGGATATAGAGACTAAATGGAAGCAATATTTACACAAAGTTCTCATTGGAGAAGGGAATAAAAAGACACTTTGGGAGATCTAGCTATTAGTGAAAGTTACCTAAAGTATGCAAATAATAGACGAACACAAAGGAAGTAGATGATGCTTTGAAGGTTATGAAACATGGGAAAGGTGAAGTTGTTCGAACACAAAACTAGTCATATCGAGGATGAGATACCTTGGTGTAAGTTGTTCACCGGTGATAATGTGTTGACTGATTAGACTAGAGATGAAGTAAATGAGAAGGTTTTAACTTAGAGACATGCCATAGAGACTAAAAGATTTCGTACAAGGATAAAATTGAATATATGGAATGAACACGAGGATCACAGTCGTGGAACTGGGAGGTTCCTCCCCTACCGCGAAATGCAGCATTCACAGAGGAGGTCAGGGTAGAGACAAACGATGGAGCAATGATCCTGATAAGCATGTGATATGCCCCCTCCATGGGAGGTGTCACATGGTTGAAATCCCGCTATCAATTTCATCCAGTATGGCGTTAGCTAACCCGTAGCTAATCAGCCTTCCCGAGTAGAACGGTCGCAGACACACTCCAACTTTTCTCCTGCTCCTTGCTCATGCACCGACGCTCAAACACAAGCACAAGCACGACTCTATGGATCGTTTAAGAACGCACTCAATAATGCTCAAGAACACAACCACACGATCACACAAGCACATGCATAAAGATCTTCTCTTATTAGAAGGGGAGACTCGCTCTGGAGTGAGGTATGACACTCTACACTTGTGTTGTGTTTACAAATGAGCTACCACCCCTCCTTATATACAAAACTCAAGGCAATCTCAGGGATACTCATCATTATATCTACAATAATGACAATAAAGGCACAAGAGAACCTTCGAGTTCTTCGGCAACCCTTCGCGTTCCGCAGCAACTATTCGCCTTCTCGTCTCTTTGACTCCCTTGTTGTCCTTTCATCTTCTCGCACGATTGGCGCTACATCAACCGCCCAGTCATCAGCACACTCACGCTCCAATGTTTACTGATGCAGTTTTACTGTAATTCACCGGGTGCCACCGAACACTCAGTCTTGTGCCAAAGGGAACTCGCGATAACCCTTCCTTAACGTCCTGCATGCTAAGGAGAAGTCTTCCAGAGCTTCGCTATTGTGGCCTCCAGACCACTCTCGTACACATATTACCGAGCGTGCTCGACAATGCTTGTACTCAGCACCTGCAACGCTTCATGCCTACTTGTATCGCCACACATCAATACCAATACCGTGCACCTTCGTGCATACGCTTATGTGATTGTATCGCATTGCTCCTCAATGCATACTACTTCATTGCATATCGCCCTTCTGCACTCGCGTAAGTACCGTTGTGTGCATCTACTATCATGCCATGCACTGTAGTCTACACTCAATATGTTCTCCCCGCTACAAGCTCGACACTCTGCTATCGAGCTAGTGTCCTCTGTGACGCTTAGTCATTGTCACGTACAATTGAGCCTACAAACTCCTGTGGATAACCTCCGTACTACCCATGTATTCAAGACTACTCCTGAAGTCAGCTCCATCGATCTTTCTCATGCATCCGCTACCATGTCTGCACGATCATTCTCGATCATGAAATTTGGGGTGTGACAAAACTCCCCCACCTGAAGAATTGATTGTCGTCAACCGAGCATTCCTTCCTCAGCTGGCATCCCGTCACGATCTTCCATCCTCTATGCACCTCCTAATGCTGCTTGATGCAGCGCAAAAAGGAAATATAGGGATGCATTTATTTAAATTTATATTCGTCAATTTTATTTACGTTTATTTGAGTTGTTGTATTTTTAATTAAATAAACGAGATCGCCTGTGATCTCAAGTAGTTAGTTAAAGATTTGAATTTTAAAACAGTCGGTTAGAGTCAAATTAGGATAATTAGTTAGAATTTTAATTAGTTGCTATTTTTGTAAACTCATCCCTCTTATATAAAGGGATGAAGGCCTATTGTTTTAGTCAGTTCAGTATTTTATAAAATTTGAGATTTTATCTCTCTCTTGTCTCTCCCTCACTCCCCTGCGCAATCTTCGCGTTTCTCTCTCTCCAAGCCCCTCGTTTCCGACGAGTTTTCTTCTCCTCAACCCCTCTATTTTCTCCACAAAAATCCACCGTTCAAATTATTTTAATTTTCGTCGACGCGCAAAAATCCGATTTGCATCATTTGATATCAGAGCATGGCCTACAGATCGCCCTCACGATCTGACGATCCGTCCAGACGTTCGCACCGACATGCATCGAGGGACTATCGTTCGTCCGAACAAAAACGGCGAGCCAACGACGCCTACAACAAGGAGACGAAGCGCATGCTGCTTGAGTTACAAACCACATTCCACTCCAAATTTCGAGATCTCATGGCTAACTTTGCGGCCCTATGCGCCGCCCAATCAAAGTTGTCCACTACTAAAGCCAATCTTGATGAAAAAAAACACGAAAAAGAGAGCACATACGACGAAGCGCCCGCTGTCCAGCACCTCCCAGATCAGATTTCGCCACTAGAATCAATGACGTCACCCCCTCCGACCGTCCCGGTACGACCCCAGCCATCCCAGGTAACCCCCCTACCTTCCCCGCCCTGTAGTTCCCCGCTGGCACCACCGCCGACCCTCCTCGCACCTTCTGCGAAGCCCACCACAGCCCCAACACCCCTTCCTGGTGCGCCCGCACCCCCACCTCCTACCCCTTTACCGCCTACCGCTGCCACCTCCACCACCCCCCCCCCCCGCCATCCAAACATCCCCGGCGAAACCCTCTACCCCACCACGGTCGCTACCCCCAACCCCACCTGCGCCCGTCTCCCCCACCCCCGCGACTTCTGCAGAACAAAACCCAAAACCCGAGCCCGCCTTTCCCACCCCCGCAAACCCTGCGACCCAAACCCCAGCCCCCCGGGCCCTCCCTGCCACCCCAACTGCTCACCCCCGTCCCCACGCCGCTGCCCTCCCCATCGCTATCCAACTCGACCACCCATCACCTTATTCCTGCACAACCGCTAACCCCTATTTTCCCCACCTACGCCACCACCCCCTCTCTCACCCCCCGACCACCTTTCACGACACCCACCACCCACCAGTTCCCCAACCATTGCCGCTAGGTCCCCCCAGACTGTCGCATGTGCGCCGCCGAACGGTCTCGAGGCCTTGCAGCTGCCATCAGCGCTTCCCGCACGACCACCACTTTCACCATCAAACACGGCGCCTCCGATGCCCTATGGGAGTCGAAACCCTAGTATGGGTTGAGACCTCCTCTCGATGGAAAGTAACTTGGAACAATTGCAGACCAGACCCCCCGTGCAAATGTTTTAAGTCAAAAGGGAAACTTAAAAGCTCCTCTTACGAAATTTGTTTATATGAAGGGATACGAAAATTGCAACTCACCCCTCTGCTGCTGAAATATAAAAAAGGAAGGGCTGAGAGAGAGAAATATGGAAAGCTTCCTTATCCCATTAGGATTTGGACTATGGGTTTCACCTATTTAAAGGCCCCATGGCTTCATTCATTGGACACATCTCCTCCCCTACTCTCTTTATGTTATTGCTTCACTATGGACTCTCCACGGGCCAAGTTGATCGTCATAACGATGCCCCATCAGTTTTTCGAGCACCACGTCAACAGGACGAAATCCGGATGGACGCCTGCTTATGTGCCACAGTTGCTCTTCCACCACGAAGCCCACATCGCCAACGCCCGCGTCGCACACGTGTGGATTCCGCCATTCGCGCCACATCAATTCTTCCATGGGATGACCGAGACCGCGGATTTAAAATTATCAACCTCCAAGCCTGCCGATCCAGCAATTCGTCAGGAGACGAATATTTAAAAGCGGAGGAGAGTTGATGCAACATAAAAAGGAAATATAGGGCTGCATTTATTTAAATTTTTATCCGTCAATTTTATTTACGTTTATTTGAGTTGTCGTATTTTAAATTAAATAAACGAGATCGCCTGTGATCTCAATTAGTTAGTTAACGATTTGAATTCCAAATTAGTCGATTAATCGGTTAGAGTCAATTTAGGATAGTTAGTTTGAATTTGAATTGAGTTTCTATTTTTGTAATCTCATCCCTCTTATATAAAGGGATGATAGGTTAGAGTTTGAAACAGTTCAGTGATTTATAAAATTTGAGATTTTATCTCTCTCTCTCTTATCTTCCTCCTTCCCCACGTGATCTTCACGTTTTCTCTTCCCCATCCCCTTGTATTCCCGACGAGATTTCTCTTCTCAACCCATCCTTTTCTTTTCTACCGAAAATTCCACCGTCAAAAAAATATATTCCCCCCTCCGCGTCAATCCAATTTGCATCAGGAACCAATCTCACGAAAGCTTACCACTCATGATAGGACCTTTTCCCAGATTGCCACCGCCTGGAGGATTTCGAGAGGAGAGGTTTGATTACAAGATCGAAGAGCAGGGTCTAATTCTGCTATGAAATGGTTGTAGCGAGTTGGTGCAGCTTAGATGGTAGGAGGGGGTAGTGCCTGGAGGTGAGTTTCGAGGGGGCATCGTCGACTAAATGAGGCTTGGAGGTTCTCCACCTGATGTCCCATCACCGCCCATAGGCGGTTGTGCTAGGAGGTGGCATCACCACCAATCTTCACCTGTGAATGACGTGTAAGGCTTGCGGATCCACTGGAGAAGGGATACCGAACCATGGGTTGCTGCTTGAAGAAGGGACGTGGTACGATCTTCTTCTCATAAGATCCCCTAGAGAAGAATGTTTCTCTTCTCCTTCTTCATGAATAAGTGTTGGGAGTTGTGCATAAAGGTGTGACCTTTGTGTGCAATGATGCAGCCTAGATGGATCGGTCGCCCAGACACCTCGACGAATGAGAGATCTTCTTCTTTGAATGGTGGAGGATGGTATCGAGCCCTGCCACTGTGTTCTTTGAACTTCATGGCCAAGCCTTGCTAGAATCATGATACTTTAGGGTTACAGACCCTAGATTTTTTGCAAAACAAGAATGTGATTATCGCCTTGGAGATGGTTGTGCAGAACGCGCTCCTGGGAACGGTGCAGAACTAGGATTTCAGAAAGAAACCCTAGAACTTGATATTGAGCAGTCACGAATATGAACTTCATACAAGATCTTCACGAATAAATCACCAAAAATCGAATCTTCAAGAATGAAACATCCTAGAATGGAACCCGCTATAAAATAAATCCTCGAGAATTGAACTTTCTCAAATACTATGTAGAAAATAATGAATGTAGAAGTGTATCAGAGATAGAAAAATATAAAACATAGAAGAATACCAGGATTTTATGTGGAACCTTACTCTGTGAGGAGCAAGATGAAACCTGAGAAGGCCTCTCAAGAGCCGGGTATTCTTTATTGCTCCCTCTTGACTTTTACAATAGGTTTGGGGCTCCTTATATAACCCCACCAGTAAGATCACATCCTACTCAGATATGGCGTGGGACTAAACCTTAGATGTGGTAATCGGACCCAGAAAGGATCCAATTACCCATCTATGATGATACATACTCTACCAATATCTATTTTATGTTTTGAAAGGATTTATTTAGATATTGTTTCATCTTTATTCTTGGCTAAGAAGTGTCCTGTGTGAAGATCATTCTTCCCAAACCTTGCTAAGGTTATGTGTTGTGAGACATTCCTTGTGAAATTCTTTCTTGCGTAGAAAATAAATTGTGGTAACCTATATGCTTTGTAAATTGTTTGACCTACACCATAAGTAGTTCGCATAATGAGTATTTGTAAGCCCTGGGGAGGCCAAGCTCAGGACCAGATCGTAGCCCTTGTACAAGCTTAAAGAGTATAAATCTTTTTACACTATGGATTGCTTTTCTGATTATTACTACCTCTCATTAATAAAGCTATTTGTTTTTAATTAATAACATTTCTGGATAAACACTATTTACCCTCAGCCCCACTATTGCAACTTCATGAACCCTTGTCCAAGAGTTTTTGCCATTACACCTTCAATTCATGCTACGCAACTGGTGATATATGACAAGGTAAGATAAAGATCGATTGAGCATAAGGTAGGAGAGATATTTCATGTTCCATCGCTTGCTTAGGAGGTAACCTTGATAGTTTATCGAGGAAAACAACAGGGAACTCATTAACTATGGGCACATCATCCATCATCTACTCAGTGTATGTCCTGGTAGACACATAAGTAAAGTAGCCCTTGAATCCGTGCATCAATAGTCATTTTGCTGTCGAAGTGGAGATGTATACCACCTCACCATTGTTTTTTTCTAGAAAACTGGAACTCTATGGAACTCGGAAGATGAAAGGTTGTTGTCTTTTAAAATATTCGAGACATGCCTAATGCTTTTCAAGCAGTCTATCCCAAGAATGATGTCAAAATCATTCAGTTCAAAGCTTGTGTCATGTAATCTATACCACAAAGTCGTCTAAATTTTGAGAATTATAAACAATTGTCCCACATGCTCTCTGATGAACCTTGCCTAATATTGATACTAACTTTGGTACCACAAACGAGTGTGAAGCACCTAAGTCAACCAAAGCATGCACAAAGAGACCATGTATAGTGACGGTACCTCATTCAACAATACTATAGTTGTGAGCTTGCTTTTGTGTGATGGCCTTGAGTTGGGTCATCGTGAGTTGTCGTCCTAGACATCAAGAGTTTCCAATGTTTTGGGTGGGTTATTATGTCTGATTAACGATCATTGTTGCCTTTCACCTCCACCTTTCCATCCTCCACATATTACTCTTTTGCTACAACACTGGTAGTCGAGGTTTGTTTGCCCTCAAACTCTATAATCAATGAACAATCCTTCCTAAAGTGTTCATCCTTAGACAGGACTCTTATTTAAGAAGAGCTGTTTTTGGGTTATGGGATACTCTAATTTTGATGAAGATGAGTCTAAGAAAGTTAGTAAATCCACTATAGGATTCTACACATTTATTGGAGACAATCTTGCTCGATCTACAGTTGAATTAGAGTACAGAGTTATGGCACAGATTGTAGCTGAATAGACGTAGATCAAATTCGTTCAATAGGATTTGAACACTGGCATAACATTACCTACAGATGTAATACGGCAATCAAGTTGCAACTTTTTGTCAACAACTCTATTTTTATTAAAGACAAATATGTAATACTTGACCATCACGAGCCTCCTCCAAAGGCCACATGTATGGTGACTCGTCGAGTGATCAGATAGATAACAAACAGTTTTCCCAAGTCTCACCCTACTACTCTATTTGATTATAGTGGTTCCAAGATGAGCATGTGTAATGCCTATGTCCCAGCTTAAGGGGGTGTAAAATAACAAAGAGTGAACTATCATATTTCATTCTCTTTATCCTCTTTTAATATTTTTTCCAATCTTGAAAATCTGCAATCCCTCTTCCTACACAGAGAGCTAGGGATCTTATAATAATGCGCAAATTCTTTTTCTCCGAACATTTGCAAGGTTTTTGGTCAAAGAGGGACTAGTCCTCGATTAATTACAAATCGTTCAACACCTCGAACGTCTCAACTATGCACATAAAGTAGTACAAAGTCGGTAATCTGCATCAGGGGAGGAGGCAGAAAGCGGGATAAGTATGGTTATCAAGAGAGTAGCAAGAGGGCATATAACCTTCATTGGCATGCCTTTCCAATTTTCCTCTATATTTTGATGGAAGAGAGGAAAACAGCGAATTTCAAATGCTAAGATGATTATTTTAAAGATAGAACTAAATGGATTGAAGATGGATGGGTAATTGAACTAGGACAGGGGTGAATAAGAGAGCTAGATGAATGCTTTCTCTTCATAGGCCATTGGGATTTCTACTATACTATACTTCTTTGTCCATATTTGCTTATGTACTCAAATCTAGAACCAGAGTGCTTTGCCCCGCACTCTCATTTGTCTATTGCATGTTGGCTTTATTTTCCTATTGTATGGTCTTGACTTTCTCGTGTGAAGTGACTGACCTTTCTCTTGCACTGCTTCTCACCCTTCCTAACCTTGCTCTCTTTACTGCGGTTCGCAGGGATTCTCTGGTACTGGTGTTCCTTATTTTCCCATCACATATACATAGACTACTGCTTTGAGTGCTTTCTATGGATTAATCTCTTTCATATCAAAAGGGAAGCCACTGTTGATTTCCTGTCTTTTTATGGTCTCATGGCAGGGTAATATATGAAAGAGATATTCTCACCTACATTACTTATATTAGTTAAATAAATTCAATAGGGATTGTTTTTTTATAAGCGGACACTATCATATGTTTTCCCCTTCTTTTGACTCTAAAGAAAACTTTTGGCACCCAGACATGAATAGGGCTTACTGCTTAGCATACAAAAGCATCAATGATACAACTGTTGCAATAAGGTTTTGTATTCTTTGCAAGAAAAACCGTAATATCAAGTTTGAGTATCAACAGAATAGTTGGCAAAAGATAGTATCTGAATTCCTTACCTTCAATAAGAATTCACCTGAGATCTTATCCTCTTCTTCACGTGTTCTCAGACCCTGAAAAAGTTTCAATATCCTTTTCAACTATCCAAGTATAGCAGACAGCATATGTATAAACCTTGGAGAAATGTGGTCGAGCATGTACCTTTATAAAGGTAAGATTAGATGTCCAAAGCCGATCTGATGTTCTTGTTGAAATGTAAAATCTGAATATATTAAATGAATGAAAAAAATGCTTGAAATTCAGCTTGAAAAGAAACC
The DNA here is from genome assembly GCA_037367405.1 of Ottelia alismoides. Taxonomy (NCBI): domain Eukaryota; kingdom Viridiplantae; phylum Streptophyta; class Magnoliopsida; order Alismatales; family Hydrocharitaceae; genus Ottelia; species Ottelia alismoides. The sequence continues at coordinate 61,294 of JAZKJV010002160.1, forward strand.
AATTTCTATAGTATGTCTCCGCAAATCACATCCCCAACAAATCAATGGTTTGCAATTGGATTTTTTAAAGACCAGATTGGCAATTAGATGCTCTCTCGTTCTCCATATCATGCATACATGTGTCTGCTAGACATATGCACATATAGATCATTACATGGTCGACATGCATACATATAACAAGATGCAAACACAAATGGGACATAAAAATAGGACACATGGAGTGCATTTACATGAATACGTTCATGGCATTGGCCGCTGTAAAAAATCTGTTAGTCTGGTGTGGAAGTTATGTCACGTGCTCAGTCATTTCCTCTTTGTGATTATGTCTGGTAGTATTTCCAAATCCAAACTTGCCTTTTATCGAGTTTTATATTTATCAGAAGAAAACCAAGTTTCCTCTTTTGTATAGCAAAGCCAAAGCCCAATTAAAGGTCTTACAAGCGTTGCCAGTTACACCCATACCCTATATCAAAAGGCGGTTCCTTTGTTATTCCAACATGGCCTCCTCCATGAAGGCATCATCTATGCAATTGGCCATGGCCATTTCAATGTCAAGCCTCATGCCTGATGCCCAAGCTACCAATTTTTCATTCCCGTCTACTCCCAATAACAGTTCTACCTCTACATGCTATGGTCACCATCAATCTATAGCTGCCCCAACAATGTCCATCCACCAAAATCCCACTTTCAATTACAGTCATCCTTACATGCCATGGTTAAGGAAATAATATTGCTAATTTCACTACGATAACCTTTCTTGTACCTGAGAAGCAATGGGAAGAATTACATGCAAGTCCAAGGACACGGTAAATAAAAAAAAGTACACCAAAACATATCAAATAGCATCCACATTCTAACCAATGCGTAAATATAGTTGAATCAGATTAACACATTCTTATTGAGTGATCTACCTTAGACTACTTATATACACCAAAGATAAAGAAAGAATAAGTACCTATCGAGGTCTATAACCCATATTATTTAACACTTCCCATCAACCTAGAGCATATATATATAAATCATGATAACCTTGTTAGAACATCTCACAAATTGATTAAGTTAGAAAATATGACTCGGATATCAGGGAAATAAAGGACAAAACAATATGAATAATGGGATTTTAACGTGGAACCCTACTCCCTAAGGAGCGGGATGAAACCACGGGAGAAGGCCTCATATGTTGCATTCAACTTTCTCACTGGATACCGAGGATGAGGGGCTTCTTATATAGCCTTCACTGAGTCTCCACATTTCACAATTGATAGATGTGGGACTAAACAATTGGATATGATAAATGGATCTTGGAGTGATCCATTTACCCATCTACAACACAAGTGACGCATAACATATATACTCAAACAACCCCTCAAGCTGGATCATGCAATGCTCAACTTGGACAAACAAAAAGAAATCTCAACTCGCAATACAAGACACTACATGCAATATCAACTCAACGCGCACAATGAACGGAAGAGTTGTAAAAGTCGCCCGACTGACCCGACTAGTAGATCCGACTAGTCTAGTCAATGGGGTGGCTGACCGAGTACCGACTGATTACGACTAGGTATACTAGTCGACCAATTTTTGCTTTGGAGATACCATATTTTTATGTTTTGATGTTTTTATAAGCAAACTTATTATAATATGCATAATGTTTTACTTAAATTCAAATACTTCTTTTATTTTATTATGATAGTATAAAAATGTACAAAATCTATGTAAATATATGTATAAAAATGAGTTATATATTTAAAATAATCATAAAATTCAATGTCGATTAAAGTCCGACTAAATCCGACTAGTCGCCCGACTGCCGATTAATCCTTAATCAGTAACCCAACCGATCGAGTACCGACTACCGACTTTTGCTACCATGATGATCGGTTGTTGTTGAGGATGTTGCTTCCCATCTCGTACAAGTGAGAAGGACAAACGGGCTAGAGTGTGAGTCAAACTGAATCTCCTTATTGATGAATCTCGAATTCATCATGCTAAAAGTCACATATTAAAACCCCTGTCTTAAATAAACCAATAAAATCACCTTTAATACTCTATTTTTATCATGTACTCTATTGTGTATAAATTACCATTAATTTATTGTATTTAATTTCTCTTATTTTTCTGTATCTATTTTACCACTCAAAAACCCCTAAAAATTAGGTAGATAACTTGTCTGTAAATCACTGACCCTTAAAAAGATAAAAAATACAAAAAAATCTCAAAACCGCAAACTTGGTGTTTTTATCCCCTTAAAAATACCCCCCAAAAATAGCTTTTGTACAGATGACCTCTTTTGGCTTTTTGACCAACATGAAAGTTGTAGATCTCATCGAGACGAGCAACTTTCATGTTTTGACTTTTTCCAAATTCGGCCCCTAACTATTTCTTTTATATTTTTCTTTGTATTTATGTTTGAATTATTCTGATTGGGCCACGTGGCGCTCCCTGGGCCGCCCACGTGGCCCGCATCTTCTCTCGACACCCGGCCCTCTCCGGGACCGTTGGATCACACCATCCCCGCCTCCATCCTCACCGTCCATCCGCGCTTCATTCCCAGCCCTTGGATCAATCTCCCTGATCTGATCACAGCCGTTATTCCGCGCCTCACCCTTAACCGCCCGATCTCATCCCCATCCAAAGCCCCTCAACCTGCCACGTATCCCCTGACCACAGCCCTCGGATCCTACATCTATCTAACGCCCATCAACTGGCCACGTCGCCTATCTATCCCTCACCATTGGATCTCTCCCACCGACCGATCCTAACCACTCACACCCGCCTCTCTCCCAGCCACACGATCAGATCCCGATGATCTAATCGTGGCCCTCCGCAAGCACTCCAACCGCAGCCGTTGGATCGATAGATCCAACGGCCCTCCATCATCTCCTTCCTCGAGTAACTCCCGTGCCCAGGCGTTACGCCTCGTCGAACCTCCTCCCCTTCCATTTTTAGCTACTGCACCAGTCACCTCCTTCCGCTCATAACGCCACCTACACGAAGCCATGTCCTCCGCCATCCTCGCGCCTTCGTCAAATCCCCTCGCCATTACCCCCTTCGTCATTTATTCCTCGCTCGAAAACGCCTCGCCGTCACGGTAACCCCCGACCACCTCCGCTTATAAAACCCTTGCTCCGCCACCGTATAGTGGTGTCCACCAAATTGGGCCCTAGCCTAGCCGCCCCCGCCCCTCCGGTGACAGCGGAGAGGGCGGGATGTCGAGGTAGAGATGGCTTGGGCCTGGTGTTTGACCCGCGGCTCCTCCGCTGCGTAGCGGCGCCATCACGCGCCACCGAGCACCGGGGATCGGCCACCCCCGTCGTGTGATGATCCCTGAGCTCATCGGAGCTCAATCCCAGGCCAGTCCTCCGCCAACTCCTCGCTCCGGCGAGGAGATTTTAATCTTTGTTTTTCTTGACTTTCTCCGATTAATTACGCCACCTACAACCACTCTCACTCCCATCTAATCCTCCCACTAGCTCCGCCTACCACCAGTGAACCCCGACGACCCTCTTCCCCTCCTCCAGGACCTCCCTCGCTCGACCCATCTCCTGCTCCACCTCGCCGGAGAAGGAGCTCCAGAGCCGCCGCCTTCTTCACCTACGCTCGGCTCCCACTCACCCCCCCTCCACTTTCACTCACTCACTCGCACGCTTCGGCTATGTGCTTCTAACCATTGCAGGTACAAACATCTTCACTGGCCGGACATCGCACCTGAGCTCCAACTCCGCCCTCCGCCGCAGGTACAGCTCCACCGTACAGCCGTTCAAGATATCCTTGGAGCTTCGCCAACTCTCCAGCTTCGTCGCGGACCTCTTAGCTCCAGGGCCTGACCTTCAGGCAAGCGCTGGGAGCGCGGCGGAGCTATGGCATGGTCACCGGAGCCCCGCCTCCTCCGGTGCCCCGCGGAGGAAGAGGAACGCACAGCTACCGTCCGATCACCAGGATCAGGCGGCTATGATAATGCAACGTGGCGACACCAAACGCCACCCGAGCCTTCACTCTGAACCTATAGACTCGGGTGGCCCGAACCTAGAGCCGAACCTCCAGCAACTGCCACGTGGTCCCGAAGCTGAGGGTCCTCCCGAGCCTGGCCCCTCGCGTGCGTAGCACGTGAGGTGCTGGATAAATTGCAAGAAAGATCCCGAAGGAATTGATATTTACACCTTGGTCCCCCGACACGTGCCTCACGTGCGTGCCTGGGTAAATTACAGGGAGGCCCTCGAAGTTTTCTGAAATTACAAAAAGGCCCTTACGCGTATGGAAAAATTACTCAAAGGCCCAGGCGGTTTTTGGTATTTACATTTAGGTCCTTCCAGGGACCTAAATGTAATAGTTATCCTTTTATTTCCTCGCATTTTTATTACAATTATGCCCTTGCACTGTTTTTAGCATAACTTGAGCATCGTAGGTCCAAATTGCATGATTTTAGTGTCGTTTTGATCCTTGTTTTATCCTCTACATTTTAGCATCCTTACTTGTTCCATTTGACATTGTTTTAATTTAAGTGATTTTTTATGTGAAAAATGGGACCATGCTCTACTTGTCTTGATTGATTTGATGACCGATTTTTAATGATGTGTTCAAATTGGCTCTAATTTCATTCTATATTACGTTGCTCTCATTTTAGGGTATAATTGTAGGTATTTCTGACATTTTATTCATCATGCATATTCTCTTGCATTGTTTGCCCATGCATCATTTTAACTCGCATAAAAACAAAATAAAAGAAAATGCATCCAGCATAGCATCGCTTTGCATTGCCTTATAAATTACATATGGACCTGAAACTGAAATTAATTGACATTATGCTTTCATGAATCGGAATTCAATGCACACATTAGGCTGTCGTATCCCTGTGTTCGACCTTGATAGACTTGCCAAGTATAAATATTCCACAACATTCAAAGTCTGTGGTTTTTGCTGAACCAAATTCGCCTCCTATACTACGACTTATTTATCTATATTGAAGAGGCGAATTTGACGTTCATCAAATGGCGCCGTTGCCAGGGATACGACTTTGCTTAATTGTTGGATTTTGATTTTTTTAAAAATTATTTCAAAAATTTGGTCCTCATCTCATGCATCATTTCTTTGCATATTATTTGCTGATTTAATTTCACTGAGATTCTAACTTTTATCTTTTGTGGCAGGGCCCATGAAAATCGAGGACGCCTGATCGTTATGGAGGCGCGAAGTCGGGAGCTTCCGCTGAAGAGGCCGCAAAAGAAGCCGTGAAGAAATTCTAGGATTTTTATCAGTCAAATTACATTGCATGTTGTAAAAAAAAGAAAAAAAACATTGCATCTGCATATTTATTTCCAGTCTTGCATATTGTACTCAAACCCCCCCCCCCCCGCACTCACACACACACACACACCTACACTGCACATGCACATACTCACCCCCAACCCCCTGTATATTTCATTCTCTCTCTCTCTCTTTGTGTATCTATTCTCCATGAACCCCCTCCCCCTCACCCTTGTACCATAGACATCCCCCCTAAACACAGACCTTACTTCGGCTATTTGTAGCCTAAGTATAGGGGGGACCTGCCTATTCATCCCTCCCTCGTTCGGTCTTCTTGTGCTTAGGCCGAGTTTGGCCTAAGTATAGGGGGACCCTCCTCCTCAGTTCCGCTATATCACCCTGTACTTGAACCGAGCCTTGACTTCATGGCACTTGTGCTATGAGGACATAGCAAATTTTAAGTATAGGGGGGTATATCGTATATTATTGTATATTTACTTTAGCCTTAGCTTGCGTTTTTAAAACTTTTTAAAATTTTATTTTTTCGGGCTGGGTTTTGGTAACCTTAGGAACTGAGTAAAAACCTGTAAAAATTAAAAATTGAGAGATTATTTTTTGTAAATATTCCTGTTTAAAAAAAATTAAAACCCATAAAAAATTGCAAAAACCAAAATCACACAAAAATTCACTAACCTAAGGAGTTGGTGTATTCCTGACACATTCACATTCACTCAAGGCTTGAGGATTTTGAGGACACTGGATTTCTGTGATCTTGAGAATCTGAGTTAACATACCATAGTCATTAGGGTTTTTAAGACTTAACACTTCCCTGGTTTGAAAGATTTGAGTGCTATATATTGCACTCTTCATCTCTACCTTCAAGAAAATATGATCAGCACAGTCACTTCCACAACTGCATGATTGATGAGCTGAGTTGAGATATCACCTGAGGAACTAGGACCATAGATTTGAGTTTAGACCCGATCTGATGATATTCGAGGATGGGATAAAGTTAATGAAGGCTTCAGAAAACCTGAGTGTCAGCAAAAACCCTAGCCAGTATGTGAACAAGATTCATATGCTATCTCTTTGATATTTACCTAAAAGTGCCAGGGTGTGATGAAACTTAAAGGAATTTGTTGATCAGTGTGCGCCAATCTCTTGGTAAAAGCAGTGGAGCTAGCCAAAAAAAATGAAATGTCAAAGAAAAAGCTCAATCATCAAGGTCAAATTATAAATGAGCTTCCACCAACGGCGAGCGCTCCCAAACATTTTCAAAGTGTCCACTTGGAGCAAGCGCTAATTAGGACCAGGAGTCGGGCTGACACCGAAAAAGGGCTCTGCATCGTAAATGCTACAAGTCTGGGAGTCGAAGGTATCTTAGATACTCAAAAGAGACACACCCCGGTGTATTCCCAGAAAAACAAGTGCAGACGACTCCAACTCTTTTGACGGACACATTGGTCAACAATCTAAAAATTTATATGTGTTAAGTAAAAAGGCACTCGAGAGGCCCCTTGTTCCAATGTGAGGGTGAGAAAAATAGACACAATCCCATGTCCCTCCATCATCTGGCCGTCCATCTACACCTTCAAGTCTGACAAACTATAGAGACGGTTGATTGAAGCAAGAATAGACTTATTCCCTAGTATGGAGGATTAGGTCTAGAGGAGAGTCTTTGGAACTAGAACTTTGAGTGATGCATCGACTCGGCTCTCATGAAATGCAGTACACTAAATGTCATATCCTTATATTATATGTACAAAAAGAGAGTCTGATAATCAGAGAAGTTGGATTCCTTCTGACTAAGGCTTGGATAAACCCGGAATTTTAGGATCACTTAGGTCAAGAGTCTTCGAAAGATCAAGCCTTGAAAATTTCACGCGCGCTATCAGGAATTAATCTGATTCCTTCATTCTTTAGATGCTCGAGGACGAGCATGGCTTAAGTATAGGGGTATGATGAATCTCGAATTCACCATGCTAAAAGTCACATATTAAAACCCATGTCTTAAATAAACCAATAAAATCACCTTTAATACTCTATTTTTATCATGTACTCTATTGTGTATAAATTACCATTAATTTATTGTATTTAATTTCTCTTATTTTTCTGTATCTATTTTACCACTCAAAAACCCCTAAAAATTAGGTAGATAACTTGTCTGTAAATCACTGACCCTTAAAAGATAAAAAAATACAAAAAAAATCTCAAAACCGCAAACTTGGTGTTTTTATCCCCTTAAAAATACCCCCCAAAAATAGCTTTTGTACAGATGACCTCTTTTGGCTTTTTGACCAACATGAAAGTTGTAGATCTCATCAAGACGAGCAACTTTCATGTTTTGACTTTTTCCAAATTCGGTCCCTAACTATTTCTTTTATATTTTTCTTTATATTTATTTTTGAATTATTCTGATTGGCCTGGGCCGCCCACGTGGCCCGCATCTTCTCTCGACACCCGGCCCTCTCCGGGGCCGTTGGATCACACCATCCCCACCCCCATCCTCACCGTACATCCGCGCTTCATTCCCAGCCCTTGGATCGATCTCCCTGATCTGATCACAGCCGTTATTCCGCGCCTCACCCTTAACCGCCCGATCTCATCCCCATCCAAAGCCCCTCAACCTGCCACGTATCCCCTCACTACAGCCCTCGGATCCTACATCTATCTAACGTCCATTAACTGGCCACGTCGCCTATCTATCCCTCACCATTGGATCTCTCCCACCGACCGATCCTAACCACTCACACCCGCCTCTCTCCCAGCCACACGATCAGATCCCGATGATCTAATCGTGGCCCTCCGCAAGCACTCCAACCGCAGCCGTTGGATCGATAGATCCAACGGCCCTTCATCATCTCCTTCCTCGAGTAACTCCCGTGCCCAGGCGTTACGCCTCGTCGAACCTCCTCCCCTTCCATTTTTAGCCACCGCACCAGTCACCTCCTTCCGCTCATAACGCCACCTACACGAAGCCATGTCCTCCGCCATCCTCGCGCCTTCGTCAAATCCCCTCGCCATTACCCCCTTCGTCATTTATTCCTCGCTCAAAAACGCCTCGCCGTCACTGTAACCCCCGATCACCTCCGCTTATAAAACCCTTGCTCCGCCACCGTATAGTGGTGTCCACCAAATTGGGCCCTAGCCTAGCCGCCCCCGCCCCTCCGGTGACAGCGGAGAGGGCGGGATGTCGAGGTAGAGATGGCTTGGGCCTGGTGTTTGACCCGCGGCTCCTCCGCTGCGTAGCGGCGCCATCACGCGCCACCGAGCACCGAGGATCGGCCGCCCCCGTCGTGTGATGATCCCTGAGCTCATCAGAGCTCAATCCCAGGCCAGTCCTCCGCCAACTCCTCGCTCCGGCGAGGAGATTTTAATCTTTGTTTTTCTTGACTTTCTCCGATTAATTACGCCACCTACAACCACTCCCACTCCCATCTGATCCTCCCACTAGCTCCGCCTACCACCAGTGAACCCCGACGACCCTCTTCCCCTCCTCCAGGACCTCCCTCGCTCGACCCATCTCCTGCTCCACCTCACCGGAGAAGGAGCTCCAGAGCCGCCACCTTCTTCACCTCCGCTTGGCTCCCACTCACCCCCCCCTTCACTTTCACTCACTCACTCGCACGCTTCGGCTATGTGCTTCTAACCATTGCAGGTACAAACATCTTCATTGGCCGGACATAGCACCTGAGCTCCAACTCCGCCCTCCGCCGCAGGTGCAGCTCCACCGTACAGCCGTTCAAGATATCCTTGGAGCTTCGCCAGCTCTCCAGCTTCGTCGCGGACCTCTTAGCTCCAGGGTCTGACCTTCAGGCAAGCGCTGGGAGCGCGGCGGAGCTATGGCATGGTCACCGGAGCCCCGCCTCCTCCGGTGGCCCGCGGAGGAAGAGGAACGCACAGCTACCGTCCGATCACCAGGATCGGGCGGCTATGATAATGCAACGTGGCGACACCAAACGCCACCCGAGCCTTCACTCTGAACCTATAGACTCGGGTGGCCCGAACCTAGAGCCGAACCTCCAGCAACTGCCACGTGGTCCCGAAGCTGAGGGTCCTCCCGAGCCTGACCCCTCGCGTGCGTAGCACGTGAGGTGCTGGATAAATTGCAAGAAAGACCCCGAAGGAATTGATATTTACACCTTGGTCCCCCGGCATGTGCCTCACGTGCGTGCCTGGGTAAATTACAGGGAGGCCCTCGATGTTTTCTGAAATTACAAAAAGGCCCTTGCGCGCATGGAAAAATTATTCAAAGGCCCAGGCGGTTTTTGGTATTTACATTTAGGTCCTTCCAGGGACCTAAATGTAATAGTTATCCTTTTATTTCCTCGCATTTTTATTACAATTATGCCCTTGCACTGTTTTTAGCATAACTTGAGCATCGTAGGTCCAAATTGCATGATTTTAGTGTCGTTTTGATCCTTATTTTGTCCTCTACATTTTAGCATCCTTACTTGTTCCATTTGACACTGTTTTAATTTAAGTGATTTTTTATGTGAAAAATGGGACCATGCTCTACTTGTCTTGATTGATTTGATGACCGATTTTTAATGACGTGTTCAAATTGGCTCTAATTTCATTCTATATTACGTTGCTCTCATTTTAGGGTATAATTGTAGGTATTTCTGACATTTTATTCATCATGCATATTCTCTTGCATTGTTTGCCCATGCATCATTTTAACTTGCATAAAAACAAAATAAAAGAAAATGCATCCATCATAGCATCGCTTTGCATTGCCCTATAAATTACATATGGACCTGAAACTGAAATTAATTGACATTATGCTTTCATGAATCGGATTTCAATGCACACATTAGGCTGCCATATCCCTGTGTTCGACCTTGATAGACTTGCCAAGTATAAATATTCCACAGCATTCAATGTCTGTGGTTTTTGCTGAACCAAATTCGCCTCCTATACTACGACTTATTTATCTATATTGAAGAGGCGAATTTGACGTTCATCACTTATCGGAGAGCATGTGCTCTAACCTGCACCTATCAGAGTGACTACAACAGGAAATGAGTCTCCTTGTCGGAGAACTCTGGACCGTCACAATAATGTGGACAATTGCTCCATCTCTGAAAGGGCCGAACTGAAAAGCCGTGGAGACATCCTCGTCGGAGTCCACGGTCGCTGGAGAAAGGAGTCTGAAAAAGTCTCCTCGTCGGAGAACTGGGTCTCTCCCATACTGGCTCAGAGAATGGGATCTCTACTTTGGAGTCCCTATGAAACCACATGAAAATCCTAGACCACATGGCATAGGGAATGGGATCTCTACTCTGGAGTCCCTATGGAACACATGAAAACTCTGAGCTGGCCGGAAAAGATGGAGACCACGCAACTGATCGCAGACACGTGCGAATCCTGAAGACTCATAAATTGATCATCGAGTCTGAATATCTAGACTGTACAGTCTAGAAAATTGGTTGGCCTGGAATCTGGAATCTGAAATCTGGAGAGTCTGGAAAATATGACAATCTGGCTTGACTTTATACAATACTCCCCCTTTCTCACATACTTATCGAAAAATAATGATGTCGACCAAGTTGGGGAAGACAGAATGTGGGGAAGACAAGAAACTACTTAAGCCATCTACATTTTTTTCTCGGCTTTTCTTCATTATTTTTTTCTCGGCTATTTCATTCATCAAAAAGAATTAATAGCCGTTACATTTTTTTCCAAATAAGTCGTTTTTTTGTACGCACCTTTTTAAAAAAACCTTTTTTATAAACTCGACCCCCCCCTCTTTTTTTAATACGGCCCAATGGGCCAACATAAACAACCATCCCTTTTTTAAATTTTTCTTTGACCCAGTTGGCCACACTAAGAAGAGATGCCCTATTTAGGGTTCCCCAATGGGAACCCTTCTCATCTCGTGTGTCGCCCCCGATTGGGTAAGTGTAACTGCTCCTGCCACCCCCGATCAGAGACTTCTTCTCAGGTTGTCGCCTCCTGCAGTTGAGAGCGCCGCCTGGGAGCGGCGAGGAGATACGGAGGTGCGCCGCTCCTTGGAAGATCGATGATGTTGGAGCCTCCTGCAATAAAGAGGTCGCCACCTATGTTAGCTCGAGGGCTCTGAGCTCGTCGCCTGGAGTAGGGTTCTGAGAACCCATCTACGTCGTTACCGCCGCCTTGGACTAGATCATAGAGAGGGTTGAATCGCATGATCGGAGAAGCTATGCCGCCATATACTATTGGAATATTTCGTTGTGTGCCACATGAGTTGTAGATGGGTAAATGGATCACTCCAGGATCCAGTTACCCCATCCAGTGTTTAGTCCCATATCTACCAGTTTGGAGATTTGGAGACTCAGTGGGTGCTATATATAGACCCCCTACACCCATTGTATTCAGATGAGAAAAGCAATGAACCATATGGCCCTTTGAGGCCTTCTCCTATGGTTTCATCCCGCTCCTTAGGGAGTAGGGTTCCACATTAATTCCCGGTGTTCCGATTTTATATTTCTAGTTCACGCTTTGTTTATCATTCTGTTCTGCATTCCTATTTTCTAACATGATATCAGATCGGTTTCGATTCTCGAGGATTTTATATGTTCAATTGTTTTTTGTTCGAGAGCCGAGATTCGATTCAATTATTGTTCGTGAAGATTAGTTATTCATGATTATGATTTGTCTAAGATTCTAGAAATTCTAGGGGTTTTTAGAAACCCTAATTTCTGCATCGTTCTCCTGCAAACATCTTATTCAAGTTATGTTCTATGTATGTGTGCACGATCTGGAGTTCGGTCAAGGAAAAATAAAGTTTCCAGCCATAATTTTTAGGCACACATTCCTACCGGATATATTCAAAGTTCAAGAATCCTGGGGTTTCATTTAAACCCTATCCCATTCTTTGCATGGACTCATCTTGGTTCGTAGGGACACCTCCAGGCAATACTTATGTTGCGTGAAGATCCCCTTCGTTGCTCAACAATCGAGGAAGCCCTAGCAGGGGGGCTTCGTACACAATCGAGGCAGCGCCGCCCTCAGTGCTAGGCAGCTGCTCCATAGCGCAGAGCACCATCGTGCACCCACAAGGCAACAAGGAGCATCGGACCTTCAAGACGGAGGTCGCATGATACTAGCCGCAACAGACATCAATACGCCCTTCCTCCATCTCTAATCGACGCAACCCTCCAGAACCAGGCTCCGAACAGCGCAGCCCAGCGCCTCTCCTCCTACTTGTGCACACACCTCTTATGCCGCAAGCTCCAGGCAGCACTCCCTTAGGTGTTGTCCCTCGTAATCTTCCTCCAAGCGGAACGCATCCTTGTGCGCATCTCCCAGGCGGCTATTGGCGGCGAGCCCTAACGGCTCCAGACGATTCCGCCACGCATAACGAGCCCCTCTTCCAACCCTTTGGCCCAGCCGCAGGCAATGGCGAGTCGCGCCATGTGTTCCAGGTAGCGCCTCGAGCGACACACCCTCCGTTGATGAACTCCAGCGATCTCCTCCAGTACGAGCTTTCCTCCCATATTCGACGGCGGCGGCATCGAAAGAGAGGGGTTCCCATGATGGGAACCCTAAGAGTGCGTTTGGTTGGTAGGTTATCCGGGGGTTATCCGGGGGTGGATAACCCATTTTTGTTTTAGTGCGTTTGGTTGGTGGGTTAAGGGTTGGGAGGGTTTGTGTGATGTGATTGTATTGGAATTTGAAAAAGTTGATAGTTATTATGATATGATTGTATTGAAATTTGAAAAAGTGGGCGGTTGTTGTGATGTGATTGTATTGAAGTTTGGAATAGTGAGTATAAGTTGAGTATTTTATGATTTTTAGATGATATGATGGTATAATATATAATTTTTTGATGGGAAGTGAGTGGGCCCCACTAGTGGGTTAAAAATGGGGGTTTTGGGGGGTTACCCACCCAAAGTGGTGGGTAACCCCCAATCCGAACGGGCCATAAAGGAGGCCCAATGGCTGTATTTAAAAAAAGGGGGCCCTGACGTGCGTGCTTTCTAAAAAAAAGGAGAGTGCAGTTTAAAAAAAGTGAGAAGCTGTAAAAAAATGTGACACAACTTAAAAAAATCAAAAAAAATGTGTGAGAAGAAAAACCGTAAAAAAAGAATGATGATACAGCTTATTAAAAAGGATTGACGGCTATTAAAAAATGAAAATGATGAAATAGCCACAAAAAATGCATGATTCATGTTTCCCCCATCTTTATTGTTTTCTCCCAACTTGGTCGGTTATTGTCATTCCGACCAGTATGGGAGAAAGAGGGAGTATATGTAGAGTCAGGGTCTATTCAGATTCTCTAAATACGGTTTCCAGACCAACTAGTTATTCAGACTCTACAGTTTCACAGATGATCAGACTCGACATCAGCTTTGTTCCGAGTCTCCAGTTTCAAACACACATGTGCAGTCTTTTCAGATGTGCACATATGTGCCATCATTTGTTCGTGGTCCCCATCAATTTTTGTTGTTTTGGCAAGAGTTTTCATGTGAGCCATAGAGACTCCAAAATAGAGGATCATTCCCTATGCCAAGTGAGCAAGGATTTTCATGTGGTATCATAGGTACTCCAGAGTAGAGTACCATTCTCTGTGCCAGATGGGAGAGACCTAGTTATCCGATGAGAATATGTTTCAGTCTCCATTCTCCAGTGACCGTAGACTCCGAAGAGGATTACATGGCTTTTTTAGTTCGACCTTTTTCAGAGAATGAGCAGTTGTCCACATGTGGCAAGCCAGAGTACTTTGACGAGGAGACGCATTTCCAGTTGCAATGACTCTGATAGGCGCAGTACAGAGCACATGCTCTTCGACAAGGAGATTCAGTTGATTCACACTCCATCTCGTTCGTCCTCCTCACCTGCACGGCATGAGAAGCAACGTCCTCGACAACAGCCGACAATTGTACGCGTTGAGTTGATATTATCTGTAGTGTCATGTAACGCGAGTTGAGTTTCTTTCTGTTTGTCCAAGCTGAGCATTGCATGCTCCAGCTTGAGGGGGGTGTTAGAGTATTTGGTTGTGAGCCAAATGAGTTGTAGATAGGTAAATGGATCACTCCAAGATCCTACCTCATCCCAGTGTTTAGTCACATCTACCAGTTTGGATATGTGGAGACTTGGTGGGAGCTATATATAGACCCCCACACCCATTGTATTCAGATGAGAAAAGCAATGAAGCATACGGCCCTTTCAGGCATTCTCCCGTCGTTTCATCCCGCTCCTTAGGGAGTAAGGATCCACGTTAAATCCCAGTGTTCCAAATTTATATTTCTATTTCATGATCTGTTTATCATTCTGCTTCGGCATTCCTATTTTCTAACATATACGACAGAGCTTCTTCACGCACGGAGGAAGCGATGCGCCACCAGTGCGATGGAGGAGGATCTGTGATGCCAATTGCCGTTTGGAATAGAGGTGTGGCGTGGCTGGGAGTCTCCATCGGCCGCCTGGAGATGTAAGTGGAGGAGGCTGGAGTTTTCTCCTAGAAAGATGCCTCTGTCATGTGCGTCGGGGCCTGGTGGTTTGCGCAAGATGCACCACTTGGACTTCGAGGTGGGGGTGCCTCCTTTCTGGGATGCGACATCACCACCTGGGGCATGTTCGATTACTCACGCCGTTTACGCGAGGGCTGCTCCACCTGGAGCATGCCACCTGTGTGCAAGAGATAGAGAAATGAGAGGAGCCCCACCTTCTCGTAAATGGGATAGGGTTTTAGAATTTACAGTCATCGAATCTCCACGAATTGTAGATTTAGGATTTCAGAAAACCGTAGAGATCTTAGAGCTTGATCTTAAACAAAACTCGAACACGAATAATAATCTTCAATCAAGAATCACGCATGCATTGATAATCGAATCCCGAACAGAACATGAAAATAAATCTTCAAGAATAAATCCGTGAGAATCGAACCCGCTCTGATACCATGTTAGAAAACATGGTGCGGGAGCATATCAGAGAAATAAAGGATAAAACAATATGAATAGTGGGATTTTAACGTGGAACCCTACTCCCTAAACAGCGGGATGAAACCACGAGAGAAGGCCTCAAAGGCTCATATGTGCATTCAACTTTCTCACTAGATACAGAGGGTAAGGGGCTTCTTATATAGCCCTCATTTAGTCTCCACATCTCACAACTGGCAGATGCGGGACTAAACAACTGGATGTGGTAAATGGATCCTGGGATGATCCATTTACCCATCTACACCACAAGTGACACATAACACATACTCCAACAGATTACATGCAAGAGGCCTGGTGAACATATCAACAATCTGGTGCTCTGACCATACTAAGTTTGTGTTCGGATGGCGGGTTATCCAGGGGTGGATAACCCGTTTTTGTGGTAGTGTGTTTGGTTGGTGGGTTAAGGGTTGGGAGGGTTTGTGTGATGTGATTGTATTGGAATTTGAAAAAGTTGGTAGTTATTATGGTATGATTGTATTGAAATTTGAAAAAGTGGGTAGTTGTTGTGATGTGATTGTATTGAAGTTTGGAATAGTGAGTAGAAGTTGAGTATTTTATGATTTTTAGATGATATGATGGTATAATATATAATTTTTTTGATGGGAAGGGAGTGGGCCCCACTAATGGGTTAAAAGTGTGGGTTTTAGGGGGTTACCCACCCAAAGTGGGGGGTAACCCCCCAACCGAACACCACCTAAATGTATGCAGCAACCCCCTTTGAACCAAATCTCGAGAGCAGTCAACTTCCACGTGCTTCGTGCACTCAGAAAACACGAGGTTGTTGGTTATATGCATGGATGTCATGTTCCCACATCTGAGTTCTATATATTATTGAAAATAATTGATACCGACCGGTTGTAAATCGTTTTTATTTTCTTATATCATTAAAGAAAATGGGTACCAGGGGCGGACTTGCTTCGTGCCTTTACTTCATTTGATACCTCGAAAAATGAAATGGACATTTCTGTTCGGACCCGCTTGTGAAAGAGTAGAATGAACGAGAAATGTCACGAATTTTGAATATAGAGATAACTAGCAACTCTCCAAGTATGGATCAAATGCATACTAATCCAAATGTTATCTAAGCCATTGCTCCAAACTGGATCAAATGCATACTAACTCCAATGTTATCTAAGCCATTGCTCCAAACTGTCAGTTTTTTGCCCATCCATGTGATCAGCTTCCTTACCAAGTAGGGATAGAAGCTAGCAGTGGACTTCTTATTTAGTAAGTTTCCCTTATAATTGACATCAGAGTAGGCCATACGATTTGTAGAGGGGGTTATGGGGCGCTTGGTAAACACAAATCCCCTTCTTGAAGAGGATTTGTTATACCTCAGAATATCAAGCATGCCTCAAAGTGGACTTGAGCAAAACAATCCATTGGTGAAGTACTGCAGCTACCCACCCAACCTCCTTTAGTGGCTCGTCTCTGATCTTTTCAGGCTGGTAGATGTGTGCCTTGTGATCAATTTGAATTTCGGCCGGGATTGGATCCTAACATTCTAGTCTCCAGAAGTAGATCAATAGCATACTCTAATCATTCCTTGTCTGGAATGGTTAATCTCAATCGCAATGAAGTATTTCACTGGTTCAAGATCCTTAATCACAAACTACTTTGTAAGTTATTTTTTACCTCTATAATACCCTCCAAGTCATCGCTAGTGAGGAAACTATCATCTATATAAGAGCAAAAGTAGGTTGGATGACGAAATTTGGTTTAGGAAGAGAGTCCTATCATCTTTAAGGGGTTTGATAGTTGAGGGTTGAGCTTTGGAAGTACACAAGAAAGATGTCGTAATGAAGGGTGTTGCCGTAGAGATACATGATGCTTTAATTGAAGAGTTTGAGTAGTGCTCTCCTCGCTCTGATGTTATCATTACAGAAAAGGGACATCTATCAAAAGTGTGCCCTCCTCCAACACTGATGTGATTACGGAGCAATTAGCTGGGTCATTGCCAAGCGACGTGATTGATTAATGTACGATTATGGAACAAAATGGATGGCTTGTCAGAAAATGGTGTGATGGAGGAGAGCTTCTCAAAGTATCAGAGAAATCTAGTGGATTTTGATGATAAAGAGTCATATATAATCAAAGAGAAATCTAGTGGATTTTGATGATAAAGAGTCATATATAATCAATGGCATCGTAATCAGAGAGGAACCAATGGAGGAGCTTAAACACATAAGGGAGCGCATTGGTTGGGCTTGAGCAGATGTGGTCCGATGGAGGAATTAAGATGCACAAGGGACCCAATGACCACATCTCTAGCAATATCATTCAGGAAGAAATGTCTAAGGCTCCTCCCAATGACATCCATCAAATCACCAGAAGAAACCACATAAGCAATCAGAACATAAGGATGTTGATTCATCGATGCATCAGCTGTTTCCAGTTGACGTAGGTGGATCTCCTCACCAGTGTGTGACTTACGAGGGGTCCTCGATGTAACATCCCAAACATCAAAATGTTGTACCGTAGTCCCTCTACCCTCGAGAGAGAAATCACCCAAGGTCGCCACAACCTATGAAGCTTGCAGTCTCTATGTCTGTGACCTCATTCATCGCACTTGAAACATTGGATCTCCCTAATCAAAGGCGTTGTAGGGTGCTTCCTTACCCCTTGACGATTTACCTGCTCCCAGTCATCAACATCATCAACAATCATACCTAAGAATGGTGTGTCGACAGCCACCTCAAAGACCCTTAAACCACGCCTAGCCCCTCTTCCAAAGTAACAAGGGACTTTGTAGCAATAAGGGTGTCCGTAACAAACATCCCTTCCCTAGAAACATGAGTCTTCACAATAGCAAGGGCCCTCCCAGCAACATCTGACACATGTCAACTCCAGGGATCTCCAATCGCCCATGCAACAACACCTCGCACGACCAAGGCTCCTGTAGTAGGGAAGCGTAGTCCCTCACAGCCGCAAATGAGGGCATGAAGTGATCGCCCAGGAGACCTAAAGCAACTCCTCACACAAGTGATGAAGTCCCAAAGTTGTGGGAGAGCACCACATATCGACGACCTCACCCCCTCACCAACCAGCTCCGCCACAATCTAGCAACCGCACTAGCATGACCCAAACACCCCTGCTCTTCTCGCCCTTGTTCTCTTTTTCTCTCGTCGTTTCTATTTTTCTCCCCCTCACCATGGCTCTCTCATCATGCCTCCCATGCTTTCCTCAAATTGTTGACTGTCTACATCGTTCTCCTTTGCTTCAGACGCCTAATTGAATTCAGGTCTGGCACATCTCTAACCATTTGGACAAACATATTCTTAGTTTTTGTGACTCAAGGATTAACTAAATATAAAAATATATAGCTTTTGTGATTATTGACTTAATATTTAGTGGTATATTGGCACTGGAGTACAGTATATTAGATGCCTCTCCGAGATCACGAATGATTTAACATGGTTAATTTTTTCAATGCAAGAAATGGCATGCACCCAGAAAATGCACCCCTAAAAATATAAGAACCAAAAGTTAATTACAACGTCCAAGACTCAACAAGGTTCATGGTATGATATGCAACATTTTCGACATATAAACGCTCCTCAAAAACATTTTACACATGCAAACACTTCATATACAACCTTTTTAGCATGGTTGATTGCTTAGATGAACGATGATGGTGCATAATGATCTATGAATGTTTGCAGATATATTTAACCACTCCACTAAAATAAGCATAAGTTAACATTATTTAATACTTTTGAAGGTCATGTTTAGTCCCACATCGTGGAGTGGTGGGCCTTTCATGTATATATAGCCCCAGCTCTATTGTAATTGTTGAGAAAGGTGAATAAAAGAATCATCCCTTCAAGGCATTCTCCAGTGGATTCATCCCTCTCCTTAGGGAGTAGGGTTCCATGTAAAATCAAATTGTTCTACCCTTTTTGTTGCTTTGATTATCTATTTGATTCCACATTTCATATTATTTCTACATGGTATCAGAGCAAGTCAATTCTTTCATCTTCGCGGTTTATTTTTTTTCGGTTTTATTTTTCTCCCAAGTACTTGAAATTATTGGCGTGGTTAATTAGTTAATCAAGTAGGAGATGGTACATTAACGGGAGTTGGTTAGCGGCAATGCTGGAGCATCCTCTCTAGCGAAGAGGTGCAAACGAGAGAAAAAGAATCCTTCGTTGCAATCATGATCAAGGATAAGAACCCGAATCAGTCCCTAGGTCCATGTGCAAGTGCTAAAAAAGAGGAGAAGAGGTGATCGAAGCCGTTTCAGTTGACAATCAGAGAGCATGGCCTTGAGCAGCCATGCGCGGTGGCGGTGTTGATGAAAGCTAAGTAGGTGGTGCCGTCATTTCGCACCTTGCACTATCGACAACCACCAAGACGTACGTCGAAGGCTCAAGATCTGTGATGCGATTAGCGGTGGTGGCATCTTTCCCTGCTGCTGTGAAGATGGGTTCTCCCCTTCAAAAGCCCTGGTCCAGTTTACAAAGAAAGGGAAGTTGTCCCCGTGCGCTTGAAGTTCTGCCAGTCCATTTATTTATTTATTTATGCATGTAGGCCGAGTAGGAAACTGCTGTCTTGTATTTTTATTACAAGGCCCAATGACACGGTACAGAGAAAATGAGATGAAAAATCTGAAGGAATAAATGAAAGCCGGACAACAAAAAATACATAACAGTTCAAAAAAAAGGAGTCGGAACTGTTAGAAAAAAAATTGGAATTGGAATTGGAAAAAAAGACAACATTCAAAAAAAGGAGAGAAGAAATGGAGGCTGAATTTTTGGTGAACGTCAGGCTCAGTTTTTTTCTGTTTTAATCTGATTGTTTCAGATACCACTGGTTACAACTATTGCATCTACGAAAAAAGGATGAAACGAATGAAGTCTGAAAAGAAAGGATAAAGATGTGTTGATCATAGTGTAAACAAATTTTCGTGGTTAGAAAAATGTTGCAGAAAAAAATGATTAAGAAAAGAGGAGAAGGGTTACATCAGAATACGTTGGGCTGGCAATGATAACTGGCCTTTTTTTTTGTTTTTTTATTGTTGTTTGATTCAGGCCCAATGGGATATTTTTGTAACGAAAAAAAGACATCACAAAAAAAGCAGCAGCAGTCCAAAAATGAAGGGGACTGCCGTGATAAAAAAGGGGTTGACAAAAAGAAAGAAAAAAAGAGAGGAAAAGTGAAGATGTTTTATTGGTCCTTATTCAGTTGTTCTCCTAACTTGGTCGAGTATTCTTCTATTTCCAACAAGTACGAGAGGAGTGTTGAGTAAAGATTTCCATGCTATATCATGGTTTGAGGCACTCTAAGTTAGAGTGATCCATTTGTCTCATAATCCTTCATAGAGAGACTCATAGTTGGTTCCATTCTCCGGTGACTGTAAACTCCACTAAGTATGGATGTTCTCATAGCATGCTCCAGTGATCGTGAATTCCACTATGTATGGATATTCCCACACCATGTTCCGGTACCCCTGACTTCCACTATATATGGATATTCATACGGTCCAGTGACCGTGAACTCTAATACATATGGATATTCTCAAGCATGGAAGGTCGTATCGATATCGTTTCGATATCGTATCGATACGATATTTCGACGATATATCGATGATATATCGCCGAAATATCACCCATATCGACGAGCATTTGTGAAGAAAATGCCTGGAAATCAGGATATATCGCCATATCGGTGCCCATATCGATCCCATGTCGATATCGATATATTGGCAATATATCGCCGATATATCGCTGATATTTCCTTCCATGTTCTCAAGGAATCATTTTTCGACCCTTCAGAGAGATAAAGTGGTCTTCAATGACAGAGATATGTTGCGAGCCAGAGTTCTCCATATGGAACTCATTCCAATACTGTTGACTCTGATCGATGCAGGCACAGAGCATACAAGACAGTTTGTAATCCAGCCCTCCAGTTCCTCCTTACCAGCATGGCATGAGAAGCATCGTCCTTAACAGCAACTGACAAAGTATGTGTTGAGTCGATATTGTCTGTAATGATATGTATTCAGTGTGAGTGAGTGTCTTCTTTATGTTTTCCATGTTTAGTCCTACATCATAGAGTGGTGAGACTTTCATGTCTTGCCGTCTTGGTGGGGCTATATATAGAGCCCTACACCTATTGTAACTGTTGAGAAAAGTGAATAGAAGAATTAACCCTTTAAGGTGTTGCCATGTGGTTTCATCCCACTCTTTAGAGAGTAAGTTTCCAATTGTTCTTATCTTTGAGTTGCTTTGATTATCTATCATTTCATATTTTTACAACTACATTTAAGGCATGGTTATAAGCCACATGCTCTATGATCTTCAACTCGGGTTCAACGGAAGGTTATTAGTTGATTAAAAGATAACAACTAAGAGAGTCATAAACTACAAAAGCCTTGGGATAAAATACCAAAATTTTGATAGGGCTGCTAAAAATCATACATGCTCATGTCAATGTGGTATATGAAACAAAAAAAAGGAAAGTGAGATGTTTTTGTTCGTTCTTTATTTATACTTACATATCCTTCTATCTACTAATCATGTGTCTCCCCTCTCAGCCACAGCAGAAGCAGATACCGCTGCAGCAGTAGCAGCCACCTGGTGTCGCCGCCAACATGTGTAGTAGCAGCTGCAACAACCACTTGTTGCTGCAGCCGCACCCCCCTTGTGTTTGGCGGTGCCTCTCCACCATCCAAGGGGGTCTCTATTATTGCCCATAGCCTTAGGGGCTATCACCAACTCTTGTGGCGCCATAGAGGTCATCATCAGTGTCCGTTGAGGTTTAGAAATTGATGTCAAAAGCGATTTGATTCAATGTTCAGTCTGGTTTTTGAGGTTTTTAGAGTGATTTTAATCATCTAATACATGAAGAAGCCTCTAACAAATGGAAGAGGTTGTGGTATGAGTCTACACCCACAACAATCTTCATGTATGTTTGTGAAGATGTGTTCATCCTTGTTTAGAGCCCCATATTTCGTAGCAATCGTCATCATGTCGGACAACACAGTCGACATCCCATCTTGGGATGCCATCAAAGGTCTAGCACCCATTGTCAAGATGGATGGGACTAATTATGAGTTATGGGTTACGCAATTCATGAGCCTAATGCAGTGCAACGATAAGAAGCACATGCTGGCACAGGACGAATCAATCGACAAAATTGAGATTAATGCCTTACAGGAGGCAGATGACGCATATGCGCATACCTGGCTGTCTAAAACGGTATCCCTGGAGATAGCCAAAGATATTCTGAGTTATCCCACCGCAAAGGCTATGTGGGACATTCTCACGGCTACGTACTAGCAGGTGAAGAATGAGTAAGACACTGCAACTACAGCATGATATCTTCACATCAAAGCAAAATGGACGTCCTCTTCATACCCTTTACACTTCTCTCAAGGGTATGTCTGAGAAGCTCCATGCTTTATATCCTTGACTGCTTCGCATAAACAACTCAAGGCTTACAGAGATTCGATGATGATCGAAGTTTTTCTAGTAGTCTTTGATCCTGAATATGATGCAACTCGGTTAGAGACTCTTACGGATGCCACTATACCTCCAATGGAGGAGGTATACCGCAGATTGAGTGTGCTTTCTATAGCATCCGGTGGTGCTACTCAACAATCACATACCTCCTCGACTATGGCCGCATCTCATGGTAGAGGGGGTACACAATTTAGAGGGTGTAGTACTCGTGGTAGGGGAGGGGTAGTCGACCCTGTCAGCCGTGCACCTACTACCACAGACCAGGTCATTATGAGGATACATGCTACTCTAAGCATGGTTTTCCTATTTTAGCTCATGTTGCAGAACAGAATCAAGCATTTGGTGCTCCTCCGGTATTTGATCAGAGGTTCGATAAGTTGGTGGCAAGACTGAGAGAGATCATGTCTGCACTCGGGTCATCTTCTGCTCCATTAGGATCTTCAAAGGTAGTTGCGTCAACATCTGCCATCATATAAGGTATTGTATACGCTTTTACTAGTTCTCACAGAGAAGATTTGTCAAAATGGATTATAAATTCAGGAGCTTCACACCACTTATGTGAGGGTGGTTTGGTGCATACAAATCAATTCAGTCAGGCAGATCAGTAGTTATAACTGATGGAACCCACTCTCCCATCACTGGAAAGGGGGAGGTGCATTTTATTTCGAATGAGCCTACAAAATATTCTTCATGCTTTGACTTTTTCTATGAATTTATTATTTATTAGTCAAATTACAAAAGACTTACATTGTCATGTCATATTTGATCCATCTTCCCTTGTGTTTCAGGACATTCTTATGGGCAGGGTAACTGGATTTGGTCGTGAGCAAGGATGCCTCTATAGACCAGTCCAGTTCCAGTATGATGATGCTTCGTCTATTCGCACTGGATCTTTCATATAGATATTTGGGGTCCTAGTCGTGTTCATGATCATCAGGGACACAAGTTTTATCTTGTTGCTATCGATGATTTCT
Source organism: Ottelia alismoides (assembly GCA_037367405.1). Classification (NCBI taxonomy): domain Eukaryota; kingdom Viridiplantae; phylum Streptophyta; class Magnoliopsida; order Alismatales; family Hydrocharitaceae; genus Ottelia; species Ottelia alismoides. Next base: position 84,907 of record JAZKJV010002160.1, read on the forward strand.
CTCGTTTGTCTTGGGTCTTTATATTAAGTATAAATCAGAGGTTGGAGATGTTATCAAGAATTTTATCAATGAAGTGCAGAATGTCTTCTCTTCGTCTGTTAAATTTGTGCGTGCTAATAATGCTTTGGAATTATGTACTCATACTCTCTCTAAATATTTTTCTGCCCATGGTATTATTCATCAAACATCATGTGCTTATACTTCCCAGCAAAATGGTGTAGCAGAAAGGAAGCATCGTCACCTACTTGATATTACCAGAACTCTTCTCATTCAGAGTCAGGCCCCACATTCCTTCTGGGGTGATGTTGTTCTTACGGCATGTTATCTTGTCAATCGCATGCCGTCATCGGTTTTGGGTAAGAAAATTCCTTCTTCCCTTGCATTTCCTAAGAAAGAATTGTTCTCCCTTACTCCCCGTGTGTTTGGCTCGGTTGACTTTGTCCACCAACTGTCTCCGGGTATTGACAAGCTCTCTCCTAGGGCAGTCATGTGTTTTTGTTGGGTACTCCATGACACAAAAGGGATACAGATGTTATGATCCATTGCACATGAAGTACTATGTTAGTGTTGATGTCACCTTTTTTGAATCTGTAAAGTACTTTTCTCCTACAGGTGATCGTTTGACTTCCTCAAACATTGATGATGAAATCTATATGCCACCACCACACTTCAAACCCACCACCGTCACCTCCTTCACCACCTTCCCGATCACCATCACCTTCTCCTGTACTACCGGACCCGTCATCCCTATCCCACCGTTACCACACCATTATATACGTTGTCATGCTTTTGCTCATGATCACCGCTCATTATCTAGCATGCTTGAGGTATGTTCTGAATATATTATTCCTACGGTTGGATCTGATAGCTTGCTTGAGCAGGACTCCTTACAGGGGACAGACGTAGAGGCTGTAGATCTAGACCTTCCTATTGCACTTCGGAAGCAGAAGCATAGATGTGACTTTTATCCTTTGCATCTCAGGTCTCGTTTGAGCGCTTGACTGGTGATTTCCAGACATTTACTACTGCATTATCTGATGTGGACATCCCACGGAATTATCAAGAGGCTCTGAATGATAGTCGGTGACGATTGGCTATGGAAGAAGAGATGACGGCAATGCAGTCACGTTGTACATGGAGTCTGGTGGATGCTCTTGTTGGAGCCTCTGTTGTCAGTTGCAAGTGGGTGTTTAGTGTTAAATATCGTACAGATGGGAGTCTAGATCAGTACAAAGCTAGATTGGTTGCTCGTGGCTTTACTCAAACATATGGTGTGGATTATCTAGACACATTCTCTCATGTGGCTCGTCATTTTACTCTACGGATTCTTCTCTATGTTGTTGCGGTACGTGACTGGTCTCTTTTTCAGCTTGATGTTAAGAATGCCTTTTTGTATGGGAATCTACAGGAGGAAGTCTATATGCAACAACCTCCTGATTTTTCTACTGAGGGGGGGTCTGAAGCAAGGTTTTAAAAACTGAACCGAACCGGCCGGTTCAAACGGTTAAACCAAGAACCGGAAGAAAAACTGTCCAACCACCCGATTTTTATTCAGAAATAAAAAAAACAGTCAAAACCGATCAAAATCCAGTTGGACCGCTTAACCCCGGTTGAACTAATTGAACCAAACCACCGGTTCAACCATCCATTTTTAAAAAAATAATAAATTTTGATAATTTAATAAAAATGTAAACTTTTAAAAATTAATATAGTTCTCTTTTATCTCTTCTCCTTCCACATGTATCAATGGTCCATTATCACGTCTCCCTTTCTACCATATAAGCATTGCCTCTCATCTCACATATTACACACATTTTTCTACTTCCAACAACAACAAAGAAGAATATGTCATAGTTATACTATGAGAAGTTATAATTAAAAACACTTATTATTAACTAAAGTTTCAATAGTTTTTAAATTGTTAATTTTAGGGATTTTATCACTTGTGCCCCTTCGAGATATCGCAATATCAGTTATGCCCCTATCTTTTTGGTAATATCAGTTGTGCCCCTCACTTCTTTCTCAGTCATCAATTGTGCCCTTCCGTCAGATTGACCGTCAAAAAATTGAAATAACCACAGTTTACTCAAACCATGGTGTGGTTAAGAGGGGTATTATGGTCAGAATACAATCAAATGAGGAGAAGGGTTGGGGAGGAGGTGCGAGGCTGTGGAGGAGGTGCGGGCTGGCGGCAGGGGCCGGGGGAGGTGCATGGCTCCAGGGGGTCGGGGGTTGGCGCTGGTTGCGCGGTTGCGCGGGGTTAAGATTCCATATGGTGTTTGCGATAGCAACAACCTGCGTCCATATCGTCGGCTAGATCCAAAGGTCTCAACACCTCTGTTGATTTGATTTCATTCCAGGTATGCGGTCAAGCTCCTTGCCCCCTCAACCAGAGCAAATCGAACAAAGACTGGAGCACGTTGCTTGCTCCAGTTTCCAGGCGAATTGCTATCAACCTCCAGGAAAACCTCTCTTCCCTTTTCCATCCACCTTCCCTTCTGCCTTTTCTTGATTTTTATTTGATTTCTTCGTCGATTCCAACCCACCAACGATCACCATTTTCTTCATTCCAATCAAACCCCATCCGTGTTTACTCAACGACGATGACATCAAATCATCTTCTCCTACCTTTACTGTTTCACCTTTTAAATTCTCCACAACCTACCACCCTCTAATCAATGGAGTCTAGGTTCTACTCCAATCCCTCATCCGCAACCGGAGCTCCAACCACCTTCCAATCGACGTATCTAAAGCAAACATCCTCACCAAGCCCTGTTGCTCGAGTACCCCCTTCCCCCTTGCAGGACGACAATGACGTCGGAGAACATCCATCGGAATTGAGCATCAGCTAACATGCAAGGAAGAAGAATAACGAAGGAAGGGCGGCCTGGAGGCTGGGGCGGAGGGGCGGGGGGCAGGGGGCGACGCCGGGGAGGGGAGGCGAGGGCGGAGGGGCCGCAGGGGATGGGGGAAGGTCGGGGCGGCCTGGAGGCTGGGGCGGAGGGGCAGGGGCGGCGCCGGGGAGGGGAGGCGAGGGCGGAGGGGCCGCAGGGGATAGGGGGAGGTCGGGGCGGCCTGGAGGCTAGGGCGGAGGGGCGGCAGGGGGGCGGCACCGGGGAGGGAAGGGGAGCTCGAGGCGGAGCTGGGCGGCATGGGGCAGGGGCGAGGGTGGAGAGGGAGGAGGATGAGGTTGGAGGAGGAAGAGGATGGGGGAAAAGGAGGAAGAAGAAGAGGATGGGGAAGAATGTGTAAAATGACCATGAAACCCTATTTTAAAAATTAATGCCGCTTATGTCCTCAATGTTAACGTTCGTTTGCACTGTGGATGGACGGTCACTAACCCGAGGGGCACAAGTGATAAAATAGCAAGAAGTGAGGGGCACAACTGATATTACAAAAAAGATAGGGGCATAACTGATATTGCGATATCTCGGAGGGGCACAAGTGATAAAATCCCTTAATTTTATACATCACACACACATGAATTTTACAAAATATGTTGATTATGCCTTTTTGAGTTTTTCTAATAACATTATACTCCTAACATTTAGCAATGTCTCTTGTGTTCCTATATTCTTAAAAAAATCCATAATATTATTCTTATGTTGGTATAATATAGGAGCACACTTGTGCTAATAAAATGTCATTACTATCCACTTTGTAAAAATACAGAGGGGTGCACAATTGTAAAAAAGGAGTATAAGTGTTATTGAAAAACTAGAAAGGACACGAGTATATAGATTCTTTAAAGATATGATGTAGTATTTTTCATATTTATTTGTATAATACTACCGGTCTAACTCGGTTCGACCTGGTTAAACCGTACGAACCAAACCAATAGTACAATGGTTCAGTCTTTTTCGATTTGTGAATTGATGACATCATCACCAATTCGATCGGTCGGTCCCATTGGTCCGGCCATAAAAATCAAAAAACGACACCTGTCTGGTTTAATATCCGGTTCGATTTTTAAAATCTTGGTCTGAAGGTTTGCAAACTTCATAAGGCAATCTATGGCCTTAAACAGTCCTATTGCATGGTTTCAAAAGCTCTCAAACTTAATTAAGAAGCGTGGATATAAAAGGTCAAATGCGGATCATTCATTGTTTGTACAGAGAATCCCTGGAGGCACGGTGGTTATTATGATTTATGCTGATGATAAATTGGTCACCGGTGATGACATGCATGGAATGAAAAGGGCAAAAGGTTTTCTGGGACAACGGTTTGTTACCAAGGACCTTGGCACCTTACAATACTTCTTGAGCCTAGAGTTTGCTAGGAATCAGCAGGGTCTTGTGATGACACAATGGAAGTATGTGATAGATATGTTAGCTGAGACAGGAATGATCGGATGCCGGTCGGCCACCACTCCTATGGATCCTGACATGAGGTTATCTGATGATGATACAGAAGAAGTGGACAGGAAACAATACAGAGAAATAGTTGGGAAGCTTCTTTATGTTACTATAACCAGAGCAGATATCTCATTTGCAGTCAGTCGAGTGAGTCAATTCATGGAACAACCTCGACAGGTACACATGGATGTTGCATATATGATTTTGAGATATCTAAAGTCTTCCCCAGGTACAGGCTTATTATTCACAAAAAGGGGCACACTTACTGTTTCTGCATGCGTTGATGCTGATTATGTTGGATGTCCAAGGGTAGGAAGTCCACTTCAGGCTTTGCAATTTTTGTTGGTAACCCTCTTATTTCTTGGCAGAGTAAGAAACAAATTGTTGTAGCAAGATCCAGTGTCGAGTCTGAATATAGAGCTATGGCACAAGCAAGTACAGAAATGATGTGGGTTCATGTTGTACTAGCATATTTACATATAGATGTACCCGTTCTTGTGCAATTACAATATAATAACCAAGCAGCCCTGTTCATTGCAAACAATCCAGCTTTTCATGAGAGAACCAAGAATAGTGAAGTAAATTGTCACTACACGAGGGACATGATTCAAAAAGGACTTATTTTTACTTCTCGCGTCAGCTCAGGAAATCAAACTGCAGACATTTTCACTAAAGCTTTGCTCAAGGGACCATTCCAGAAATGTTCATCCAAGCTGAGCATGATTGACATCTATGCTCCGTCTTAAGGGGGAGTGTAGAGATATATTTATGTATTCGTATTGCATCCTTATTTTCTTATTCTTGTGTCTATCATATGAAATTTACCCATAGGTCTCTCCTTTATATAAAGAGCCTAGGGTTCACATGAATAAACAATTCTCTTATTTTTCCCAACAACCATTAATGTGTTTATGCAGTTCTTTTTAATTTCCCATCAATCATCTAAAAGTTAGATACTTGATGCAATCGATTTAAAAAAAAGAATGGATGAAACAAGTAGTCATCCCGGATTTATTGATATGAAAAATTTGAAGTAGGTATAAAATTAAAGTTACCCACCCGGATTTATCGATATTAAAATTTTGAAGTAGGTATAAAATTAAAGTCACCCTGGCCCTTACAAATTGGAACATTAGTGCATATGTGGACTCACAGCGATATGTTTACCTGTGGCTCCCACGTTTTTGATAGGTACTAGCTAAAGAACCCGTAAATCCAACTCCTACCACAGGAGCACCTGCATACGTGTGCATAACAAATACATGAACAAGTTTTTTATTGAGACAAAAAATAGGAAGAAATTTCTCTATCACCAAAGACCATTTCACATTGAGGTTTTCATGCTATACTACTCACATCCAAGCAATGCTTGCGATACATCATTTTTCAAGCTATACTACTCACATCCAAGCAATGCTTGCGATACATCATTTACGTCAATGGATATCAACAAAGCAAAAATATCACGTGATTCATAGGTTAGTCAGCGTAGGCTTTGAGAAAGATTATAATCACATGCATTTCAATACTTGCAGCGACCTCTTATATTTATCTTCCACATGTTTGTCCCCCTTTTTTAACATCTTTCATACCTTTTATTTTACTTTCTTTTTTTATTTCATCATATATTTTCCTTCATTGTGGAAAACATGAATAGACAAAGCAGAGAAGCACCAAAATTGCATGTTAGACCGGGGGAGTTCTGTTTAGTAAATTGGTCCACATGACCAAGTATGCAGACTGCATATGTGGTTGGTCAAGATGCAGTTTTGAATGTACATGTATTGTCCAATTGCAATATATCCCCGCATATTCAGAATATGCTGCCACATTCTGCATGTGCCATATGAAACTGCTAGTGCAGTTGACTTTCTGAACAACTTATGAATGCAAAATCTATAAAGATCCCCAATTACAGTTGCCTAAATTATCTACCGAAAAAAAAACTTCCAGCATTCCATAAGAATTCTAGTTTAGTGACTAGACAGATTAAAAAGAGTGAATTGGCATCAAATTTCAGTGAAATTCGGCCGAATTTTGGTTCAATAGGTTACTGAAATTCGACCAAAATGACCTAAATATGAGTGGTCCTATTACAAAAATAACCGAAATGGTCGAAATTCCGGTCGAATTTTCGACCGAACGTTTCGTTCGGTCCCCGAAATGGTGACCGAAACCGACATTTAAGACCAAACTCCTGAATCTGAAAGAGTTGAACAGCGAAGTCTAGGTATAGATGGAAGCAATACTTCCATAAGTTTTTCATTGGGGAAGGAAATAGAGAGATCACTTTGGGAGATCTAGCTAGTAGGGAAAGTTACTTGAATCGTGGAAGCTATAGACGAATACAAAGGAAGGAAGTAGGTGGGGCTTTGAAGGTTATGAGAATTGGAAAGGTATAGGACCTAATGACATTACCATAGAAGTTTGGACTTGGAGAGTTTTAGGTGTTGTGGTTTGACTTGCAAATTTATTCAATGTTATTTGGTGAAGCAAGAAAATGCATGAAGATTGGAGGAGAAGCATCGTGGTGCCTCTTTATAAGAACAAACGAGACATTCAAAATTGTTCAAATTACAGATGTATCAAGCCGATGAGTCATACTGTGGAATTTTGGGAACTTGTGATCGACAGAAGGTTGAGGCAAGTTTCCAAAGTAAAAGAAAACCAATTTGGATTCATGTCAGATCGCTCAACTATTGAAGACATCCACTTGTTGAGGAGAACAATGGAAACTTATAAAGCTAAAAGGAAGAATCTTCATATGATTTTTAATGATTTGGAGAAGGCTTATGATTCTGTCTTACGGAAGATATTGTGGAGAGTTTTGGAGAAGAGAGGTACATGTCCTATACATTAACCTCGTAAAAGTTATGTATGATACGGTTTCATCTTGTATAAGAATACAGTTCGGGAAGACTGATTATTTTGACATCAACATTGGTCTGCATCAACAGCTGTGAGTTCATTCTTTTTTACTTTGATTATGGATGAGTTGACAATTCATGTTCAAGATGAGACACCTTGGTGTATGTTATTCGTTGATGATATTGTGTTGATTGATGAGACTAGAGATGAAGTAAATGAGAAGCTTGATCGTATAAGTATGGCTAAGACTATATATATAGAGGGCACTTCTGATGGAAGCAATGGTAAATGAATCGATGTGAAGATTGGTGAAGATAACATTCAGAAGAGAGATTCTTTTAAATGATTGGGATCTATTTTGCAACATGATTGGGAAATTAATGGACATGTTACTAATAAAATAAATGCAGCTTGGTTAAAGTTGAGAGGAGCCTGTATTCTTCTCTGTGATAAGAAAACTCCTTTAAAAATCAAAGGAAAGTTTTACAAAGCAGCCGCGAGACCTGCTATGCTCTATGGATATGAATGTTGTCCTGCGAATCATAGACATGTGTATAAAATGATAGCGGCAGAAATGAAAATGCGAGAGTGGATGTGTGGACATATGTAAAGATCGGATTCGAAATGATACAATCAGAAGGAAAGTTGGTGTAGTTCCGATCGAAGATAAGATGCGAGAAAATCGATAAGTTGGTTTGGCCATTTGCAACGGAGGTCCATTGATGCACCAGTGAGGAGATGCGAGTTTTGGGATGTTGAGTCAGCTAAGAGACGGCGAGAAATGCCTAAGAAGTGGTGGAAATTGCAATGAGACTATATGAAGGGATCTTAATTTTTTAGATCTAAGTTCGAGAATGACCCAAGATAGATATGAATGGAGGTAAAGAATCAATGTAACCAACCCTACTTAAAGTGGGAAAATGCTTTGTTGTTGGTGTTATGTAAACTTTTCATTGTGGAATATTTTTATATATATCGTATTTTTTATTTATTTAATCTCACAACAGTTATCTGAGACAAGAGATGGAGTAAATGAGAAGTTGGAGGTTTGGAGACATGCCTTATAGAGTAAAGGATTTTATATAAGTAGGCCAAGATTGAATATATGGAGTGCACCTTTAATGGAAACAACGGCGAAGGAATCAAGTTGAAGATTGGAGACAATAACATTCAGAAGAAATATTCTTTTAGATACGTGGGATCTATTTTGCAATCAAACGAGAAAACTGATGGAGGTGTTATTTATAAAATAAATGCAGGTTGGCTGAAGTAAAGGAGAGATTCTACTATTCTTTGTGATAAGAAAATCCCTTTAAAATTCAAAGGAAAGCATTACAAAACAGTTGTGAGACCTGCTATACTCTATGGACCAGAATGTTGGCATGTGAACCATAGGCATGTGTAGAGAATGACAGCAGCTGAAATGAAAATGTTAAGGCAGATATATGGTCATACACGTAAAGATCGGATTCGGAAAGATGAGATAAGAAGGAAAGTTGATGCAGCTCCAATAAAGGATAAGATGGGAGAAAATTGCTTAAGATGGTTTGGTCATTTGTGAAGGAGGTCGGTTGATGGACATTGTAAAAGATGCGAGATTTAGGATATTGTGTCAGCTAAGAGAGGACGAGGAAGGTCCAAGAAGTGTTGGAATGAGGCTATCTGAAGGGATCTTAGTTATCTGGATTTAAGCCCAAGAATGACCCAAAACAGTTATGAATGGAGGTAAAAAATCCATGTAGGCAACGTTATTTAATGGTGGGAAAAAGCTTTGTTGCTATTTTAGAGTTTTTTCTCTATATAGATGAGTCATATGGCCATAGAATAAATAGGTTATTCATTTCCGTTCGCATGGTATCCAAGAGACAATCCTAGATTGGAGACCGTGTATCCCCTTGACACCATGAAACCCTACTCGTTAGCATCTCCCCTTCGCACTATGACTTCCTCATAAGGTCCGCACCTGCACGCCTCTACTGTGGCATTAGCATGCACCCTTGCGCGCCTCTGAGAGCCATTACAAGGCACCAGCCCACCGCCTAGAGCCATCACGGGAACACCTACACTCAAGCGACATTGAGCCAGTGGCGCCTAGCATCATCAAGGGTGCACCCTACAATACCTAGTACTATTGTAGTGCCTCCGTTGACATCCTATGACTACCACGCGAGTGTGCAGGTCCATCTCAGGAAGAGCCCCGGTCCATCTCAGTTCCCATGAGCCCAGTCAGTGCTATTTCGTCCTGATTTGGTGCGGTCAAGGGAAATTTCAGCCAACTAAATCATATTGCCTACCCTAGAACACCTCTGGGGTGTAGACAAAGATCAAATCGCTCTACCACTTGGTTGCATCATCCCCGATCTCCTTCTTTGTCATAACAAAAAAAGGTTAATATGCCTCTACCCTAATCATATAGAGGATCCAAAGGCCCTGCACCCATCGTCAAGATGGATGGGACCAACGATAAATAGTGGGCAATGCAGCTCAAGAGCATTAAGGAGAGCAACCACAAGGAATATGACGCAACTCGAGTCAACCGACAAAACCGGAGCAAATGCTTCATGGAGGCATGGCAACGCATGGGCATGTATTTCGCTCTCTAACACCCTCACAACGAAGATAACCAACGATATCATACATTAGCCTATGCAAAGGCGACATCGGACATTATCACTACTGCATACTCCGAGGGAAAAAATGAGATGAAGATTCTCCGGCTCTAATATGACATGTTCATGACTAAACAAGACATTTGCATATACATGCTTTCTATTCTGGTTGCATGGCATGTTCGAGAAGCTTTATTGCTACATGCCCCTAAGTGCTACTTCTGAGCAGCTGATGGCCAATAGGAACACCACGATGGTGGGTGCTTTTCTTGCAGCCCTTGATCCACAGTAAGATGTCGCATGTAGCTAGCTACTTGTAGGTGTCTCTATCCCTCCCATGGAGGAGGCCTATAGCTGTCTAAGCAGGTTTATAGTTCCTCTTGCAACTACTACTCAAACCTCATCTGTTATGGTCATATCTCATGGCATAGGAGGTTCGGCGCAGTTCAAAGGATGTAGTATTCGCGGTGGAGGAAGTGATTGCATGCATTGCACACATTGCAAGTGTATAGGGCACTCTAAGGATACATGTTATCATAAGCACAGTCGTCATGTATCTGCTCGTGTTGCTGAGCAGTTTGAGCCCACTACTACTCCTATTGATCAGAAGTATGATGATCTTATCTCACATCTGAGGAACATCATAGGGCTTCAACCGATTCTAGTAGTGCTCCTCCAGCCTCATCTGACAATAATTCGCCACTAGTAGCTTAAGTACATATTATGCACTTACCACATGTCACAACACGGATATTTCAGAATAGATCATGGATAAGCATCTCATCATCTTGGCAATGATAGAGAAGAGTTTATATGCAGTAATATGTTGTCGCAACTTGATGTCAAGGATGCCTTTGTATGGCGATCTGCAAGAGGAAATATATATGCAATAACCACATGGGTTTAATACTGAGAAGTATTAGAAGATATTCATACTTCATAAGGATATTTATGACCTTAAGCAGAGGACCAGTGTATGGTTCTAGAAGCTCTCATATTTGATTGAGCAGCATGGTTTTAAGAGATCAAATGCAGATAACTTGCTCTTTGTACACAACAGATAACTTGCTCTTTGTACACAAGACATAGCGTGGTATTATCGTTATTATGGTCTATGTTGATGACATAATTATTATAGGAGATAATTTACAGGGGATCAGCGAGGCTAAGGCATTCTTTAGACAATGGTTGGTTACCAAAGATCTTGGAGAACTACGATATTTTCTTGGGCTTGAATTTGCAAGGAATATGAGAAGGCTTATAATGACTAAGAGGAAGTATGTCAATGATCTCCTTGTAAAAATTGAGAAGGCAGAATGCATACTTGTCACTACCCCTATGGATCCCAGCATGAAGCTCCATAATGATGATACAAATGAGGTGGACAGGATGAGGTATAGGAAGCATGTTGGGAAGCTCCTATATGTGATTATTACTAGGTTAGATATCTCCTTTGTAGTGAGCAAATTCAGCTAGTTTATGGAACACTCATGTCGAACATAGAAGGTCGTATCGGCGATATATCAGCGATATATCGTCGATATATCAGTTTTGACAGAGAAGGGGTATCGAAATCCCCCAGTATATCCTTTTACAAGAATATCAACGATATATCGACGATATATCGCCATATTGGCTCATATCAGTCAAAAATGACTGGATTCAGTACAAAAAATCATGGATATCGATCGATATGGCCGATATTTCGTTAATATCTCTATATATCAATGCTATTATTCATGCAAGATTGATTCCACTACATATCTAGCTACACCCAGTATTAAAACACATATCTAGCTACACCCAGTATTAAAACACACAATGGTTTATATATATTTTGTTTCGGGTTGGGGGCGCTGCCCTCGCACCCCCGCTAAAGAACTTGAATGAAATCCATTTCAAATATCTATAAGTCAATTCTTCAAAAAAAATATCTGTAAGTCAAGAATCAACTATAAAGTCGATATGTTCGAAACGATCGATATATGCGATATAAGCTTCATAGATGACCGATATGTGTGATCTAAGAATATATTTATATGTTATTTAGAGATCTAAGAACTTGGATGAACTTCATTTTCAATATATATAGGTTAACAACAAACAGTACCAGCAAATATGTTCAATATGACCGATATGTGCAATATAAGGATCATAGTCTTCACAAAATGATCTATATGTGTCATCTAAGTGTATATTTGTAAGTTATTTAATGTTATAACTTATAAGAACTTGAATGGAATCCATTTCCAATATCTATAGGCGATTAAACATTCACAGCGATATGTTCGATATGACTAATATGTGCGATATATGGGCTATAAATGATCGATTTGTGTGACATAGATGTGTGTTTGTAAGTTATTTATTGTTTTAATATCTTGGATGATCTTAATTTCTGAAAAAACGATAAAAATAGCTTTTTTGAACCATTTCTGGCATTTCCACTGATATCGTCGATATATCGGCGATACATCTCGATATATCCATTTTCGGGCGGACTGAAATGATATCAATATCGATTCGGCCTTCCTTGATGTCAAACTCATATGGATGTTATCTCCATGATCCTAAGATACATGAAGTCTTCACCAGGTATAGGATTAGTCTCCAACGAAGTGACATCTTGAGATCACGGCTTCTACATATTTTAACTATGCAGGATGCCCAAAAGATAAGAAGTCAAGCTTTGCATTTGCAGTATTTATTGGGAGTTGACTGGTCTTATGGAAAAACAAAAGGCAAAGTGTTGTTGCTAGATCTAGTGCTAAATTCGAATACAGGGCCATGGCGCAACGAAGCACTAAGATGATTGTGTTCAGGTCTGTTTTGACTGGCCTAGCTATTAACACACCTCATTCCATGCAACTATTATGTGACAATCAGGTTGCAATGTTTATTACAGATAATTCAGCATTCCATGTCAGCTTAGGGGAACATATTATAGATATATTCTCCAAGGTTCTCGCCAGGGGCTCGTTCCAAAAGTGCCCTTCCAAGCTGAGCATGATAGATATCTATGCTCCAATATGAGGAGGAGTATTATAAGAAATAGTATTCATATATTTCTTATTTTTTTATTATGTATTTTCCTCATTAGCCACTTGCCCTTTAGGGTTTCTCCTCTATATAAGGGAGCTCTATGCCCACAAAATAAACAGGTATTCATTCTTTTGCACTTTTTGATTACATGATATTTCACTCATGAGTTTACCTTAATTAAATCATTTTTGATAGTTGGCATGTGAATTTAACCAGAGCTAATATATTATTAAGTTCCAAAAAGATTTGGAAAGCCCAAGGATAAACACAAGATATTAGTGGTAATCCCAACTATAAAATAGTAGTGGAGATAAAACGATCATAATTTTTGAGGTAAAACCTGTAACCAGCTATTCTACCCGCTGTCATCTTTTCCAACAAGTCATGTATTAATCACAAATTACCAGCTCTTCATCCCTTCGACTAAAAAAGCCACCTCTTCATCCCTATTAATCCTCTATAAAATACCTCCTTCTTAGACCAAGAAATTATCTACGGGTTGCAGCCTCCCCATCCTCATTGGACCTCCACCACTTGCCTTCCTCATTCCAGTCTGATCTCGCATGGCTCGCTCAGAGCTGCCTACTTCCTCCCTATCCCTGCTAGACCTCAAGGTCATCATTAGCATAATACCATATTTGTCTTTGATGATTGGAAGAGAAGCCATGAGTAAGAGTTATTATTGATAGAAGGAAATGAGGTCTTCAAACGAATATTGTGGTTAAATTAAGTGAGTGGGATACTGATACGTACAACTGATACAGGTGAAGGATCTTTTGTAATTCAGTTTTTACTACATTGCGATCGTTTGATTCACAGTTTTACCATTTAATTAAGGGATATTTACACCCATAACCCTGAGTAGTTCGGTAATTACCCCAAGAACCCTCGATAATTCGTAATTACATGAGCAACCCCGAATAAATGCTCCGTCCTACACCCATAACCCTTCGTTATTTTAGTCAGTTAACTCAACTAGACCTAAGTTAATCTAACCAATCATAAATCCAACAGTTATAATTAAAAGTAAAAAAAAAGAAAAAGGAAAAAACCTTTCTTCCTCCTCCCGACTCCCCCTCCCCTCCAACACCCATACCATCAACCACTAGCCCCCTCAACCTCCTCCTCCAGCAGCCCCTCTCCCTCGACCTCCCAGCGCCCCCAGCCCCGCGTCGACTACCTCCTCCAACAGCTCCCTCTCCCTTAGCCTTCATCTCCCAATGTCCCCACCCCCGCGTCGACCACCTCCTCCAGCAGTCTCCCTCCCCCCTCGGCCTCCGCCTCTAGCAGCACCCTTCCCCCTCAGCCTCCGCCTCCCAACGCCCCCACCCCCGTGCCAACCACCTCCTCCAGAAGCTCTCCCTCCCTCAGCCTCTGCCTACCAGCGGCCCCCTCCCCCCGCCCCGAACCAACTCCTCCAGCAGCCCCCTCCCCTCGACATCCGTCTCTAGCAGCCGCCTCCCCCTTGGCCTCGACCTCCCAGCGTCCCCACCCCTGCACCGACCACCTCCTCCAGCAGCTCCCCTCTCCCTCGGTCTTCGCCTACCAGCCGCCCCCATCCCCCGCCTTGACTACCTCCTCCAGTAGCTCCCCTCCCCCTCGGCCTCTGCCTCCAGCAGCCGCCTCCTCCTTGGCCTCGACCACCCAGCGCCCCCACCCCTGCGTCGACCACCTCCTCCACAGCTCCCTCGGCCTCCACCTACCAGTGGCCCCCACCCCCCATGTCGACCACCACCTCCAGCAGCCCCCTCCCCCTTACCCCTCCAGCCCGCCCCCCCCCCCCCCCCCGCACCGACCACCTCCTCCAACAACATCCTCAACCTTCGCCTCCCGGTGTCCCCTCGGACTCCGTCTTCCAGCCCCTCCCAGATGCTGGAGAGAGAACTATATGGCATGATTTGCAAATAAGAACGAGTATTTGAGGTACTTTCATCTTTTTTAACGGAAACCATCAAATATAGCAGGCATCCCAAATGGAACATAACACAAGGTTATGTCATGTAAGATTAAGCATTATTCGAGGTTGCTCGTGTAATTACCCTTTAATTAATGGATTTGCCTTCATTACTTCAGCATTATCTTAGATGGGTCGTGCAAAATGTTTATGCTATCAAACTTTTACAATGGTCAAGATCAAAGTCAAGTTTTTTTTCACATTAAATAAGTTCAACCAACCACGTGAATTTGTGCCTCGATGAAGGCATGTCCCAGATTGTATCCACGATCACATCAAAGTAAGTGAAGAGCTTTTTAGATAGTGTTTTTTTAGCTTATTTTGTCCTCAACCCTTAAGTCGTACCTTCCTATTTGTCATATTTTTAAACAAGAACGTCAATTGCCATTATGAGTGGATGACTAAATAATCCCACCCCCAAACCATGTATCGCAAATGCACGTATCCATGTGAGGAAATGCGCACGAAAGCATTTGGGTTGGGCACAATGCAAGTTTTGAATATGGTCTGAAGGCCACATCAACAAGGTCCAAAGGATTTAACTTAATTAGCAGTTATGCAATTAAGGAGGTTGTATGCAAAGCAACATTGCTTAATGGCATGCAAACAAACGACAACCTTTCTGACACACGAAATATGGCACCATATACTGCAATAGTATTTGGCATTGTGTACTTGATAGGCCAAATACTATCAACTATGAGAGCAAAATCATTGAAGGACAACAAATGGGGACTCCATGGACCCATTAAATGGTATGCTTCTAGACCAATAGAGCTAAGGCATGGTTTTGTTCTTGGTTGATCATGTGGCCTAATTCTAACAATGGGATTGGTTGAAATGATGTTGACAATGGTGGGTTGAATTCGATTAATCCTTGAGACTGTTGTGGAGGTGGAAAATGCATATATTGTAGGCACTTGCACGCAGACAAGCATAATGTTTTGTGAAAATAATAGATGGGAAGGAATCAAATAATTTTGTTCCAGAGGTAGGGTTTCTTATATAAGAGACCTCGAAGGACTACAAAAAGAAATAAGACACAATAAAATAAAGAAAAGATAATCCAATATCTTCAACACTATCTCATAAGTTGGAGCATATCTATCGATCATGCCCAAGATGGAAATCAACCATGATATGTGTTTCTTTAGCAAGGCCATGGTGAATATATTTGCTTGTTGAAGGTCCGTGGAGATATACGGAGTACTAATATTCCCTCATACTTTATCTCGAACGAAGTGGCAATCAACTTCAATGTGCTTGGCCCACTCATGGAACATAAGATTGGTAGCAATGTATGTAGTGGACTTGTTGTCATGGTATAGAGAAATAAGGGTAACAGCAAGAAGTACAAGCTCATGTAGGAAGGAAACTAACCAAGTAATCTCACATATGGCTTGATCCACCGCCATGCATTTGGCATCTACACTCGATCTAAAGACAACGGTTTGCTTCTTCCTCCACCATGTAACAAGGTTTCCTCCCATAAATACAACATAACCTTTTCTCAAAAAATATGGAATAACCTATGGTAGATTGTTTGTCCTCAGGAGAAGTGGCATAATCAGCATCTGAATAGGCGATGATGTAAGTGTGGCCACTGGCCCTGTAGAAGATGCATTTTACTAGATAGTTTTTCAGGTATCAAAGTATCAAGAGAATATCATGCCCATCATTATAGACCTCTCCATGTATTGGCTAGCTCTGCTAACAGCATATGATATATATGGCCTAGTGAAGATAAGGTAGAGCGCCTTGCCAACAAGGCTTCTATATCAGGTACTACTTCAAACTCAAAATCAATAGATGTAGCATGTTTCCGCAACTCCGTTGGGATTCTAGATGGTTTGCATCCAAGTAGACCAGCTTCTTTAAGGATAATATTGCATTGTGAGAGGTGTAGTCCCTCTATAATGCGTATCATCTCAATGCCCAAGGTCCTTGGTGACAAACACTTTCTGGAGAAAGGCCTTGGTCTATATAATGCATGCTTTGTCATCACCAGTAATCAGTGAGTCAAAAAATATACGGCAAGGACCAAGGATAACAATTAATGAAGCATGTCTCTGAATAAACATGAAGTAATCAAAAGTAGTCCTATGAAATCCAATGGAGCTGAACTTCGATGTGACTCTGTCAAACCATGCTCGTAGGCTCTACTTTAGGCCACAGATAGCCTTGCGTAAACGGCAAATATTCCCCCTCAATAGTGTAACATGATGGTTGTGCCATATCAACCTCCTCCTCAAGATCACATAAAGAAAGGCATTCTTGACATATAACTGAAAAATCGACCATCTCTTACAGTCAATTCGTGAATACCGAGGTGCAACCATGATGATATTGAGGTACATCAAAAATACCCCAGAAAATTAATTATTTTTCAGCATGAACATCACTAGATGACATCGTATATTATGATGCAAATTATGTAGGTTGTCTTGCAAACATAAAGTTCACTACATCATTTTGTACTTATGTTGGGAGAAATTTGGTTACATGTCGGAATAAGAAACAAGATGTAGCATCTCGCCTAAGTGCAGAAAGCAAATACAAAACGATTACGCAAACAACAACATAGATGCAATAGATAAAGATCATGCTTATTGATCTTCCTTTTTCACCAAACGGAGTAATGGAGCTAACATGTGATAGTTATATAGCCATGCATATAGAAAACAATCACATGTTCCATGAAAGAACTAAACATGTCGAGATTGACTGCCATTTTACCAAATATCTCATCCAACAAGGAGTTTTGTTGACGTCATGTGTTTCTTCATATGACCAAACCGTAGATATGTAACCCGTTAAAGGGTAGTTTAGTGATTTCTTACTTTCATGCAACTCCAACTCCTATTAACCATAATCCTTCTTTATTTTTAAGAGATGTAAGGGTCCTTTATTAATATATTCAATTCCTTTCTTTACTTAAGAGATGCCCTTCTTTTTCCTTTAAAAATTAAGTACTAATAATCAAGCCCATTAATTACTCAATTCAACGAAGTTATCAACAGTCTCATGGAGAGCAAAGCAAGGCAACATTTGTCACCCCTTCATTATCGAATGTGTCTTTCTAGCGTATCATTCATGGGTGGGTTTTCTTTGAAAATAAAATTATTATAATTTTTTTCTTGGATCTTTTAACTCTACTCTTTTGCAATTCCTATTTTTATTTTCTTGCTACTTATTAAACTTATGGTGCCCTTAGGAAGTTATGTAATTTAACATTTCAATTAAAGAAAGGGTTTTTTAATGCAGTGCAGCATGCTGAAAAAATCCTTCTTAAAAGATTTTTCCTTTCGATTACCTATCTCAACAAGAAAAGAAGGGTGACCTTATGTAGCAAACCACAAATATAAAAATTGTCAGATCTTTTGTAACATAAATTGGTGTTGTCATTCAAATCTCATTAAGGCATCCTTGTGTAGCGATGCACTACACCGCCCATACGCAATGAAAAGTAGGCAACAATTGCTCCACCACGATATAAGGTGAATTCTAAAGTTAGTAAGGGCTCTCACACTAGGAAAACAAGCAAGTTAAGAAAATAATTTCTTTACATCAGCATCTAGCTATAGCTTAAATAAGGCAAGGGTCTCCAAATCTTGATGAATGGATATGAAAGGCAAGGAAGCTAGCCCAGGAAAACAAGTTGCAATTTTGGACAAATAATATAAATATGCTCACCGAAAAACTCGCAGCGGTGGGGGATATGATGTTTAGGAGGAAAAGGATATGTTCTACCAGTAGGAAACAAATTGGGTTGGAGAAAAGACAAGGAGATGATAGTGCTACTTTCGAGTTGTGATAGTATGGTAGAGGAGAAGATATCTAAACATCGAACTGACATGATTATACTCATATTGAGAGAAGAGATCCCAAGTGTCACATGCACATACGCAGCCCAAACTAGTATGAAGGAAAGGACGAAAAGGGAGTTAGATGGGTGCTTGACAAGATTTTTAAAGAAATCTAACAATAGAAATGATTTTGTGTTCAACCTACAAACAATACTTATACTACTAAGCGTATAAAACAAAAAGATCCCATGTGTTTGCTCATGGATCCCTTTTCTTTGTCAGATAGTATAAACCCAGTATAAGTTCTTTACACCTTGTGAAACTTTAATTTGCAACCTAAAAAGGGTATGAAACCTCATTACCATGGTTGTAGATTCAAAATTGGATGATAATGACTCAAATCACATGAATCCAAGTACCAATGGCACATTTTCTTTTATGTAATAGATCGTTGAATAATAGTATCAAGCTGTTAAATCACAATAAATGACAAGTAAAAGTACCTATTATTATTGAATAGCTACTTAATTCTAAAGCTAATGATTTCAAGATTTTAAGAATTCATATATGATGTTTTTTAATCAAAATTTATACCTGATGACATGTAAGCCATAGACATGTGCATAGAATGATAGTAGCATAAATGAAAATGTTATAGTGGATGTTTGGTCATACATGAAAA
This sequence comes from Ottelia alismoides, assembly GCA_037367405.1. Lineage (NCBI taxonomy): Eukaryota > Viridiplantae > Streptophyta > Magnoliopsida > Alismatales > Hydrocharitaceae > Ottelia > Ottelia alismoides. The sequence goes on from JAZKJV010002160.1 coordinate 104,223, forward strand.
GAGCATATTTGGAATGATGTAATTAGAAAGAAAATTGGTGTAGCCTCGACTGAGGATGAAATGAGAGAGAACTACTTGTGGTGATTTGGCCATTTGTAAACGAGATCTGCGGGTGCACCAGTTAGAAGATGCAAGATTTGGGATGTTGAGTCGGCTAAGAGAGAGAAAGGGAGGCTCAAGAATTGCTGCAAGAAGATTGTTCGAAGGGATCTTAATTACTTGGATTTAAGTTCGAGAATGGCCCAAAATATACCTAAATGGGAGCAAAGAATCCATGCAATCCTAATCCACGCAGTCCTAATTAATGTGGGAGAAGGCTTTGTTGTTGTAGTTGAAAACTTATACATCTTATTGAATGAGTACTGATAAAAACTACCTTGGTGCATCTTTAAAGAGTTTTTTGACATCCATAGTCAGGGTTCTGATAAAAGATAATCATTCAGGATGCACCAAAGTTCTTTTATTAATACCCTCACAATATATGAAAAAAGATACCCTTTACATAACCACTCCATTTGAAATTGCAGGACACCCAGTAACGATGTAGTGACAATACCAATCACTAAAATATAACAATAGCATATAATTATGACTAATAATATGCAATGTCAACGTAAGAGCAACGTCAGCATAGGGACAGCAATTAAAGACACTTCATTAACAAAAGAAATTAGAAAGAATAGAAAATTGTGAGTTCGTTAAATGAACGAAACAAGAGTGGAGAAAAGTATATGTGTAGTGCAACGTGAGTCATAACACTTGGAGTTAAACGAGATATTAGTTCACTCTAAAATGAGTCCAAAATTCATCAAAAAAAATTTGATCTTGCTAGGTCCATGTGAATCGATCCCCAACTTGCCCTGTGCCCAATTTATTGTAGTTCATGGCATGTTGTAAGTTATAAATATTTATTTCTTGGAATGTTTCGATATCTAATTCACTCTTTTGTGTAATTTCATGTACCTCTCAAGATCAATCGGCTTCATTCTTACGAAACTGTCCACAACCATTTTTGGAGTTTTGCTCGTACTTTATCTTCTGAGTGTTAGTGATATTTGGTTTGAGGTCAATAAGCCTATAATAAAAAACAGAGACTCATCTGATCATTTAGAATAGACTGCAGGAAGAGCAGATCTCTTGTAATCTTAGTGCCCAAGTTAGATCCTGCAGCTAGACGAGAAATTTGGTTTCACAATCAACCACAACTCACCTTTATATCTAACACTAATATTTTATGATAACCTTAGCTATGCAATCATATACCCAACGTGACAAGAAATTGTGACTTCTATACAATCCCACTCGACATTAGGATTTTGGACTCTATCCTTAGATGTTTGGATGTACCGCAATGCAATATGTTCAGCAAACCAAGCAAGCATGCTATAATAAGTAAATGGTGGGTTGTTTCATGATTTCTCAAAGAAATTCAGGTTGCTCTTATTACCGGTTCATTCAGTTTTTGGTGGTCTTTGAGATTAGTCCAGTGATATGGTAAGTTGGTGAATTATGCAACACGTAGCTAACACAAGCAATCTCCATGAAACTGATTCAAAAATGAGATCCCAGCAAAAATGTGCCATGTGTGTGATATGCTCTTTTTGTGTTCTTTTCAATTTTAATTTTAGCTTTTTTAAGTGGTTTAAATATGTATCCCACTGTAGCTTAGAGAATATGTCTTTTGTGAGCTCCAACTGCATGAGGCAAGCTATCGTTTGCATTACTTGGAGCTAGAGTCTATAGTGTTTGCTTTGAATACGTCGACACTAACTTTACCGTGATACCTTTAGACATTTTCTTCAGAGGTCCTTGAATCCTTTCCATCTTTGTGAATGAGCTCATGGTGTTTTTGGGAGGAGGCTCGATGCGAGTCAACATCTCTGCCACCGTTGCAGGCTGCTGCAAGCAGAGCGTCTCCCTGCTGTAATGCCACATCATCCTTTACCTGTGGCACCCTCAAGCCCCTGCATCCAATTGCGGTGCACAAACGACACTACCAGCACCACCATCTACGATCACCATTTGCTCGGGTCATCTCCACTCAAGCCACGTGCTGCTGTCGGCCACTGGGAACGAGCATTTCTGCTCCAGATGACCATCTGCCACTATCCCCACACAAAGGAGTTCGCTCCTTGCCCTCCTCCTCAAGGGATCCTCGGGAACCATTTGGAGACGAAACCAACTTTCTATCTCTATTTGAGATTTTATTTTATGTCTTTTATCGTTATCATATTTGGACTTAAATGCAATTTTGGTAAAATTTTATACTGTAACTAGATTTTTATTTAACAGCAGTAAGATATGAAGGTGTCTAGAATGGAAGCCCACCTACACAACCACCAGACCATTAAACTAGATACTGCTTTTGATAACTAGACATCAAATTGAAATTTCAGAACTGCATATCATCCAAGACAAAGAATAAAAGTACAAGGTTATGACTGATAAACCTGGTCTACAAATCTTCAAAGCACGATTGTATGCTATCAGGGCCATTTCCTCTGTTGTCTGTTGGCTGGTGAAACTTGTTGGAATCTAGTTAAAATTAGGCAAGCTAAACTTAGGAGTTTGAACAATTCAATGTTACCTCTAAAAGATCCTCACAAATTAAACAATAAATAATAATTGAAATTTTCTAAATGAACAGCCCAAAAGGAACTATGTGCACATCATATAAATCATTGTAAATTTCAAAAATGATATAATCTGGTCGAGTAGTAGAACTTTGATATCATTAAGTGCGTCTTGGAAATGGAGTAAAATGATATACATCCAGAAATAGTTATAATCTGGTTCACGGATTTCAAGTAGGACTCGAAACATTTTGGATTGATCTATGTCCTGATGTGTAATGTAGCATGTAACAGTGGTCGTCTAATTGGAACTATGACTTATTTGTACCCCATAGTATGATTTTCATTCTCCTGCACAAATATTATGAGCCCCAATGTAGAAAACATAAAACTAATTTGGTTTGATGCCATAGGAAAAACAATATCTTAAGAGAAAACACAAATTAAATATTTTCTGTTAGTTTATTTCCTCAAAAAGAAAAATAGATGACCGGTAAAGGATAGTTCATAAACCTCGACTACTACTGGACAAGAAGTTGCATAAACACTTGCAAAATTTTCATATTACAAAAATCCCCATCAAGTTTTGGATGAGAATAGATATCACCTGAATGTTACCCTCTATGGAAGCTTCCATTTTAGAACACATGCATATGTATTCAGGATATACTACTGACTACAATCCTTAAAACAAAACATAACAGAAAGAAGTGAAAAGGAGACACCTTCCCAAGCAATTGAGCCATGGAGAGCTTAGAATAGGGAACCACAACTTCCAACACGGTGCTGGATGCCCCTGGAACCGACATAAGCCATCCTAGCACCTGCCAATAGGAGCAACAACTGATTCTCATACATTCTAAGATAAATGATAATATTTAAAAAAGTTAAGTCCACGCAATCTTTGCAAGGATTCCATGCAATCATTTTTCATGTAAATAGATTCCTGTGAACGGTATGCAATGTATATCCCATGTAACATTATTCCAGATTTACATTTCAGTGCAATTATACTACATAAAAAGGACTCCAACCAAACATGCCCTGGCTTCACTTTTGAACTAAACTGAAATTGCCGACTGGCAGAAAATATCTATAACGCTTTCATTCCATCCCGATATTCCAAATTAGAAACTTTTATTCATTAATCACATCCATAAAGGAAACAACTTTTCACGAAAATTGACTTCACAGAACCGTCCCAACCATACCACCCGAAATACAAAATCCCAGAAAGGCCTCAACTTTCTCAAGAACTTGGCTTCCCAAGTCTTTTCCAGGCATTCCCACAAATCAAAATCACCAATAAATCTCATCTTTTGATGGGAAACGAAATCTATTGGTAATTGAAAAAGAGAGAATTCATCTGGTGGGGTAAGAACCTGCGAGGCGCCGCCGGAGAGGTAGATGACGGCCTGCGTGGGAGTGGAGTGGATGGCGTCGACGAGAGAACGGACCCACTGCTCTACAATCATCAGTATCGAACTATCGATCTCTCTCCTGAGGCCGAGGAGCTTTTTTGTAAAATAATAATTGAGGCATCAGGATTTTGTAGAAAAAATGGGTAAAATAGGTTTTGATTCTGCAAGCACATATACCTAGCCGAAGTGTTGGTTGGTCCCGGCCCATGAACTGGTGGAGCTTTCTAAACCTGTGTCCAAGAACAGATCGTACGTAGACCTGGCCAACAGGTTAGAGGCTCGCCCACTCAATTCGTTCATGGGTTAAGCTTAATTAGGAGATTTAAACATGGGCAGATCCAATCCGTCCTGTGAAAAATAAAAAAATATATAAATATAAGATAGATAATACATGTATTAATATGATACACTTCAAGTTTTTCACATGTGACACTAGTTTTGAATAAAATTTAATAGTTTACATGTCAAGTAACTTGTAAATTACTTATATAATTATATAAAGTATAAATGGTATTAATAAAAGTATATATACATATTAAATATCATTAAAAAATCCATGAAAAATAACGAAATGGGTCATGGGCCGACCCATGGCGGGCTTTGGACAAAGGGTTTTGAACCTCATTCCATTCAACCTGGCCCGTGGGCCGTCAGGTCTAACCGATCGTGCTGCATGTGTTACTTGAAACGTAATTATTTATGATAATGTGACGCTAGTAATAAAACAAAATTTTGAAGTATATTATATTAGATGTTTGTGTATCTATTTTTTATGTGTATTTTAACAGACGGATCAACAAGCTAAGTCAGGTCGGGCTCGGACGTATATATTGTTTTTAGCCCAAGTCCGACTCATGAGAAAACCAGATGAGTGAGCCTCCATCCCATTTATAATGTCTACTAGCACATAAGGTGTTGAAATAACCAACAATCATCTCCATCATTTCAGCTCAAAGGTAATGAAATGACCAATGATCATCTATATCATTTCGGCTATGAGGTGTATAACCGGATATGAATATTGGGTCTTCGGTCCTCCTTCACTTATTTATACATGCTTACATCATTATTTGCAAATTGTTTTTTTTAGATTTTTTACATGATTTTGTGAAAGCTAAGAACGATCAATTCAATTATTTCCAATGATGTTCTTCATTTCAATGTAATAAGTTTTGAAGTATTTCTTGATATTGTAAATCTTTCCATATTGTGTAGTATTCAAACAAAATACACAAATTCACATCAAATTTTTATTGTATCGTAAGTAAATTTATAAATCTCTCCCCACTAATTAGTTTTGTATAGTTGATCCCATGAATTATCCATGTGGCGTTTTACAAGTTAGGGGACCACAATACCTGGTTACTTGAATTGACCAGGCCAAACCACTTACTTAGAATAGATAGATGTGACACTTAAGAACCTTGATCCATATATGACCAGGACTGAAGATGAGTATGTGAAACCTCGAAATACAAAAAATACTAAATCTTACTTTATGCCCTGATCTAGTATCCAAATTGGTCAATTGAACACTATATCTTGTAGTACTCTTCGTCCAACGAGCCTAAGAACATTGAAAAAAGACACCATCTGCGAAAGTTACATGGGAAAAGTATCATTTTACAAATTTTTGAACCCCCAACTGAACCCTATATGAATCAAGTGAGATAGCCACTTAGCTCATTACAATAATGGGTTCACTGGAGCACCACTGGAGAGAGTAGTTAGAGCTCCACCAATGCCACCATCGACCTCTGATCAACAAGCCAAATGCGACATTTCTAAGAGGGCATCGAGGTCATCACCATGCTCGTGCGCTTTTCATGCCAAACATTCTGAAACTGAAGTTTTTGAGGTGGGGAAGAAAGTTTAGAAACAATTCACGAATATATATATATATATATATATATATTTCTACCTAGTCGCCTTGTTGTTTGTCCACACAACCTGTTTACGCCATTTTTGCATTAATTCGTTTTATGAATCATGCAGATCAACACATGCAAGTCGGATTTCGATCTCATATTGCCATCTTCTTTCTCGATTTTATGAGTGTTTGTTGGATAGGAAAATTGTGATATGTGTGTATGTGTGTGTCAAATTTATCTTTATTGAATGCTCTACCTACGCATGTAACTATTTTTCAAAATCAAAGACAAAAATTTAGACACCAAAAACTCGAGTTGTAAAACCTTGAAGTAGGCTCCTCGGAGATCCTACATCATAAGATCCATCTCGTTGAGAGGAAACCAACATAATTTGTTTCATGTAAATCGGACTTCGTTTCGAATTGTTATGATTTTCGTAAGAAAGAGAAATAAGAAGGCATAAGATGTCATTAATCCTTAGTGACTGTCATTAAGATTAACTAAATGTGATTAAAAAAACTAATGATAGATTAAGGATCATTAATCACCATTAGCGAATACTAATCAGATGTCATTGAAAGTTAAGCGCGAGTCACAAAAGTTAAATTGTGATTAGTGAAAGTTAATCACGATTAGCGCTAATAAAGTATCATTAGCGAATCTAGAAGCTTCTGTAAGGTTATAACTTAAGCCTTAAGTTTCGGATAAGCTTTTGTCAAAACCATGGGTCAAAATCGTACGTTGTTAACCATAAGGGTTAAACCATGGTTTACAAACCAATATTAGAGGTTTTCCGAAGCCTAAAAGTAGCCTCTTCTATCTATCCATTCTTTACTATTTCCACTACCACCACTACCTCGAGGTCTAGGGTCGAGACGTCCGAAGGAGGAGAGGGAGGCAGGGAAGAAGCTCTAGCGAAGCGTTGCCGGGAGGACGAGGAGGAGGAAGACGGTGTGATCCTCTCATAGTTGGCTTCGTAAGTAAGATCTACTTGAGGTAGGTTTTCGATTCATCTTCTTTTTCAATTTGTTTGGTGTTGTGATTTGAGGAGAAATCTGAACATAGCCCTACTCGTGTCCGGGTGTCTCGGGCGTCAGTGCGCATGTGTGTTCTTCGTATGACTCACTCACCATTGACAAGAGGCTCGTCAATTCAACAGTTTTTATAAGTTATTTTGATGGAGAAATATGTGTAACGCCCTTCTTATGTGTGGGTGCATAGGCATGTCAATGAGCCTTATGATTCGTTGTACGCTTAATTCACCTAAGACATATGGTGTCTACCAATTGTCCGTTACTTACACTTGTGTTATATTCTTTTTGTTTCGTTGTTGTTTACCTTTCGATGATTGTATAGAGGAAACTCACTCCATTTTTCTTTTGAAATATGGTCTGATATAAGGGGAAACCGTGTTGAAGTTTTCATAGAAATATATCTTGATATAAGGAGAAACTCTGTTGAAATTTTCATATAATATATCTCAATATAGGGGGAAACTTAGTCAAAATTTCCCTAGAAATATCACCCCATATAAGGGAAAGCTCTACTGAAATTTCGAGAGAAAATATGTTCTTTGTGTTCTTCGTGTTCTTCATGTTCTTCGTTTGCTCTTCGTGCTCTTGGCACGTTCTTAGTGTTCTTGATACTAATGTGAAATTCGATTGTTTCAAGAGCTGTAGATCATCCTTTCTAAAAACGAATCACGATAAAGCACTACATACGCGAGAAAGAGCTCGATTAGGTAATTAAATCGTGCCTCTTGTTGTTGGAGTTTCAAGTTAAATTGGATAGGGATATGTGATTATCAAGCTCGCTTTTTTGAAGAACGTTTACATGCTTGTTTCATGATTTACTCTAAAATAATTGCTAAAGTAGAATTTGTGAAATGAATCATCCTTGTAGTTGTTGTGATAATTGTGCAATAGCCTACTGATACTAGCTGAAAATTGATATATCATAAATGAGATCCGGTTTCAAGTTTCATAATATCTTTTACGATAAGTATGACTTGGAGTATATACAACAGGTCGAACATGCAACCTGTAGGTTTCTAAGAAGAACATCAGTATTGGTAGGCCAAACCTAGGTGGTACATGATTGCTCAGATATATTGAACGTGTAAAATAAATTATTTGCGATGCATGGTATAATCAGTTGCCATTAAGCAGGTTGATTATTTTAAGATGAGGATGTACTATGTGGAGGCACGAGCGGTTTGATAGTGGTGGGCCATGATAACATGAATTTGAAGCATCTAGTTTGTGCAATTAAAGATTAGCCTGTGGTTTTAAGCTACTGAGTTCTCGAGGACAATGTGATTCTTTATTTATCAAGTTGAGGGTTTGGAACCCTGGATAATAAAATAAAACGAAACTTTCAAGGTAGTATTAGAGGATTGGTCGAGGCGACGTGCATCGATATAAGCTCGCTAGATCTACGTAATCTCTAATCCTGAAATGTCCATAGCTTCGAAGTCCATGAGTGATGAGGTAAATTCTCTGGACTAATTCATGATGTAGAATAGAATGAATATGATTTAAACTAATGAGAAGAAATAAAACCTTCTAGTATAAAAAGTTTTGTTAAACTACAGTACTTTACTTTTCTCTTCTTCATTACTTAGCATTCGCTAATCTTTTCCTCATGATTTCTGGATATCGAACAGGCATCTAAGAGTCGTTACATATACAATAGCCATCTTGCCAACCTTAGTAGTATTACCTTACAAAGGTAGTTAGTACTTTTTTTATATATTTGCTTTCCAGCTGATGTACATGTGAATGGTTATAGTAGAATAATGTACAATGTAAACTTTATTTTATGAATGGAAAGTATTAAATACTTTATTCTTAGTATTTTTAATTACAGTTTAGTTTTGAGTGTTAATTGTGATTGTTGAATAAATTATTGTTGAGTAACCAGATCCAAATATGGGAGGATCCGACAACCCAAAATTGATGTAGTGACAGTTTGGTATCAGAGCCTGTTTACTCCAATAAGTTATTCAGTAATTGACAATTATGAGATGTATTCAAAAACTGAAGGTGTATTAAGATCTTTTGGTCTTAATAATTGACTCTAGTACCATTCACAAATCATTATCCCTTATATACATCATGTTATGAAGTATAGGACCTAACCTTTGGCATCGATTCATCCTAGGATCATGACAGATCAAAACGTTTTTAAGCAATTATAGGCTATGATGGCAATGCTCCAAGAGATGGGGAAAAGGTAGTAGGAATTGAAGGAGAGGCTCAATGTACACGTTGAGAGATCCGAGGTGTCCAGACTTGTGGATGCTAGCGTTGAGGGTTTTGTCCATTTTTTCGAAGAAGAATCAAGTTACCATCCTTCCACTAAGTATGCCCCTATTGCAGTTGAAAGAGCAATAGAGAAGAGTCTTCTTAGACATCAAAAATTACTTGAAAATTATCGAAAGGGAAAGATTCCTCAATTCAAAGGCATAGAGACACCTACTGAGGCGGAAATATGGCTTGATGATGTCAGCGGAATATTGAGAATAATATATGCACTAGTAGACACTTGGGTACACTTTGCTTATTGCTCCTTAACAAACATTCTAAATGCATGAACGAGAATAATGCAAAATAAAAGGAGAAATGTAGCTAATTACTCGGGAACAAAGCTCTATTCTTAGCTTTTAGAGTGATGAATCACATATTCGTCAATAATTAAAGATGAAAAACGCATACTCTTCAAATTAGTTTGAGGGTGGTAAGACCACCTAGAGTGTAACGTCCCGGGCTTAGGCTCCCGGTCCGTTATCGAGGAAAATTGGTCCTGACAACTTGTTGGGTTCGGGCAAAGCCTGTTGACAACCACCCAAAATGCTTAAGCCCAAGTTGTCAAGTAGTAATCCCCACCACTTATATACCACACCTACACTTCGTGAGTTTTAGGTATGACACTATGTTTGGGGTTGGGGTGTTACAACCTCTTCCATTTATATTCGCAATGTCCTCATTGCGACATGGCCTATCACTTATTCCCAGTGATAGTGGCGGTTGCACACTCCGGGTAGCCATTTCCTCCAACCTCTTTGTAGAGGCGGCTCCACCTCTCTGGTAGCCCTTTCCACTATCAGAGAGAATTTGGCTCTGATACCATTTGTAACGTCCCGGACTTAGGTCCCTGATCCGTTATCGAGGAAAACTGGCCCTGACAACTTGTTGGGTTCGGGCAAAGATGGACCCATTGACAACCAGCCAAAATGCTTAAGCCCAGGTTGTCAAGTAATAATCCCCACCACTTATATACCACACCCACACTTCGTGAGTTTTAGGTATGGCACTATGTTTAGGGTTGGGGTGTTACATAGAGGGTATGGATTCCATCTGTCAGAAAAATCTGATAATGATCCGACTTTATATGATGAAGATTTTGAGGATAATGACATGGAGAGATTGATGTTAAAATAAAATCTAAAGCAGACTTCATGCACAAGTATTGTGTATAGACCCTCGATGATCCACATGTAGGGGTCAGACCCATTTGTTGTAAATGTATCTTCAAGAGGAAGAGAAAACCTGATAGGAAGGTAGAGACCTTCAAAGCATGGCTTGTAGCCAACAACCATACACAGAGAGAAGACATCGCTTGTGATGAGACTTGCTTTCCAATGACCATGCTTATACCCATCAAAATATTGCTAATTATAGCTACACAACTTGACCATGACATTTAGAGGATGGAAGTCAAAGTTGCATTCCTCAATGAATACCTCTATGAAGATATTCATATAAAGTAACCCCAAGTCTTCATAATTGAGAAACACAAAGTGTGCAAGTTGAGAAATTCTATGCATGGACTCAAAAAAGCTTCTAGTAGTTGGGACATCAAATTTGATGAATATAAAAGTTATGATTTCAGACAGAATCTTGATGAACCATGTGAAACTTGACGGGAGTGCTATTGTGTTCATCATGTTAAATGTAGATAAAATCCAATCATTTGAATGAAATGATATGAGAATGATAATAAGTGTTTAATAATCTGGTTGTCCCATACCTTGTCTTGATTGAATTTGAAATTTCCTTTTAATATCTAATATAGACATTGTGCAGTCCCTTGTCTTCTCTCCTTATCCTTTCTACCAAGCATGACAGATTATACTTAAAGCTTAGTGTTGCCCATTATAAAATCTCTTCATGTAATTTATTATACCGTTGTAAGTAACTTTTATGAAAGATGCTAAATTATATAGAAACTGAGAAAACTGCCGCAGCACCTGCTTATGGATGGGAGACATACGCCGCAAGTAGGTGGGAACTCTCAGGCCCTGTTTGGTTGGAGAATAGGCCCTGGAACAAGGGACCAATTCTCCTCCCGATACGGTTCCCTGTTGTACGACTATTCCCCATTATCCATCTTATTTCACTCTTATTCCTATCTTTATCCCACCTTACGTACCTTTATTTCACCTTATTCTCCTTATTCCTATCCTCCAGCCGAACAAAAAATAGACCCTTATTCTCCTTATTCCCCATTCTTATTCCTGCTTATTCCCGAACTGAACGCACAACATAAACGTGGGCAAGCATGCAAGGATGTTGAGACCATGTAGAGGTTATACTGAATTGCCTTTTCTATTTGTCAAATATCAACTACTAAAATCTATACAGAGACAAGAACAACTCTTGGACGTCTCTCTTTAGAAGAATTCATGCCCTGATTTAAAAATCACATATTCGAAGCAAACTATTGAACCTGAAACTATAGCACAAAATAGGAGCAACATTTGCCATCTATCTTACACTGATTGATTAACCATAGCGTAACTATGCATCGTGTAGAAAACAATTGTGAAATTGATGTCAACAATTTTATCTGGTGAGACAGCTATTTTCCTCCAAGAAACTTAACTAGTTTTACCCCAGTCTTCTTCCTTCTTCCTGTAGCTACTGAAGACGATTGGCCGCGGGTAGTGCCCGTCAGTGACACCCTATGTGCCATAGACCTTCGAGATGGTTAAGTTCTGTTGATCTCCACAATGGACTTCCTTTGCACAATTGCAGCTATCTGCAACTTTGGCGCATGGGATCGGCCTGCTGATTGTCTTCGGATGCGCTTCTCTCCCAACTCAACATGGATTTTCTTCTTATCAGCTTTGAGCTTTAGGATCTCCTTCTTTACTGCCTCAGTTTGCAAAATAATTTCCTTTTCTGAAAGATGAATTGCTTCAACCCAAGCCTTAGCAGCTTCCACCTTCTTAGAGGCAATCTCACGAGCCCCCTTGGCATTCCTTCGCAGGTATTCATACTCAAACAATGTTATCTTTATGGTGGATCCTTGGAGAGAAGAAGAAGCTCGAGACAATGATATTTTCTCTGATAGAACTCTCAAATTATCAAGGGCAGCAGTCTCTGACAATTTTATATCCCGGAGCTTTTGCATTACAGCTATTAAGCTATCCTTAGCCGAAATGATACTTAATTTGTCTGTCCTTGTGAACATTTCAACTTTCTCGATTTCTTTGATAGATTCGTCCTTTTCTTTTTCTGCCATTTGTATGTTGCTTTGCAAATTCTGCAATGTATCTGTGAGATTTGATGCTGCAGCTTGAGCTTGTTTTTCAGATTCCAAGGCTAAGTCCAACTTAAACTTTTCTTGCGAGAGATTGGTACTAACTTTCTCAACAGCAGCATCTTCGTTTCCTTCCAATCTTTTCAAATTCTCCTTTTGTCTAGAAACATTCTCCATCTCCCTCCTCAGAATATCAATTGAAGCCATCTGTTGAAAGCCCTTGTCTTTGATAGAAGTTAACTCTTTTCTGGCCACCTCCAATTCACCCTCTAATTTCACCACAGATTGGTCCTTGAAGATCCTCTCCATCGCCCATATGTTCTCCATTTCCCTCCGAAGAACATAGAGGTCCGAGTTAGTGACAAGAAGCTTCTTCTCAAGCTTCTTCGCATGCCGAATCTCTCTGCGGAGATCCTTTATCTTAGCCTTAGCTTCCTTCATTTTTCGAGTAAATCTTGCCAAGTCATTTTTTCTTTGGGCTTCAATAATTTTGGTCTCCTTGATAGCATCTAATCTAGCGAGCTCAATACGTGAACACACACTGTCGGCTTCATCTATCTCCTTCCCAAGCACGTCGATAGATTTCAAACACGTTCTCACTCGCATACGCGACATTTTCGTATCTTCCTCAGCCTTTACCTTAGCTTCTAAAAGAGATGCAATACCCAGCTTCAGGTCTGCCATTTCCCATTTCAAGGCCTCCAGCTCTCTTGTCACTTCTAAAAAGTGACCTTTTATTGCATAGGAGTTTTCTCCAACTGTCATGGGCGGCGTCGAGATTAGAAGCTCTCGATTCCACGTTCTAGTTCTCTCTGCAATTTTTCTGATGCGTAAACTTCGCTCTTCTGCAACATCCTTAGATTCCAAAAGCTTGGACATAGCATGAGTTGCCTCATTCTGGACAAGTCTTCTTTGTTCACTCAGTCTGTCAATTTCCTTCCTTGCAACGTGAAGCTCCTTAGCTTTCGAAGGCAGCTCCTGCAAATTCGGAAAGATGTCAGAATCACCCACCATAGATCATGATTCATTATCTTTGAGAGTAAAAAACTAAAAATCCATAAATATCTGTTCTTTTCAATACCTGAGGAGCCTCAGCACTTGTTGGAGTCTTCCCGTTTTCTCTCCGACGCATTTCATCGAACGGGTGACGGGAAGCTTTGACAGTGCCATTCGCTGTGGAGCACTCAGGATTATTGTTCTCCATTTGCTAACTCCCAAACTAACCAATCCTGCAGAGTAGCAAACAACCAAATATTCATGAACTGTTTGTAGCCGAGTATATCGTAATTAAACTTCGCGGAAATTTTCCATGATGCATAAAAGAACAAAAGCCAGAAACCAAGAAATCTCATCAAACAAAGACAACCAACATGGCGAAAGAAAGATAATCCCATACAGAGGACATAGAAAGAAAGGTATCTGCGGAATGTATATGGATAGAGAAACGCAAAGAGAAATCTACGAGAAAGAACGGTCCAAAATATATTGGCATTGTCAATGCAGATTGCAAGTTATAGTTGGAGTTTGGAGTCTCCATTGTGGAGGATAAAGGGAAGACGTGGATTGCAGCTTTGCTCTCTGCCCGTCCCTCTCAAGAAGAAGGAAACAGATGAGGATCGAGGCGTTCCCACGAAATTGGAAGGCCAATATACATGCACGTTGCTCTGAACAGTTGCACCCTTATATATCTTATTATTTTGTCAATCTTTATTTATATCCTTTTGAATATTTAACTACGCTGTATATACATTTATATTTATATGCTGACAACATTTGACTTCGTACTTTGATGATTAACGAAATTAGTACATAACTATACAAGTCATATCTATGTATAAAATACTGGTATTATAATTAATATTCTGTTTATATCTCATATATATCAATATCTCACTATGACATAATCAGCATTTCCTGACAATCGAAATCCATTAGAAACTTGACTTTATCCAAAAGGATTTAGTATCACCTATAATTGTGTCACCAATTGTTTCTCCTAACAGGTCGGCGAGGTTCAAGGGAAATGTCTTCCTTTTTAAACAGGTGCACCCGACTAGTTAGACAATATTCCATTTAGGGATGAGCATTGGGCTTAGACTGCTCTAGCCAGCTCGAACTAGCTTGAAGCTCATCCCAAAAAGATCGGCCCAGCCCAAACCCAAATTAGGACTGAGCCGTGCTTGGACCAAATATCCAAGCCCAAATTATTTTTGGGCCAGACTCGAACTTGGTTCGGCCCAACCTACCTAGCTTGGCTCAACTAATGGCCTAATGGATGACCCAAAAATCTGACCCAAGCTAGGCCCTATTACATAGCCCGAGTACCTGCGAACAAAACATCGATTCATAATCTGAGTACTTGGTTTTCATGTACCGTGCTTATACTTCTCAGTAGAACAATACGAAATAGTTGTGCCTTGAGTCTGAACACACAACTAGTCCCCTATATGATTGTGTAAACATTCTTTTATCATTATACCACACAATCATGTCATTACCATCTTCTTTTGTTTCATCATGTTAAAAAGCATGATTGATCTATCATGCTTTGGTGCCTTTAGTTATGGTCCATGCAGGTCATGAGTGTTATGGAATGCAACAGCATGGAGCATATTCTAACGCAAGTGGAGTTGGTCGATAAGATTGTAGTGAATGCTTCATGAAAGCAATATGACACGTATGCGTGTATATGACTATCTCGTACCCAACCATATAGATATCCATTGATATTCTATGTCTACCCACTGCTAAAGCAATGTGGGACATCCTCACACCCACATATTCTCAGGAGAGGAATGAGACAAATATCTCACAGCTTCAATACGATATTTTCACAACCAAACAAGATGGTCATCCGTTTCATGCTTTCTACTCTTGGCTTAGGGGCATGTTTGAGAAGCTTCACAGCTACATGCCTCTGAATGTTTAAGCAAAACAACAAATGACACACATGAATACTACTATGTAGGAGTTTTTATGGTGGCACTTGACTCAAAGTATGATACCACACACATCTGGCTTCTCACTGGTGCCTATATTCATCCTATGGAGGAGGCCTACAGTAGACTGAATAGGATCATGGTGCCTTATACAACCACTACTTAGACCTCTTCTACGACGACTGCCTCTCACGGTAGAGGAGGTTCAACTCAATTCAGAGGACACTGTATCCATGGTAGAGGCAATGGCCACACATGCCAGTAGTGCACCGTGTGCATACTGCCACCGTTCTGGTCACTCAAAGGATACTTGCTATCAGAAGCATGGTTATCTGACTTCTTCTTATATAGCTGAGCAAGTTGAGCATACTTTCACTTCTGTTGGTCAGAAGTTTGACAACCTTATCTCCTGTCTGAGGGAGATTATGACCCCGACTTAAGCGCCACTAGTGCTCCTTTGAGCCATACTAATGTTGTTCTGTCTCTATTAGTACCTCAAGTATAGCTTATGTCCTTACTAATTGTCACATGGCATGCATTTTAGAGTGGATTACGGACTTCAAAGCATCTCATCATCTCTGCAGAGATAGAGCATAGTTTACTTCCTACAGATATGCACATCCAGGCAGATCTGTTGTTGTTGCTAAGGGTCATGTTATTGTTGAAAGCACATGCCTTTAACTTTACGTAATCAGTTTTATGTGAGATGAAGTGGATATCTTTAGGGCTTCACCCAAACTCTTATGGGAATATAGTCCTCGGATTGGGGATTTCTCAACTTGACGACAAGCTACTCTAGGAGACTTCACCTGTAGACTTGGAAATAAACAATTGATTGATCACCTAACTCAAAAATCTAAAAGATAATTAATCGAGATTATATAGCCTCCGTTGTGTTGCGTAGGTGAATTGAGCGATTGGATTGTGTTTGATTGTGTTTGCTTTAGGGAGATTTTAATAGTCTCCTTCATTTTCTTAAGCATTTTCTTTGATTTATTTTATCCCTCCCTTCCTCCCCTTTTCACTCTTCTTTGTGTCGTGATGGGCGTCTAGAGATCTCTTATTCTGTTTTTCATCAATCCATTGGACTCACGACATCTCTCTTCTTTCTGATAGGAGAATGATCTATATACGGTTAGATTAACTCAAGAGAAGTTAGATGAGTGGGGTTAACTAACGACAAGGTTCTATGTGTAAGACAGAGTGACTATCCGAGACTCTAGGTGTAGTTCACAATAATTGATGGTTGAACTCATAAGTACGAGACTACACAAGGTTATGTGTGTTAAAATCCCTTTCATTTTTGTTATGTTGATGATATATTATATTTTTTAGATATAATTAATACAACTCGTGTAATGGGCAAGGTATATACTATTGACGTATCATTAACAAAACAAAATATTGCCGTTTTTACAGGTGTGGCCTTATGAGATTATGCAACTACAGTTATGCTCCTACGTTTTTTTAATAACACTTGTGTTCTGATATTCTTATGAAATTCAAAAACATGTCCTTTCGTTAAGATAATGAAGGGGCATAAAAGTAATTACAGAACGAGAATTTTTTAAGAATGCATGTGCACGTGTGATTGAAAAAAAGCAGGGGTATATTTGTAATTACAGGATCTCAGAGGCGGCATGAGTGTAAAAGAACCTTAAAGTTTATAATCATTCAAATATAATAGGGTTTGATGGGGTTGCCCCTGCCTGCCCCATTTTTTCCTCAATTTTTTTAATTTTTTGAAAAATTTCACAATGTATATTCATCTATATATCCCTCCTATATGTCATTCAAATTTCGTGAAAAACAGAAACTCGTACGGCCTCCATCCAAATAGGGTCGATTTAAAAAATCATGCGAACGTTAAAAAATGACTGTCTTGATGGAGGTCGTAAGAATCTCTGTTTCTCACGAAATTCGAATGGTATATAGGAGGGATATATAGATGAATACACATGGTGAAATTTTTCAAAAAAATAAAAAAAAATTGTTGGAAAAATAGGGCGGGGCAGCCCCATTTTTTCCAATATAATATCAGGCTTTACGAGGTCATCATAACGAAATATCAAGCGAAGTTAATAGATTTTAAATGATAGCGGTGAAATTAAAATGTTAATTGAAAATTCATGTGGGTGTACGTAATCGGTAACCACGGCCCGCGTATCATCTCAAATCACTACCTTGTGGCCCTACGGAGTGGTTGAGGTCAGCACTGCTACAATACCAGTTCATCTATTTTCTCCCCCATGTCATTAAATTTGAATCGAGACATTCCAACAAACACCAATAAACTGCGGGAAGTGGATCCTCTGCCGAGACTTTGTTGCATGCTTGGGAGCCGCTTGATCTTGATCGATCGGTTCCCATGAATTCGCATAATCAGGACTCACAAAAAGCGTGATTTCGTGAGAACCGCTCGATCAGGATCGAGCGACTCCCGAAGGTGCAACAGAGTCTGCTGCAGCTCATGCCACGGCAGAGGATCCGCTTCCTAAACTGCCTATAAAAAGGAGCAAGTCCTCACCCCATTCTACACCCCAAGCTAAAATCCCATCTATAAATTCTTCTCTTCTTCTCCCCCTATCCACCATTCTAAACATGAAGCATCTCTCGCCCATCCTCCTCCTCGTCCTCGTCCTTGCCGTGTCCTTGAAGATGACCCATGTTGCGGATGCACAAACCTGCAACATCAACTCGTTAGGGGTATGCCTCCCTTCGGCCAGAAACGGAACGCCGCCGCCACGTGCATGTTGCGACGCGGCCAGGCCACAGACGCGCTGCTTTTGCACCTACTTAAGAGATCCTAGGTACAGGGGGATAGTCAGCCTCGCGGCCGTTAGAAGGATTGCCGCGGCTTGTGGGATCAGGCTCCCTCGGTGCTGAAGATATATGATGAATATGATGAACTGTCGTGTCTACGATATCAGTGATGTTACAATAAGGCATCTAGTCAGTTTGCACATTTACCTTGCTCTAGGTGAAGGCATAATTGGCATTACATATCATCGCGTAGTTGTGTTGTCGGTCAATTTGTTGTTGCAGTCATAGTAATTTATATTCGATATCCGCTTGTTCTGGAGCACGCTCCCGCATTAAATCTTGAAAAGTATGAGAGTGAGTTATACGAGTAATAATTTTGGGTGGTTTTTTACGATTCAATGTTAATAAGTGGTCAAGATTAATTTTCCTCAATAAGGTGTATATAGGCAATATTTATCTATAAATGGACTGTGTCCACAGAAAACAACATATTATTTGTTATGGAGAAAAATTAAGAAAAATAGTTTAATATGCAACCCTCAAAAGTTGCTAGCATTTGAGAGCTGGTTTTGGGTGATAGCCCCTTGGTTATTAATTGTTTATCTTTTAAGTCATTTGAATCATGCACCTTATTCTCTCTTCTCTAGTGATAGTTATTATTAAACATCGCCTCGATTCTCACATTTGAAGATAGACAAGTTGAAATTTCTGAAGTCTCAGCTACTCCGTGCTCATTTTTTCCTGTTTTATTTTATTTTTAAAAAATACCACCGTACATTTTTCATCACTATATTCATCTAATATGTTATTCCAATTTCGTTAGAAACAGAGATTCATATACCCTCCATTCAGAACAGGTCAAGTAGATCAATTTTAAGACCGTTAAAATTGCATGTTCTGGACGAAGGGCATATGAGTTTCTGTTTCTGACGAAATTGGAATGACATCGTAGATGGATATCGTGGTGAAATAAATGGTGGTATTTTTCAAAAAAATAAAAAAAATGATGAAAAATGAGCATGGAGTAGATTAGGTTGGATGCTCCATAGAGCGGCTTCCCTTTCCTGTACCAAGATTATGAGAAATATTTCTTGCTAAAAAATTACATTAATTGTGGAAGAAAAAATTAACTAATAATCGTTATTATATAATTGATTGGTATATATATATAATAATGAATACGATATTTGTTGCGGATTTAAAAAAATAAGCAACGAATAATATCAAATGGTTATACATATAATAATGAAACATGTCTCAGAAAAATGTTTAAATTTTAAATATCCATATAAGTCTGTACGTACATACAGCGAAAAGAGCCATATCCTTAGTTGCAGTGAATGCTCAGTTCCATCACTTTGGTCAATGCCTTTGCTTTTAACTATGGGTTTTTTATGCTCTTCTTAGATTCGCAATATTAACTATGCCTTCTCTTTTTTACCATATTAGTTGTGTCCTTACCTTCTTATATCATTATCCCTTATGCTTTTTCATTAAAATCATGATAAAAGAGTAAATCAAACAATAATTTATTCTAATCAATGTCTGATTTAGGATTTTTTGACATTTATACCACATTGGGTCTCGTGGCAGCAACCTCGGAGTCTGCCAATCACCAACCTTGAGGAGTAACCCAAGTTGGGCCCGGTTCTCTGGTGGGCAGAGAGGCCCTTTGACGCCTTCGCGTTGGCGATGAGTCGCGACGACGGCGATAGCAGTGCTCCTCCCTCGCAGTGCAGCAACACCATCAACGAGGAGCATGCAGCATGCATGGAGAAGGTTGAGATGGCATTAGCAGTCGGCTGCAGTAAGGAGGAGGCGAGGTGGCGTACGCGTAATGGTGGAGGGCCAGACGACCTGCCAGTGAGAGGAGGCAGGAGCTGGAGAGGCGCGGGGGAAAGAAGTTGCGGTTGCTGCAGCTTGGAAGGGGAGGGTCCGCCACCCTCAGTCGTGAAGAAGAAGGTTTACGTATTGGCTGAGAGCTGCCCATAGCGTCCAAGTGGGATTTTTTGATATGTACAACATGGAGGGATTGGACGGAGATCTTGTGGCATATGGGGTTGCATGAGGGTGGCGGAGTGGGTTCTTCGCTGCAGTGTTGTACCACAACACATCCGCTCGATCAAGTTCGAGCTTGATCGAGCGGCTGTGGTGCAGTGCAGTACTACAACATCACAACAGACGATCCAAACGTTGAGGGTGGAGGGGATGCAAGATAGAGTAGTTGCGAGGAGGAGGTTGGGGTGACCGCTCGTGACTAAAGGAGGGAGTAACAACATCCTCGGCAACCGCCTCACTCTGCATGCACCTCCAGTTGCGAGATAGGCGATGCCATGCTCTCCATTAGCCTTTTCCTCTTTCCTCGCAGTCAGGGACGGAAACAGGAATTTTATCTAAGAGAGGCCAAGTATATATCTATCATGTATAAGTAAAAAATGAAAAAAAATGTATTTTCAAATGATATTTTTAAAGTAGAGTTAACAATTTCAAATGTGATTTCTAAAATTTGATAAACTTACCAGTTCAATTTTATTTGAAATATTTAATAATGTATTAGACTATTTTTTCCAATGGTGATATTTTTAATAGTTTTAGTTAAAATTTTATATTTAAAAGAAAACAACAAAATCTATTTCATCTACAAAAAGAAGTAGAAATAATGGGAGAGATAAATGAGTCATAATCTCATTTTATATCAAATTTATACTTAAAATATTAATATATTAAAAGTGAGTAGAAATAAATTTTTTAACAAAGAAAGGATGAAATTTATTATTTTAAATACAAGAAAGGTTGGAGAGAGGTCAAGTGATTAGAGCTAAGCTATTTTTTAATAAAAAGTGCAAAACTGACAATCGAACCCGGGTACAATTGTTAGAGATCAATGTTCTACCAGTAAGCCATTAAGCACTTAGTGTTGGTTTGTGAAATTACGGCTTTTATATTTAAACGTTGAGCAGGGGCCATATCAAAATTTAACAACATTATATAAATGTAATAATTAAAGAGGGGCCATGGCCCCCTTAAGTTATATACTAATTCCGCCCCTGCTCGCAGCGCCTAGCTTCGAGTTGTTGTCAGTCGTGTCTTGAAGGAGCGTGGATCTTTTGCCATGACATCCCCTACTGTAATACATGAGATGCGTCGGATGGAGAATGGACGATCCAGATAGATGGCTGACTATCCCCGACCTCCTATCCTAGTCGTCCATTCTCCATCCGACACATCCCCAGCATTACAGCCGGGGAATGCTACGGCAGACGACCTGGTCCCATCTTGAAGGTGAGGTAGGAAGGAAGAAAAAACAAAGATAATAAGAAAGGATAAAAAAAACTTACATTCCTGCCCTATGTTTTTTTCTTCTTCTAATTATCAGTGTCTTAGAGTTAACGTCTTGGGAGGTAAATACACGACAACTAATATGAAGGGCCGAAATGATTATAGTATAAGAAGGTAGGGTCACTGAAATACTATATCTATCGAAGTTGCATCCCATTCTCTAGCCATCCAACTGCATTTGTAGGTATCATTCAATGTATAAGCATGTCAACTATAAAGACAAATACGACTTTTTATAATAATATTATTAACGTCGTTGTCCGCAATAGAAGTCAAAAATTACAAAAAGAATGTGGAAAAATGAAATGAATCTTTATTATAACACATAAACTAAAATATAATGCTGGGCAATTACTCTATTACAAGGAAAGATGTGACAAAGCCACAATCTATTTTACTTTTATGTTATTAATCCAAACCACCCATTCAGGAAAACTTAAAGCGGATATTTTGACAAATTGATATTTTTCTAGATAGTGAGTATTAAAATATTATTGAATATATTTTTTTTAATATTTTTATGATTTAATATGCATGCATGAAAAGTAGATAAAATTTTAGGATTTAATGCGAATTCTCAATAAATCAATACAAAATTAATAGAATTTGGATAGAATAAATATTGATGAAATCTTTATTTTTTTGGAAAATTTGGCAATATATGATTTTTTATGAATTTCCTAATGAAATAGATAATTTTTTAGCAAAGTAATTTTAAAAACCTATAAGTTAATATTTTTTTTCAAACCGAAATTATATCAAACATATATTTTATTAATGTATCTAGGAAACTTTGAAATTAGCCAAATACTTTGTGTGGAGTTAATTAAAAATTAATGACATATATCTTTCAATAATTTATCTTCACAAAAATATACAACATTTTTCTTGATATTTGGGTACAATGTAAAGCACTGAAAGATCTATCCCTTGGATTTTTTCAGGAATTTTTTTTTAAGAAAAAGAGGGTGTCCTCCCAAGGTGGGAGTCACCACAAAAATATTATATTACTAAAACTTTACACGGAAAATTACCTTGAATTCCAAAGGCTTATCAATGCCTTACAGTGAGCAACAACATGCTCAGGGTAAAATCTCCGATTATTAAAAAGAAGGTCATTTCTTGCGAGCCATATTGCCCACAGCGCAATGAAGGGTCTCGCAGCGTCATCAGTTGAGTTGCCTCCAACTCTTCTCACCCCTTCCCAAAAATTCAGTAGACCACTTGCATCCACCCACGGGATTGTCAATACACTCCAGACCTTCACAGAGAAAGCGCAGGTGATAAAGAGATGCTCCAAGGTCTCTGACTGTTCCCCACATCTGTCACAAGTTACGTCTTGGAGGCCTAGCAGCCTCGCCCTCCTGTCTTTGTCTAGAAGCTTATTCCTCCTCATGCACCAAAGGAAGACTTTTATCCTATTTGGGATCCTGCTTGCCCAGATTATCTTCATATCTTTGCATAAGTCCATATCATGACCTTCAGTGGCATTACGTAGCTCCCTATAGAGTTGCTTAACGGAGAACCTACTACCCGACCATTCAAAATGATCCCGGGTTCGTGAGAAGCTATCTGGAAATGTAGCCACATCCTTTAAGCTTTGTATCTCTTCCTGCCTTCTAGCAGAAATGTCTGCCGCTAAATTCAGTCTCCATTCCCCCATATGCGCCATCTCCTTCACCTTTGCCTCCTTTGATTCTGACAGTGCATAGAGTCTCGGGAAGAGACCCTCCAGAGGGCCCTCCCCTAGTCAGTTGTCTCTCCAGAATCTAAAACCTTCCCCATCTCCTAACTTCAGCACTAATCTATCAGATATAGTGCTCAACACCACCCGTATTCCTTTCCACAGGGATGATTCAAAACGAATAGATCCTACCTCTAAATTTCCTTTAACTCCATAAATCTTTCTCAACAATCTTGAAGCCAAATCCATCGAAGCTCTCCATATGCGCAGCACCCACTTTGCTAATAATGCCTTATTCATGCACTCCAAGTCTCTCACCCCCAAACCCCCCTACTCACGGGGTCTCGATACTTCATCCCATGCCACTAAATGCATTCCTGATTTCTGTTGTTTTCCGTCTGACCAAAAAAACCTTCTCAACAGTTTTTCTATCCTCTTTCTTACTCCCACAGGCATCGGCCTAGTTGAGAAGAAGAAAATAGGGATGGCTGAGAGGACGTGCTTCAAAAGGATCAACTTTCCACCCTTTGATAAAGTAACCGCCTTCCAACCTGCTAATCTGAGTTCTATCTTCAGGATAACTACCTCCCAATCTGTCGCTCTCAATTTGCCAGCCACCAATGGAAGACCCAGGTAGGTAATCGGCAGTTCACCCAATGGGCAACCAAGTCTCTCCGCTAGCCTAATCCGTTCACTATCTTGTAAGCCAAAAGGGACCACTACCGATTTCTGCATATTCTTTTCGATCCCTGATAGACTGCTGAAGATGTCTAGCAACTGAGCTACACGATCTATCATCTCATCCGAACCTCTCAAGAAAAGCACTGTGTCATCTGCATATTGCAATAACGGAATAGAGATCTCCTCAAGACGGAAGCCTTCGCACCACCCCCCATCTACTGCTTGCTTGAACATGACTGCCAACGCATCAGCCACCAGCACGAATAGCATAGGTGCCAGAGGGCACCCCTGACGAACCCCCCTTTGAGGCTGAAAATAACCCCTCCGGTCGCCCATTTACCATGATCGAGAAGGAAGATGTTGTGACACATCTTTTCATCCACGCAATCCAGATTTCTTTGAAACTTCTTTTCCTCAGTGAAGCCCACAGAAAGTTCCAATTCACACTGTCATAAGCGTTTGCAAAATCTATCTTCCACATCGCTCCCTTCGCTTCCTTGCGTCTCCTCTCAAGACAAATTCCTGACGCCAAAACCAGCCGTCTGCCATCTGACGTCCCGGGATAAAAGCATATTGACCTTCTAGAATGATATAGTCCATGACCCCTTTGAGCCTATTTGCCAAGACCTTTGCCACAATGAGGTACACGCCGTTCGACAAAGCTATTGGTCTGAAGTCCTCTACTTTTACCGGATGATCTTTCTTCGGGAGTAAAACCATCAAAGCTCTGTTCACCTTGTCGAAGCCCCTGTTTCCTTCCCTGAATTCTTCCAACACTTCCAATATCTCTCCTTTTAGAAGATCCCAGAACTCTCTGTAGAAAAAGATAGGGAACCCATCAGGACCCGGTGCCCCATCGGCATTCAGACCCCAAATCGCCTTCTTCACCTCGCTTTCTGAAAAGGTAGTCACCAGCTCTTCCGCCAATTCTGGTGACAATGTCTTCACCCCCCTTCCCAGCCACCCCCAACCCTCCCCTGCTCTCCTTCGAGAAAGCTCCACATAATTTCCTCTTAGTGCATTGCCAATCTGTGCTTCCCCAGAGAACCTATGCATCCCCACCACAACTTCACGAATGTGGTTCCTCCTCCTTCTTCCTGAGGCAACGGTGTGGAAGAATCTAGTATTCACGTCGCCGTCTCTCAGCCATTTCTGCCTAGACTTCTGTCTCCATTCAATCTCTTCTTTTCGGCCTTCAACCAAGATCTCTTCCAATATCTTGGACCTCTCCTCTATCTCGTCCTGCCCTAGTCCCCTCAGGTCATCAAGGTCATCCAACCGAACTACTTTCTCTTGTGCTATACCTCGCTTTTCCCGCCTCTTTAATTTCAGCTCTCTTCCATACTCCTTTAGGAATGTTTTGAGCAGCACCAATTTAGCAGCAAGACGGGAGACCGCTGAGCCCTCCAGAATCCAACTTCTCCATAGCTCCCCCACCATCTCTTTGAAACCTTCTTCCAGCATCCACGATTGCTCAAAGCGGAAGAAGAACCTGCATCTTTCCTCTTCTCCAGATGATCAGATAATCGGTGTGTGGTCCGAGTGAGCCCGCGGGAGGGCCCATGCGTGTGAAAGCGGGAATTTCTCCACCCCATCAATGGAAAGCAGAAATCTATCTAATCTTGATCTTGACCTCATGTTTCGCCAAGTATACGCACAGCCTGCTGCATCTATAACTGACAAACCCAAAGAGTGCATCAACTCCAAAAACTCCGCCGAGCCTGCGTCCCTCCCTCCACCTCCCCTAGGACGGTCATCTGGAAGTAACGTAAGATTCAGATCTCCCCCAACAACCAAGCATCGTCAATATGTTCTGAGTGCATCTGTAATAAGTCTGACGCCAACGACCCCCTCCCGAGGGCATTGGGACCGTACACGTTCGTCACAGTGAAGACGAAACCATCTGCTTGACGTCTCAGACGGACCGAAAGATAAAAGGTTGACCTCCACTCTGCCTCCACTTCAAACATACCCTCCTTCCCGCCTGTAATTAGTCCCCCTGCTGCCCCCTGTGCCTCCTTATTTGCTGCCAGAAAACCTCTCCCACTGCCCAACCCATGTCCAACATATGCCAAGCTATGAGATAACTTTGTTTCCTGCAATAAGAATAAGTCCGCTTTTGCATCTCTCACTAATTTTCCGACGCTCATACGCTTTTCTGGCCTCCCGAGCCCCCGAACATTCCATGAAAGAACTTTCATTGAGAAACGTCTGAGTTCCTTCTAATGGACAGAGGTTGTACCATGCCTAGGCATTCTGCGAACCCGCGGTCCAAAATGTTGAACCGGTTCTTCCCTCTCCGTGACGTGGCCACAACTGTCTGTTCCTGGAGTAGTATATCATGTCATTCCGCCTCCTCGAGAGCCTCTGCCCTACGTCTCCTTCTTGCCGTCTTCGGGCCAACCTTTTCCTTAGAGATCTCGTTGGCAACTGTTTCATTAACCGAGGTTGGAGAGACCCTTTCCGATCTGACCCCCATAGCAAGAAAACTTCGCACCGGCAACTCCTGCTCTTGCCGCACAAACCGTGAAGGATCAACTCTTTCTATTTGCACTTCCCCCCTTAACAAACCCTCCTCTCCTGCAACGGGATTCCCCTCCCTCCCCCACTCCAACAACGGGGTAACCACCCTCCCCACCTCGCCCAAATCTTGGCCACTCTCCCCCACCTTCTCCCCTACCTCCCCCAATCCACCGGTCTTACGAGCCAAGTTTCGCCACCCTCCACTCCCGCCTAGCCTCCGGACAGACCTCAACAACGAGCTTCCAAGATCACCCACCCCCTGAACTCGACACCGTTCCTCGCAACCCGGCGTGCCCGACTCCGGTTCCCCGGCCGCTTGGCCCTCCTCCGACTCCAGACCCCCCACTCCCAACCCTCTTGCTCCTCCTTCTTTAATTAGCCGATTCTTTCCCCGAACATGAGTGCTGGAAGCTTCGTCAAAACTTTGCAATTCCTCCCCCTGGACACCATCTGTAGCCACAACGTCCCCATCCCACAAACCTTGTGGTGGTGAAAATAATGGAGACAAATCCAAAGTGGGCCCATGGTTCTCCCCCACGTCACCCACTAAGGACCTCCCAAAACCAAGAATTTGGATCGCAGGTGCGTCCGCCTGTGATGTCATGTGGGCTTCCACCTGTGGATCTCTACACGGATAAGTTTTCGAGACCAATACTTGAATCGGCGGAGGGTCCGATTCCAAGCGGTGTTCCTTGAGTGGACCTTCCATGTTGGGCATGCCAGTAATTGCCCCATTAACTCCTGCAAGAAGAGGAACAGAACCCGAAGAATCGGGCAAATTAAATTGGCACGTTACGCCCCCATCTATGTTCGGAATTTGAAAAGTTGCGGGCGAAGTGCCCCGCTGGCTCGTAAGTCCGCCTCCACACGCGGGATTTGGATCGCCGCGGCTGGGACCTCTTTGCACCGGATCGAAGTCGTGCCGGCCAGACGCTTTGCTGTGCTTCCATGTTGGGCGCGCCGGCCAGACGCTTCGCGCCTCCACACGCGGGATTATTTCAGGAAATTTCAGCAACAAGATTAAATTTCTATATTTTAAATAGCAATGGAGAAAATATGATAAGTTTCACTC
The DNA here is from genome assembly GCA_037367405.1 of Ottelia alismoides. Lineage (NCBI taxonomy): Eukaryota > Viridiplantae > Streptophyta > Magnoliopsida > Alismatales > Hydrocharitaceae > Ottelia > Ottelia alismoides. The sequence continues at coordinate 131,635 of JAZKJV010002160.1, forward strand.
TCAATACCATAAATAAAAATATAAACTCAATATTGCAATATTTTTTTGTTTTGAGAAATGGTGACATCCAAAAAGGTGCTCCATACATGAGTATTTATTCAAAGTTAAAAAAATGAAATTCAAATAAAATAAATAGCGCTCATATGTTTCTTAATTAATAGAGGGGTACTGCAGAGTGTCTACGTGGCAAGTTGTGGTTAATCTCGCTGGTCATGGTCTTTCTTGCAAATCCGAAGGAGGAAGGGCACGTCGGAAATTTAGCCCACTCACGTGCAGTACGCACATGATGGGGTTGTGGAATCTTACGGCCGGCAAGAACTTGGCTGCTCTGATCTGTGGGCTGCACGCTAACCACGTGGCAAAGCCCAAAGCCATGGATGCTGGAGGGTCGTATGATGAAGATACTTCTTTGTCAAACCGATCTAGCGGCTAGAAGGAGCAGCACATTTCTGAGTTGGGTCCCTAGATCCTCTCGCATCTGATGATGGTTTGCCCCAGATATATCAACGGTAACATCCTCAACTCGTTCAAACGAAGAAGACGCTTCCACATGGTTAGCTTAGATCTATGGCGACTTGAAAGGGAAGTTTCCTCGACGAGGATCGAAGGAAACCCTAAATCTGACTATGCTTGCAGAAGGGTCTCCTCCTCCATGTAACGTAGGTCCGATCTCAGGCGATGAACGTCCATTTAAGGATGAACCGTGAGTCCTGCTTCAGCGTGGGTAAAATCTACGTAAGGGTGAAAACATGAATTTTATCAAGGAGGTGCAAAGAATGCATCTATCGAGTATGCTAAAAAATAGCTAAATTGTTGTATTTTCAAATGATATTTTAATTTAATATTTTTAAAATGAACATCTTTCAATTTTGATAACCTTACGATTTAGATTTAGTATTAAGGTTACATATTCACATATATTATTAGTTTTGATGTTGATTTTTTAAGTTTTGATAAATCTAATAATTTTATCCTCTAAATCCGTGCTAAAAGGCTAAAATATCAAGTGAAAATTTTCATGGTTAAAAGAAAATAACAAAATTTATTTCATTTATAAGGAGCATTAGAAACAACAGAAGAGATAAATGACTTCGAATACAATTTTATACCAAACTATACTTATAAATTTAACACTTTGAAAGTGTTTGAAAAAATATATAAAAGAAATTAAAATTGAAGGAGGTAAGATTCAAACTCTAAAATCCAATATAGCCACTGTGTTACTCTACTACTACACTATCAAATGAATTTACAACTTTTATCTTACAATGTGTTATATTTTATATTTAAGGAGAGATCATATTAAAAACTACTCAATACACTGTACAAGTGAAATATAATAATCAAAGAAGGTACTGCTTCTGTCCCTGGCTCTACAGGTTAGATTCAACTGAATGGGTGGCCAACTGAGAGAATAACTAGTTTGGATTCGGGTGAGGAGTGATCGACACACGATTAGATCGATGCTTCTGTGAAGGGTATTTGAGGAATGGGTAGAGATGTTGGATGAATCTGCCATTGGCAAGAGGGCTTTGGTCCACACATAGATAGACTAAGGAATAATGCCCCTCTCACTCCTGCTATTGATGCTACTGATCTTAGATCGTTTTAATGCCCATTGGGATCTACTGGATTATAATTGATGGATGCTCGAAATCGAGCTATGGTTTGAAAAGAAGTCGGAGGTTCTCCATCCTCCAACAAACTATAGTATCGTAAGGATTCAAGGAAAGATAGAGGAAGAGAGAAGTTTGTGATTTGGGACTTCCATAAGCTCTCCAAATCCATATATATATATATATATATAGAGAGAGAGAGAGGTAAATGGGGCTGCCCTCAGGGAGTAGCCAACTTGGCTACTCCCACCCCTATTTTTCCTTTATTTTTTATTTTTTGGAAAAAAAATTTTGTATATTCATCATTATATCCCTCTCACATTCTATTAAAATTTCGTCAGGAACATAGACTCCTACGGCCTCCATCCAAACATGGTCGATTTAAAAAATCCTGCGACCGTTAAAAAAATGGCGTCTGGATGGAGGGCTTAGGAGTCTCTGTTTCTGACGAAATTTTAATAGAATGTGAGAGGGATGTAATGATGAATATATAAATTTTTATTTTTCAAAAAAATAAAAAAAATGAGGGAAAAATAGGGGTGGGAGTAGCCAAGTTGGCTACTCCCTGGGGGCAGCCCCATTTTACCCATATATATATGTATGTATGTATGTATGTATGTATGTATATGGGTCATTCACCATCCTGTTCGCCCGAATCGTAACCGCCCATTTCACTCATTCTGGATACATTCTTCATAAATCCTAGTATTCATTTTGGATGTTACATTTTTATTATGATTTTGATTTCTCCATTATTATGGAGATTTGTAACCGAAAATCTTGACCATTATGGTCAATATTTCTAACATCTCCCACTTTGACCAATATGTCAAGATTATTCTACACTTCCACTATTCATGAGATGTGTCGGACTTCATGGAGAAATAATCTGAGGCTTATTTTTAATGAATACCTCACTTGACTCAATTATTCCTGAGCCAACACGTTTGATATAAATTCTTACATGTATTCCTTTTGTCATGGAATCTGTAAGCATATCTTTTGTAAGTATATATGTTACCTTAATTTCTTGTTTTTCTACAACATCTCTTATATAGTTAGACTAGGTCTCAATGTGTCTCCCTTTAGATTTGTTTGTCCCAATGTCAATCAAACTTATTGATGCCCGATTATCACAGAAAACATCGATTGGTTCTTTTGCCAATCCAAGGTTTAAATTCTCTAAAAAAACGTTTGATCCCGACCGCATGCATAGAAGCCATACTACATGCAATATATTCATCTTCTTGTGTGTGTCTTGACACACAACCATGTTTTTTGCTTCTCCAAGAAATAGCTGCAACCCCAAGCATGAATAGATAACTCGATGTGGATTTCCTATCATCCATATCTCCTTCGAAATCTTCATCGGAGTATCCAACAACTTCAAGCAATTCTACTTGATAGACAGATTTGAGGCTAATAGTTCCTTTTAAATACCTCAATGTTCTTTTTACATCTTCCCAATGTTCTTGTCCAGGATTACTTTGGTATCTACTCACTAAACTGACTGAAAAAGCTAAATAAGGTATGGTGCATAATAATGCATACATCAAACTTCCTACCTCTTGAGTATATGGGACATTCAATGATTTATGACCTTTACATGTGCATTGACTTTTACTTAATCATTTTTCCATAATCATTGGTGTAGGAGTAGGTGTTGGTGTGCATTCCAAATCTCTTTAGCATATAGCATACAAATATTTTTCTTGATCCAAATTCAATGTTCTTAAGTTTCTGTCTCTAGTGATCTGAATACCAAGAACAAAGGAAGCATATCCTTCATCTCAAATTCTTTACTCAGTTTATGCTTAACATCATTAAGCATATCTATGTTATTTCCTGCAATTAAAATATCATCCACATATAATGACAAAATTATGAACTTGCTCCCACTATTCATGACATATAAACAATTATCTAATTTGTTTGCTACAAAATTGAATCGGATAATTATTTTATGAAATTTGAGATATCATTGTCGCGATGATTGTTTCATACTATACAAGGACTTCTTTAACTTATACACTTTTTCTCATGTCCTTCTATCTATAACCATCATGTTGGCGCATTACATAAATTCACCCAATTCTCCATTGAGAAAAGCTGTCTTCACATCCATTTGGAATAATTCCAAATGCATACATGCGACTAGTGCCAAAATCATCCTTATTGATGCAAATTTGGCTACCGGAGAATATGTTTCCTAGAAATCAATTCCAGCCTTCAATGTATAACCCTTAGCAACTAATCTTTCTTTAAACTTATCAACGGTACCATCAACTTGGTACTTTTTCTTAAACACCCATTTGCATCCTATAGACTTTCTTCCTTCGGGTAAGTCACATAATTCCAAAACATCATTCTTTTCAATCGAGTTTAGTTTTTCTCTCATGGTCATCCATGATTTTTTGAGTCAGGTGAAGCCATTTCTTCATTAAAAAATATTTGATATGTATAATCCATAATATCCTCATCAATAGTAAAACAAGAGTACAAATAATAATCACTCATCCATGCAGGTTGTGTTCTGGGTCTCTTATTGCTAGATTTATCAGTTTCTTGACTAGACTCCCCTATCTCTTCTAGAGGTTGATGATCATCCATAGGTTCTACTTTCATCTCTACTTCTGGACGAATTATTTCATCCGCTTAATTTTGATCTATTTATGAGTCGATCTTATCATAAAAAATGAGTAGAGGTTCTGATCCCTCTGCTTCTTGCTGCTTTTCTTCATGATTTTCTAGAAAAGTAGCATCACGACTTTCTATCAGGCCTTTTTCTTTGTGGAAGACTTTGAATTTTTCAGAGTAGCCTATGAATCTGCATTTTATTGTCTTAAAATCAAGCTTATCTCTAAGCTGATTTGGCACCATAAAATGTGCTACACATCTCCATTTTCTGAGATGACTTAATTCCGGATTTTTACTAGTCCATACTATATAAGGCGTAGAGTCTACTGATTTAGTAGGAATTCTATTCGGTATATAATGAGCAGTCAATATAGCTTGTCCCCTGAATTTCTTGAAGAGACCATAATGAGATAGCATACATCTCACTGTACTCATAAGAGTTCGATTCTTTCTCTCAGCCACTCCATTTTGTTGCGGAATATATGGCATTTGTAGTTTGCCTATGAATGCACATTTGAGTGCAGTAATCATTGAATTTCTTTGAATTGAATTCCCCTCCCCTATCAGTCCTTAACGCCTTAATCAGTCTGCCCAATTTTTTCTCCACTTCGTTTTATATATCTTAAAGCTTTCAAAGGCTTTGACCTTTCTTTGTAAGAGATACATATACGACTACTTGAAATAATAATCAATGAATATTATAAAGTATTCTTTATACCCATGTGTACTTACAATTAAGGGACTACAAATATCTAAATGAACTGGTTCTAATAATTCTCTTGACCTTTGACCTTCAGAAATAGTTTTCTGATCATTTTTCCAGTCAAGCAATGTTCACAAGGTAACGTTCTTGCATCTGTTATATTAGATACTAAGTTCATTTTTATTATCTAATTCATTTTTGAATTTCTAGGATGTCCTAATCTCATATACGAAAGATCATAATTAGATAGATGGCACCCAATATAGTTCAAACTTGCATTCATTGATTTTTTAGAGGTGACTACATGAAGATAAAAAAGATCATGCTCATGTACAAACTTCCCCATGGCAAAGACTTTGCGATCTCAGCAAATGGAGTCACGATTATTGTAGAATCTGACTTCAACTTTTTTTCAGAAGGATAGGTACATAGATAAAATTCTAGTGAATCGCTAGAGTGTAGAGAACTTCCCGCAGGATCATTACGCTTCCTCCAAGATCTAACCTATATGATCCAACATCTTCCATATCGAGGTAGGTGTTGTTTCTCATATATATCGTCTATTCATCCTTCTTTAATTCCTTGAAGTCCACTAATCCCTCTCTTTTTTATAATGTAGCAGGTTGCACCAGAATCGATCCACAAACCATCGACTCAGTTGTGGCTAAGTTACATTCAATCACTGTAGTGAATTCTAGCTAGTTAGGGCCTTTCTTTCTTGGACTTTCTGATAGGTCTGGCCTCTTTCACTGGCCTTGAAATGGCCAAACTTCTGGCAATTGTAACAAGCTCCTCGTTGAGTTTTCCCATGTCACCCCTTGAAATGGGCTTTGGAGGGCCCTAGGTTCTTGCGATGATGTACCGCATGCACTTCCTCATGTTCAGCTTCATACACCTCTGTTTTCTTCTTGCTAGCGACCAAGTCTTGCTCGATTGCCAACCGAGCTGGCAAACCAGTAACTGACTTAATGATCCCATTAAGTCGTAATGTGGTGGCAGCCATATAAAAAGATGCTGGTAAACTATTTAGAATAGTCACATCTTGCATCTTTCTGGGATTTCTGTTCCCGTGACGGTTAGGTCCTTATCCATGACAATAATTTTATTTACTTGTTCAATAACACCGTCAGATTCCTTCATCTTGCATGCATTATACTTGAAGTTGTACGTTGGCCTCCATCTTGGAATCATACTTTTCCTTGACAACATTCCACAACTCATAGGCATTGCTTCAAAAACTCTAATTATATTATCTTCCATGTGAATCAGCATGAAACTATGAGCCTTTTTGTCATTCTTGTACCACTGCTCATAAGTTTGCTCGTAAGCTTTCTTTTACTCGTCAGTGGCTTCTTCGGAAAGTTTAGGAGTAGGGGCATCAATGACACCATCAAGATTGCCATGCATAAGTTCATATCAAATTTTCTGATTCCACATATCATAATTCACACCATTAGGTGTTCTAATTTAGCCAGTTCCGAGGCAATCAACTTGGTAGCTATGGAGGTAAATGATCTAAGGATAAATTGATAAAGGGACTAAAAGACAATGATTGAACAAATAAATATTACGAGGGTAAATACAAAACAAACAATTAGGTTTGAAAAAAAACGACAAGTTTTTTTAAAGATAATCTAGAACATAGCACAAAAACATGAGGATTATAAACTCGGATAAACAACCAGAAAAAAATATTATACGATGATGGACCGTTTTCTTTTAAAAAAAATTCCGGATTTAATCACGTAATATGAGTTTCTTTAAATATTAAGATGAAGAGATTGGATTTTTTAAAAAAAATAAACAACACACATAAAAAAGTAATCTAATATATCACACACGTTCCATTTTAATGATTAACACCAAAAAGAGAGGTACAATATCTATTTCAAATACTCTAATCAAGCCAAATAAAAAGAAGGACAAAGACGGGCAAAAAAAATACAACAGAGATAAAGCAAGAAACATGCTGTAAAAAATGCAGAATTAGAGATCGGAGAAGAGGTCAAGCAACATGAAAATAACAATATGTGGCATGAAAACCGGGATTGAAAGGATAAAGGTTTTATGTATCTCTGCATTTTACCTTCTCCACATATAATGGAAATGTCCATGAGGATGTAGCCCAATTAAGTATGAACCACGTAGATCCATGTGCACTTGGTTTGCTTGTTATTACTCATTGTTTGCTTTTGCTAGCAACATTCATAACAGAGAAAAATCTAAAGTTACATAAAAAATTATCCAGCAATGACGTGTGTCATCTAAATCTATAATTGTGACTATCGAGTGAGTAGATATTTACATGGGTAAATAGATCGTTGGGTAAGAGACCGCTTACCCATCATCCTCTATGTATTGTACTCACCCTTCTCACCTTTGGTTGTAAGTAAGTGAAGAGAACCCTAATATCCAATTGAGAGTAGATTAGGACTAGAAGGTTGTTCCGTGATTTTTTTTACTCTAATGAGGGTTTTCCACATTAAATTCTTCCTTGTGTGTGTGTGATTGATATGTGAATTTTCTACATGGTATCAGAGCCATGATATGATCTTGAATTTCAACCACAAAGCTTCTCAAGTCTCAACCCTCATCTTCTTGATCGGCATCCATATCCAGGGTGCGCCGCTACTTGTCCTCCGTTGTTCCTCCCCAGATCTATGAGGCTGCAGCTAGGGATGAGCATGGGTTGGGCTAGGCCGGGCCCTGAAAGGCCCAAGCCCACTTAAAAACTTCGGGCCTTGGGCCGGGCCTAGGCCCGCAAATTTTTTTTTGGTTCGACCCAAGCCCATGCCCGGCTCAATTCCTATGGGCCGGGCTTGGGTCGGACCGGCCCATCTTAACCCATTATATATTATTAACTTTGAGTTTATGTTTAAAGTCAATCCCAATTCAAGTTAGACGAGCTAAAATTGTTTAAAATATATGGCATAATACTTGTGAAACAACTAAAACTCAATTCTACTGAAGATGATTTCTCATTTTATACAAGTCCACTCAATGTTATATACCATAAACGTCTCTCATTACAGAAATTGAAAGAGTGAACCAAGTTTACACAGCTAACAACAACAGGTGCACCATGCACTACATGTTAAAAAATGGGCATAATACTCGTATTGAGTAAAGGTTCAATAATAGAAAATATTATAATAGAAAAAATAAACACTAAAAACTCAAGAATAACCACCAGAATCTAAGACATAGACTAATTAAGAAAAATTAATTCTGAAATAAAATACAATGATCATCAACTCATATGTCCCATACATGACTTTCTTTGATTTATAAACATTGTATGAAGATAGGATACATGAACAGAGTGTGCATGACAGGTGAGAGTTTCCATACGTGTAGGATATGAGAAGGGTTCGAGCCCTCTTCGGGTCGGGCCCGTAGGCCAGGTCGGGCTGGGCCAAGCCAAGACCGAGCCCGACCCAAAAACTTTTCGGGCCTAAAAATTAGGCCCAAGCCCTGACCAATGTTCGTTTGGGCTTGGGTCGGGCTTTTTCGGCTGTACTTCGTCATCCCTAGCATGCATCCGCAACCGAAATCACCTCCTATTCTCCATGGAGTTCCGGCCGCCCCTTGCCTCCAAGCCGCCTGCTGCCTCCAGCTGCAGGTGCTCGTGGTCTAGGTCTCAAGATGAACCCCCATATAAACATTTACTCACTCGATAGTAACAACAATTCTAAGTTGTGACAGTTAAATCATCATGCAGAAACTACAACAAAACTCTCTAACATCAACTAAGCCATAGCGATGGAGTTCTCTACTAACCGATGGAGATCTGCGTCCTCTCCGGAATTGCACAATCAGCAGCCGCAAGATCTTTGACCATCACGATCATCTTGTTCACGTGCTCGAGGATGCTTTCAGATTCCTTCATTCTACACGAGTTGTACTTGTGTAGAAGAAGCTGGACGCTCACTTCGGATTTGGAGTGATATTTCTCCTTAACCGCGGTCCAGAGCTCGTAAGCTGATTCACAGGTCTCGAAGACCCAAATCATGTTCAGATCCATGTGGGTCAGCATAAAGCTTCTAGCCCTATTATCCATTTTCTCCCACTGTTCGCGGGACCTAATTTCTTCCACAGTCGGATTTTCAGATAAAGTTGGGCCGTGTTTGTCTATGATAGTGTGTATGCTATCGTGTAGCAGGCCATAGTAGACCTTCCTACTCCATAATTCATAATTAGTACCATCAAGGTACTCTATTTTCCCAACCTCAGTGGCAATCATTTTGCTTGTCATTTTGGTTGATCTGAGCCTTAGGGTTTCGTCGCAAGTTGTCTTCAAGGGCAAAAAAAAAAAAGAACAGCATCGGCGGCGCCCAAGGAACCACGGGCAGACTGCAGTGGCGTCGGCCAAGGGCGTGGGTAAACTCCAGTGACGATGATGACGGACTTAGCTCTGATACCAGTGACAGACACCGAGGTACGCCTTCTTCTGCTCTTGGCTGCGAGAGAGAGAGAGAGATGGAGAGATGGTTAATGGAGAGGGCTCCCTTGTGCGAGGAAGAGCGTATGTTGATCCCCTCCCGGTGGAGGTGTTTTTATAGGGCGTGAATGCCCTCGCACAAGTCCGCCCTTGCCCCACACATGCCCTAACGAACTCCCGCAAGACTCGGACTTACCGGAACCGCCGGCTCCGCAACCGCCGGCGGCGTTCTTTGACCACGAGTTCATATGGACTCCTCTACAAAATCGTCATGCAGAAACTACAACAAAACTCTCTAACATCAACTAAGCCATAGCGATGGAGTTCTCTATTAACCAAACGTTTTTTGCCAACGGAAATTCTGTTGCATAAATATTTGTTCTGATATTATCATCATACACCATACTTAAGCAATCCGTTGACACAAGCTATGGCAGTTGATCTTCATTCACAATAAAAACTGTGGCTATTAAGTTATTGACAATGAGTACTAGTGACGTTAATATCTGAATTCATTGTCACAAGTTAAAATTTCCATCACTAGAATCTGTCCCACATGTGTTTTTGTTGTGTGAAAATATTTTACTAAAAGTAAGCTAGTGAAAGAATCTAACAACAATGCATTTGAGGACGGTGTGCTTCTTGCTTATCTCAGGGTGGACGCTTAGTCCTGTTGAGGTCGGTCCTTTCCGCGATTTCTGTTTTTTTTTCTATCTTCTCGCTTGCTCCCGGTGGGGATTCGTGGTCGGTTGGAGAATTTGATGCGTAGATTCTTTTGGGATGGTACTCCGTTGGTTGCTTGGAAAGTAGTGACGCTTACTGAGGCTGATGGTGGTTTAGGAGTCCTAAACCTTGAGGTGATGAACATGGCCCTCTTGGCGAACTAAGTGACTCGTATTTGAGGTGATGGATCAGATACGTTTTGTACATTAATTATTGAGAAAGATCTATGACGTGACAGAGATCCTGGAGTGACGTCCCAATAGATTGGTAAAACCTTCAAATTTTTGGCTTGGAGTGTGTGCGGTGCTTCCCCGGATTTCTCCATATCTAAATCCTATGCTGAGGGATGGTGCAGAGGTTAGTCATTGGATGTGGTCAAATGGTGCTTTCAGAGTGAAGAAAGCCTACAAGGTCTTATATGACTCCGTTGTCTTTGATCCGGAAATTACAATACCAAGATTAAGGTAAATCTGGTCTTGCAGGATTCCTAAAAGAGTGAAAGCTTTCCTCTGATTGTTCGGGAGAGAGCGGGTGATGACTGGTGCTCGGAGGGCCCGTCTCTTTGGGGCTAACAACTCTTGCTTGCGGTGTGGAGAAGAGGTGGAGGATGCTAATCACTTGTTTTTTCTTTGCTCTTCTTCGAGATAGATTTGGGCAGGGGTCAACTTACCTGCAGTCGCATCCTCAGGGGTTTTAGAATTCTGGGAGTCCTCGCACAATAGCTGAGAAGCAACGTGCAACATCTACTCTATGGGCAATTTGATTGGCAAGGAATGGAACTATTTTTTGTGGAGAAAGATTTTGTATCGAAAGTGTAATAGAGCATGCCAGACTCCTACGTGGGTCTTGATCTTTGTAACCTTATACCTAACTTGTGAATATAAGTTTTTGGGTATCTACCTTCACGGTTTGAAACCTTTTTTCCTTAAAAAACAATACATTTGTTGTCATTGCTCTAGCAACTAAAAATTTACTGTACAAAATGCGTAACGAATCTGTCAATAAAAAATTCATCCATAGCTAAAACTTTTTGTCGCCACCGTCCATCGCTATCATGGTAATTTGTTGGAGCGACGGTAGCTGCCGACACAAAGATCGAACAAAGTTACGAAGGTTATAATGTAATTAGGACGATTAGATGAATTGCCTTGGAAGTTTGTAAGAGTACTAGTCGACCACATCACTTTATACTTTAAGCTGGTTGGCATGATTCGCGTCATATATTCCAAGTAGGCGTGCAGTTACATAGCATTGGCGACTAAATAACGATGACAACAATGAGGCGGCCAAGACAGGAGTGACAAACTCGCACTCCTCTTCTTAGTTTCGCAACATGGAAAAAAAACGTCCAAATGCCCATCCACCACTTCCATGTGATCAAATATTTCAACGCCACCTTTCTTTCCACAGCCTATTTTCAACTAGAGTTTGGCTAATTTTGTTCCTTCGTGGACCGTTTGATTCACAAGTTTCTTGGACAGATCTTCCAGTAGGAACAATTAACTAATGCTGGTTTAATTTTTTGCGTGTACACTTCTAACAATAAAAGTGTCCTTCTAACTGTAAAACTAACCCATTTCCACAAAGACAATCCCTTTTTTTTCTTTAGAAATTCTGAAGGAATCGCTATAAGTAACTAATAATTCAGATATTACGGCGGAATTAATGTCTACCTTGCATCAACAGTATTTTGTCGTCCAAGCAAACCTTGCATTAACTGAAATTTCCGAGTAAATTTAGTTGAATACAGGATGTTTGTGTAGACTTAATTAACAAGAGTTTCTCCACTGATGGGATTGAAGAATGGGGACTTTCACAGCAGGGAATGCTGTCCTTAAAGCTGCTTCAACAAAAGTGGTGAAACATGAGAAAGCATGCACTGAGAATCAACATGCCTTCATTCCTTTTGCTTTTGATACTTTTGGTTTCTTAGCACGAGAAGCTATTGAGATTTTGAAGACGATTCAAAAAATTATAAGCAGTAATGTGATGGTTCATAGATTTACGGATGTAGTGTTTAGAGTGATTGATTTTGCAATTCAAAAAGGACTAGCAGTGCAACTTGTTGCTCGTTTATCTCATATTTCGATGTAATCCTATCATCTTTATTTCACAAATAAATTATAGTTATTTTTTAAAAAACGTTGATTACATATTTGATTATTCTAACATACATGGTACAAGTACTTAGTGTAATGAAAAAAGAATTATATATACATTAAAAAATGTTGTAATGACAATCTGCGGCATCAGATTTTCTAATTGTGGGTCGTATAAAACCCATTGTCAAAAGGCAGCTAAAAAATGTGACAATGATAATTCCTAAAGAATCAATAGCTTAAATGTCTCATATTTTGTGGAAACCAAAAATTAACTTGCACCAGAAACAACCCGCAGCTGAAAGTTTTTGTTGCCATTGTTCATCGCTAATGCGGTAGTGGCAAACTTGACGTGGATTTTGAGAGTGAAGAGGTGCATTTGATACCTTGCATCTGTTTAAATCCAGATCATTATCATTATTTTATCTTAGTTAAAATCTCTTTCTAGGAGGGTTGATCTTGTATGAGCGCAAAATATAATAACATGAGAACGGTGAGTCGAGACTACTATTCTACTCATCACACATTGGAAGAGGAGAGAGATGAGTAAAATGTAGTGGTCCAGATTCACTGTTCTCATGCTCTCATGATATAGGACTCTCACGGATCTATCCTCTCCCTTCTAATTGTGTTTATAACGGAACTTGATATTTTTTTTGTTGTGAGCCACAATGCATATCTCAATGACTCTCGTCCTGCAACTTGGGCAGGAAAAAAAATAGGATTCTCGCTTTTTTGGTGTTGATCTATAAGCTCCACGTTTATCTATTCAAAGCATGTTTGGATTATCAAAACATGCCCTTCCTTGTAAGGTAGGTAAAGTGGAATTCTCAGGTCAATATTCGGTCAATTTTACTGTATGCACACGCCTCCAATACAAAATTTAACATGTTTAACCCAACCTAGCAACTGCCACGATATATAGATGTGCAATGCCTATAAAAGGATCGTGCCCTCACCCCTAATCCCCACACTCTCACCCTCCTCCATAAACCATCTTACTTCCTTCCCTAGTTCTCAATATGAGGAACCTCACCTTCGCCGCTGTCCTCGTCGTCGCCCTCACGATCGCCGTTGCGTTCAACGAGACCCCTTTTGCGGCAGCGCAGTGCAACCCGGCGTCATTATACACATGTCTGCCTGCAGCCAGGAACGGGACGCCACCTACGTCCCAATGCTGTGCCGCGGCTAGGGCGCAGAGGTCTTGCTTCTGCAGCTATGTGAGAGATCCTCGGTACAAGGGGGTGGTTACCATGGGCGTCGTCAGGAGGATCGCGGCTGCTTGCGGGCTGTCCGTTCCGTCTTGTTGATGATTGTATGCTGCATGCTGGCTTCGTCGTCTCCCATTATAATTATACTAGATGACATATATGTATGTCATATATATTATGTCTATATGTTTGCAGCAATAAGGCATGCATCGAGCAATTGCCGGTAGAAACTACTGTATACGAGATCATGAGGGGATGATCGAGGATTTATGCATATCATGAATATATGAGTATTTATTAAGTTCCTATTGGCTCGGTTATATTTCGTTTCAGCGTATTGCCTGTCCAGGTCTACTTGTATCGAAGTATTGAATAATGGAAATATATATACATATATGTACACACATAAAGAGACATGCATACACACATATACAGTGACGATCATGTTAGATGGGGACTCTGTGAGATGGTGAGATAAGCGCATCACCCATTTTACCATCATTAGAGGTATGAAACTTTGGGGGATTTAGATAGAATAATGAGTGGAAAGTGCGTTTTAAATTTTGCGTAACAAAACATCCCTAATATATCCATATGAAGGGGGTTGATTTCAGAAATTTTGAGACCATTAAAATTTGATGGTCTTGATGGAGGTGTAGAAATATCGAATTAAGTTGAATTTGGAGTGACACCATGATGTATATAATGATCTAAATTCTCCAATGTTTCACGTCGTTAATGATGGTAAAGTGAGTGGTTGAGATTACTTATCTCACCATCTCACAAAATCCCCATATATATATGAGAAAAAAAGAGCATACTCCATGGAGTAGGTAACTTACCTACTCCACTTTCATTTTTTTCAATTTTTTTTACTTTCCTTTTGAAAAATACCTCCATGGATTTTTATAACTATACCCCTCTAACATGTCATTCAAATTTCGTCAGAAACAAAGACTCCTACGTCCTCCATTCAGAATAAGTAATTTTAACGGTCTAAGATTTGTTGTAATTTACTTGTTCTAGACGGAGGGTATATGAGTTTCTGTTTTTGACGAAATTTGAATGACATGTTAGAGGAATGTAGTTATGAAAATCCATGGAAGTATTTATTAAAAAATAAAAAAACAGATGACCAATCCACCAAGTTCACCTTCCTCTTCCCTCCTTCAGAACCCCACAGGAACCTCCGATGGAGTTCAGACTCTCTTCTCTTCAAATTCTTCTGCGAAAGAAGATCGGGCTAAAAAAATAAAAGTGGAGTAGGTAAGTTACCTACTCCATGAAGTAGGATCCCATTCCTCTCTCTCTCTCTCTATATATAGAATATTTACACCCATAACCTTGAGTGGTTTCGTAATTACACCAAGAACCCTTGATAATCACGAATTACATGAGAAACCCTAAATATATGCTCCATCCTACACCCATAACCCTCCGTTATTTTATTCCATTAACTCAATCGAACACTTGAGTTAATCTAACATGTCCTCAATCTAACGATTAAAATAAAACACAAAAAAGAGAAAAAAAACTCCCTTCCTCCTCCCCATCCCCTTCACCATCCTATAGGCCCGCAGAACCTCCCTCTCCTTCATCCCCCCACCCCCAACCTCCTCCACGTCCGCCGACCACCTCCCCACCACCTCCAACTATGCTCATCGACCACCTCCCCACCCTCCCCAAGCTTGCCAACCACCTACCTACAACGGTCAACCTTCCCCTCCCCCTTTTCTAGACTCACCCTCCTCCGATGCCCCCCTTCTCCAACCTCTCCCTCTTTTAGCGCCGGTCACACATGCATCGGCGACAATTATGCAACTGTCCCTTATACCCAACTATAGGGGACGATTGCGACCGCCCCCTAAATTTTGGTATACGCGACGGCAACAATGGAGTAAAGGGGACGGTTATGACCGTCCCCTAAAGTGTCCGGGTACAAAAAAACAAATCGAGGCTCTACTCGTAAGGGACGGCTGTATAATCGTCGCCAAAGGGTCCATTAACTGAGACGGTCAAGAGCGACCGTCGGGAATACTCGACGGAGGGGACGGTCATACTACCACCATCTCCTATACTACTATAGGGGACTGTTGCTCATTGACCGTCCCCAATAAGCGTCCCAAAAGGTCGTCCAGTTTGTAGTGCCCCCTCCCCTCTATAACATGGGGCACTCGTACTGTAATATTCGTTTTTTTAAGGGGTAGTTGTGAAAAAAATTAAATAGAGGAAATAAATAAAATGTTATATAAGGTATATTATATATAAATATATATATATATATATGAAACGGCCATTGCCGTTGGAAATTGGAAACAAAATATAATATAAATTTATTGAAAGAAAAATCAGATGATATCACATAGGATTAAAAAAAACAAAAAAAACCAAAAACATTGAATGGCTGAAACGGCATAGCCGTTCAAAGAGAAAAAAAATAAATAAAAACGGCATAATGACGTATTGTTAAAAAGAAGAAACAAAAATTTATATAAATTGCAATCGTGCAAAAGCAAGATAATGATGAAAAAAGTGAAAACGTTGCAACCGAAAAAAAACAGAAGAGCTAATCTGGGGGGATTATCCACCGGAATAATCCGCAGATATTGTACTCTTTAAGTATATATATAAAAATCCCAATCAAACGTGATTGAAAACGACGAAGCATTCACGCTATAAAGAGAGGAAGAGCGTTCTTTTTTCTCTACTTTCCAGAACTCTTAATCGTCTTAGGCAAGACGGGGGTTGCTATAGGAAATTCGACCACTGCAGGCTTTGGATCGGGCACGCCTGCTGCGACGAAGCAAAATTTATCACCGAGAGTTGGTAGATTCGTCGACAAATAAGGTGAATCCATAGTTTCTTTTGTTTATCAAGTCATTATCAATTGAAGAGTTGTCACCAGTCTCTCGCATTCTCGTTAGTGGAACTTTTTATTCCAAAAACTTAGAGCCGAAATTCTGCATAACAATGATCATGTTAATATTGTTTTTATAACGTGAATACATATCGGGCCCTGTTATAATCCATATATAGTTTAGGGGTACACATGTAAAAAAAATAGTCACAATAACAAAGTTACCATCCCCGATGATAAAACGACCTGTAATATATTAAATTTTTCAATCTGTGATCTATGAATTGAATAACAAAATAATAAAATAATGTGGGACTAATAAAAATTCAGATGATCAATGTTTTAAAAAAAATGTACCGATTAAAAATCTGGGTAATAGGATAAGATGTAATATGGCTTGTACCTGGTATTAAAATAATTTCTTTTGTTAGGTGGTAACTAATTTCCGCGGACGGAGTACCTTAGGATCTATTCATATAAATTTCAAGCAAGGTATGTATATTAATCTATGTTTCATACCATTGTCATTTATACCCCACATTTGATTTTATTAGTTGTTGCAATGGAGCTTTTATGATATTTCGTTAAACTTCTTTGATTATATCTCTCTGTTACAATTTTATGTAATTAGGTGCCAAGTTGATATTTAGCCATAATGCTTATTCTTGGATTAGTTGTTAAATGTAAAGAGTTAGATACATTATTGCCTTTTGATATATAGGTTAAAATGTATTTTTTATTCAAATATTTTATTGGAAAATTAATTGTTGTTTTTGACACCATCATTGTGAGGAAGTAGACATTGTTCATTGTTTGCCCATTAGAGGCTTTGACCTGGTCGGATGCCGCGCGGACGGTTAATTCCGTCAATTGACCGTTGTAGGCGGGTAATCCTACACTACTTTCGAACAATTTACCGCTACGGCGGTTGACTCAGTACTGATGTCCATTGTATTGGGGTTTGGATAGGAGGCCTCGTACTGATATTTGTTTTAGTTTAAAAATTTTTGATTTAAGGGAACGGGATGGCTTCTATCCAAGCTTGGGCTGCCCGGTGTCGGCAGATGGGATTGATATATATATATATATATATTTGATATGGATTTTGATATTATGGTCACAAAATTTGTGATATTCAAGGAAATTGATTGAATTGTCATTGTTATCCCACAATGAGGGGCATACAGGAAAAAGTCTTTTATAGTTCATTGTTTATTTATTGATTTATAGTCCTTATTATATAGAATTATTATCGTAATTTTTTTACTCATTGTATATGGTTATGATGGTATGTCTCATAAATTATTGGTGTATACTTAGTCAAATTCGTTTGACTAATATTGATTTTTAACCTTTCAGCTTAGAGGAAAGCGGGAGGGTTGTCCATCGGCTGGATTGAAGAGTCTTTGATATTTTCTATCCTCTTAAGTCATTGTACGGATAGACTTATTTAATTTTATCGTGTAATTCAGACTTGATGAGTCTTTATTTATTGGTTAAGTTCCTTTATTCTTCCATTATGTATGGCACTCTGAAAGTTATTAATGGATTATTGAGTTTTGTCTCGCTCCTGGACTCGAAAAAAAAATATTTTCATTGTTTTGGGATGCTTCCGCAATGTTTCCCATGTTTCGAGGTCTGGGACGTGACAACGTGGTATCAGAGCCAAATGGAAGATTAGAGGAATATTATCCAATTTTAGGATGACTTATACTATTTATAGATTATAATTGGAATAGGTGACTAATTGATCTTCGCTATTCGTGGATGTTGACTCTCTCGAACCGTAAGCGGAGTTGTCGCTACATGGATTTGGCAGCTCATAATGCCAAATTAATGAAGACGGTCGAGGATCTCTCCCAGTTGATTCGTGATCAAGCTGATCACCATCAGAGCAAGGACAGGGATCAGAGACGTCGCGAGAGGCGTCTTGAAAAAGAAAGGCGTCTTCGTGAGGAGCGCCGTGATAATGTCACCTTTGAGAGATTCTTAAAGGTGAACCCGCCTAGCTTTGACGGTATAGTGGATGCTGAGGTAGTAGACTGATGGCTGGAGGAGACAGAAAAATTATTTGATGCAATCAGATGTCCGGATCATAGCAAAGTCTCCTTCGCTACTCATCAACTGAAAGGTCCTTCTAAAGACTGGTGGACCAGTTGCCAGTTGCGGAAGTTTGAAAAAGGAGAGATTATTCTATGGGATGAATTTGTTAAACTCTTCCGAGAGCACTATATTCCGATGCACTTGCAGTTGATCAAGGACAAGAGTTTATTAACCTGAAGGAGGGAGATCTGAATGTTGCTGAGTATAATAACAAGTTTCATCGTTTATTGAAGTATGCTCCCCACCTTTGTCCTGACGAGTATCGGATGACTAAGAAGTTCATTGAGGGACTTCACCCTGCTTTAAGATCGAAGGTTCTTTCCAGCATGCCGAAGACTATGGAGGGTGCTCTAGCTAGCGCCACAACTATGGAACGAGATTTCTTGCGAAGAAAGGAGGAGAAGCCGTGCAATGATCAGAATAATCGATTCGGGAGGAACAAAAATTTCAAAAATTCTCAGAAGCAGAAGCAAGCCTCCAAGCCGGGGCAAAACAGCAGAATTCCTGAATGCTCTGTCTGTCATCGTTTCCATCCTGGAGAATGCTATCCCAAGATTAGCCAGTGTCTGAACTGTGGAGAGAAAGGACACTTTGTTCGTGATTGTCCGAAGCTTATGAAGCAACTGATGAATACCCATTCATCATTCTTTATTCTTATATTTTAGCTACAAAAACCTTTGCAAATACATGTAGATATTTGTAAATAGAAATAATTACCAAAATCATGCATTTTGTAAAAAGTAATAATTAGCATGTTTTTGTGCACAAATATAAGAATAAAGAGACAAAAGAAAAAGAGAGAAAATATTTGGAATAAATATTGAGCGACCTAATCCCAAGGGAGGGCCCAGCCTGGGCCTGACCGCATAAAAGCTAAAGTAGAGGGAGATAAGGGCTCATTTTGTAAATATTTATGTAAATAAAATACAAATATTTTCCTCACAAAAAGAGACTCAAAAAGATCAAAAATACCCTTCCTTCACCATGTACATGAATCACACCTAGGTATTTATTTAACCTTGTAAATAAATTAACTTATTCTCCAAACTTTTTGTAAATAGTCTATGTTACATATTGTAAATAAATAAAAATTAAAGCAAAACAAAAAAAAATTTGAAAAATAAAAATACAAATACATTGTACATATACCATGTATATAGGTGTGCATATATATTTATATTTTTCATATAAATAAATAATTAAAATAAAATAAAAACATCATTTTGTTCCTAATTTTATGATGTAAATAAATAAAATATAAAATAGGTATAAAAATTACATAAAAATAACAAATAAAAAAATTCAAAAATTTAAAATCTAAATAGTGTACATATACCTATATATATAGCTACCCTATTTTTATTTCCAAAAATTAATTAAAAATCACCAAAAAATAGAAAAAAATAAAAGAAAAATATTTCATGTTTTAAGTTTTTCTTAATTCGGCCATTTTCTACCTTAAAATAAATAAACAAAAAAAATTAATAAATGGCAGCTCCTGATTGGTCCACGGGGGATTGTTGACCCCGGTCAACTCCCCCGCAGACTCTTTCCTTTTTGAGAAGACGCGCGCCGCCCCGCCTTCGCCATTTTCTCCACGCGCCTCCAGCCTGTCGCCCACGCAAACCCCGCGCCCGGATCCTTCGCCGATCATCCGACATCCTCGCCAGATCCTTCGCCGTGAGATCCACGCCTTCCATAGCCGTCGCCTCCCAACCCTAATCGAGCCTGCAGCTATATATAGAACCACCTCCGCCGCCTCCGCGCCCTATCTTTGGCTCTTCCCCTTCTTCCCAGTGAACTCCAGAGGCACCGCGAGAGTGACAGCAAGCGATCGCCCCTGTTGCAGCGAGGTGGGGAGGCGAAACCACTGATCCGGCGTTCTTCGCCGCCGTTGCTCCGCCACCAGCGTGAGCACCGAGCCTCGGGCAGAGACGACCATTGAGGCTACGACCAGGAGCACCCCCTGCTCTTCCCCAGTCTCTCCGACCACCCAGGTAGATCCCTTAGGCCGTAGATTAGCGTAGATTTCGATTCTTAGCTTACTGGTAGCGTAGCTTCGCCGCCGTCGCCAGCCACCTCCGATATCCCATCTGTCATTCCGACCCGACCATCATCTTCGCCAGACCTCTCCGCATCTTCTTCACCCCTTCGCCCAACCCAGATCGCACATGATCTGGGAATCGAGCTCCTCCATCCATCGCCTCGCCGGAGCTCGCCCATCTCGTCTCCCCGATCACCTTCACCACGCCTAACAGGGTCGAGGCACTTTGCCCTCGACCCGCGAGTTTGCTGGGATACTTTGCAGGTCCATCCAAGCCCATCTGAGGGCTTGGACCACTTGGTCCAGCTGCTCCGCCTCCGCCGACCTCGCCGGACCTCTCCGAGGATCGGTTGGGTCATCGGAGGCCTCCATTAGACGCGGAGGGCCCACAGCTTCCTTCTCCAATCTTCAGCGAGCGCCCAGGAGGGGACCAGCGCCGTCACGAGTCCGGCGAAGCTCGCCGGAGCCCTGTTCGTCCACCACCCTTCTCCGCCGTCCGATTGACCCCCGAGCTCCAGATTCCATCACGATCGTCCATCCGAGGAGCAGCTTCAACCGTCGGATCCATTCGAGGGTCGATCTCCACCGCCGATCCAGCGAAACTCAGCCACTTCTTCCGTCCACCGTTCGATCTGCAACGTGGCAGCACCTGGACCGTTGGATCATAGTCGAGGACCTGATGAATACCCATTCATCACTCTTTATTCTTCTATTTTAGCTACAAAAACCTTTGCAAATGCATGTAGATATGTGTAAATACAAATAATTACCAAAAGCATGCATTGTGTAAAAACCTATAATTAGCATGTTTTTGTGCACAAAATAAAAGAATAAAGAGCAAAAAGAAAAAGAGGGAAATATTTAGAATAAATATTGAGCAACCTAACCCAAGGGAGGGCTCAGCATGGGCCTGACCGCATAAAAGCCAAAGTAGAGGGAGATAGGAGCTCATGTGTGTATACTTCTGTAAATACATAAAATTATATTTTCCTCACCCAAAAATATGTTTGTCCATATTGTGTGTATATTTAGAAACTATTAAAAACAAAATAAAAAGATAAAAAGCAAAAAGATCAAAAATACCCTTCCTTCACCATGTACATAAACCACACCATTGTATTTATTTAACCTTGTAACTAAATTCAATTATTTTCTAAACTTTTTGTAACTATTCTATGTTACATATTGTAAATATATAAAATAACAAGAAACAAAACAAAAATCAAATAAAAATTACAAAATTGAAAATACAAAAATACATTGTATAAATACCATGTATATAAATGTATTCAACCATTTATTTCACCCTTGTGTATAAATAATTAAAATAAAATAAAAATACCTTTTTATTCCATATTTTATGGTGTAAATAAATAAAATACAAAATGAGCATAAAAATACATAAAAATAACAAATAAAAAAATCAAAAATAAAAACTCCATATAGTGTACATATACCTATATATATAGCTACCCTATTTTTATTCCCAAAAATTAATTAAAAATCACCAAAAAAATAGAAAAAAATAAAAGAAAAATATTTCATATTTTGAGTTTTCTTTAATTCGGCCTATTTCTGCCTTAAAATAAATAAACAAAAATTGCATCCACGTGGCCGCTCCTGATTGGTCCACGGGGGACTGTTGACCCCGGTCAACTCCCCCGCGGACTCCTTCCTTTTCTGGAAGGAGCGCGCCACCCCATCTTCTCCGATTTTCCCACGCGTCTCCAGGCTGTCTCCCACGCATATCCCACGCCCGGATTCTTCGCCGTTCATCCCTCTCCCTCGCCGGATCCTTCGCCATCAAATCAACGCCTTCCTTAGCCGTCGGCCCTCAACCCTAATCGATGCTGTCACCTTATATATTCGCACCTCCGCCGCCTCCGCGCCCCATCTTTGGACCATCTCCTTCTTCCCAGTGACCTCCATTGGCACCGCAAGAGTGACAGCGAGCGTTCGCCATTGTTGCAGTGAGGCGAGGAGGCGAATCCTTTGATCCGGCGATCTTCGCCGCCACTGCTCCGCCACCGGCGTCGAGCATCGAGCCTCAGGCCTTGACGCCCTTCGAGGCTACGACCAGGAGCAAGATCAGCTCCAGCACAGTCTACTGCAGCCACCAGGTAACCTTAGCTCCTTCTAATTTCTTCCAATTTCCGATTTCGCCCAAATCGTATCTCCGACGCATTTCTCCGATTCCGGCCACCTCGCGTAACATCTCGACCATCCGACCCGATCATCACCTTCGCAACCCCCTCACGCACCTTCTACGCCCTTTCACTCAACCCAGATCGCACAGGATCTGGGAGTCGAGCTCCACCGTCTCCGCCTCGCCGGAGCTCGTCCGCCCCACAGCACCGTCCACCTTCACCCCGCCTTCTTGGGTCGAGGCATTTTGCCCTCGACCCGCGAAGCTTCTTGACTACTTTGCAGGTCCAAAGGGAGGCGTCTGAGGCTTCCCAACTTCAGGCCAGGAGCTTCGCGCCGCTAGGCCTCGCCGGAGCCCCTCCAGGGCTCGGCTGGGCCATCGGCCATCACCATCAGCTGCGGGAAGTCAACAGGAACGTGTTCCGATCAGTAGAAGCAGCTGAGGAGGACCGGAGTGCACGCAGGAGGCCGGCGAAGTTCGCCGGCGTCGAGTTCTTCCTCCATCTTCCAGAGCCGTCCGATGAAGCCCTCGCTCCAGTTCTGATCGTGTCCGTCCATTCGTCGAGGAGCAGCAACCGTCGATTCATCTGAGGATCTCATCTGGGCCGTTGAGCAGCGAGGTTAAGCCACAACGTCTCTCCGCCGTCCGATCATCCACGTGGCTGCACCTCGACCATTCGATCAGGCCAGCGCTTCCATAGTCAAAGGCGCGTTTGTTCTCCACCGTCAGATCTGCCACGCGTCAACATCGGGCCGTCGATAATAATAAAAGGGGTAAATTTCTCCTAGACCCCTCTGTTTGTTCTATTTCATTTTAGTCCTGTAACTTTTAATTCAAGTTGTTTATTTTCTGGGATATTTGCACCAAGGACCTCGTACTTATTTTTATTTGCATTTATACCCCTGCCAGTAGAGAGCCACGTGCTTCGTCACGTGTTTTGTTGGGATATTTGCATAAGACCCCTTGTAGTTCTGGATGTTATTCATTGAATAAAAAGTTTTGTTTATTTGCAGTTATGCCCCTGTGAGCATTTTATTTGCACATGTGCGAATTATTTTGGGATATTTGCATATAAGCCCCTGGACTTTTGGTACTTGTTACCAATAAGCCCTCGGAACTTATTTTTATTACCATTTGGTCCCTGTGTGCCCCAGGCACGTGCTTGGCACGTGTGTTGCTGGGTATTTTGCACCAGGACCCCAGAACTTTTGGGTATTTGCACTTAGGTCCCTGTGTACAGTGCCCCACCTTTATTTTTGAATAAAATATCAAACGACCTCCAAATCCAATGAAATTTTGACACATGGCTCCTGCCATGGTGTAGGAATTTCTATGTTTTTTGGGGACATTTTTGATTTAATTTATTATTTTTAAAAATTCAAAAAAACCCTATTTTTGCTACTGTTTGACTTTAAAAATACCAAAAAAATATAAAAACATCCCCAAAAATTCTAAAAAAAATTAGGTACTGTTTCTTGCTTGTTGTTTGATTTTCTAGCCAATTTTGGCTATTGTTCATCACTTAAAAACCTTAAAAATTGAAAAACCCCTAAAAACTCATAAAAATTGTAATAAATAAATTAAAAATCCAAAAACAATAATTAGGGTGCCTAAATTTTCCTTATTCTTTCTAGATTATAGGAAAATTACCTTTAGGGCTTTTTGAGATCCAAGAGTATTTTATTTTTGGGTCTTAAGCCTTGCTGGACAGTACCCTCTGTTTTTCGCATTGTTTGATTTTTAATAAATATTTTATCCATTAGAAAAATTCCAAAAATTCACCAAAAACAATAAAAAACTTAAAAAACCTAAAAACCAATTTTCTGGAATTTTTGCATCATTTTTTGTGTGTTTAATAAATTGTTGAAGTCCCCTTGTATTTGCCTTCTTTCATTTTCTCATCTTTTAAAAAAATCTAAAAATTATAAAAACAAATAAAAACCATAAAAAAGACTCTCTTGGATTTCTGACTACATCGTAGGCCGCAAGGCCAATCTGTGCTCCTTGTGTTCGACCCTGGGAGCTATACCAGGTTAATCCTATAGCTAGACCGCTCTATTTTGTGTTTTGATTGATTGATCTCTTTGAGTGGTTCATTTTTCTTGATATTCTCCGTTTTTGTGATTGAGGTCGCAACGACCATTTTCCGACCTTTACCTCGATCGTATTTTCGGGTTATCAGGACCCAGCCCTGGGCGCCACCCCTTTTCAGCCGACCATCTATCCACGTGGCATCCATCCATCAGCTAAACTTAATAAAAGGGTAAATTACCTTAGGCCCCCTCTTAGTTTTTGCTTTATGCTTCAGTCCTGTAAATATTTAGAGTACTTTATTTACGTTGGGATATTTGCACACTGGACCTCATCTTTTAGATTATTTGCATTTATGCCCCTATTTGTGTGAGCCACGTGCGTCGTCACGTGTGTATTTGGTGTAATTGCAAATCTAGCCCTATAGTTCTGGATGTTCATGAATGAATAGAAACTTTTTGATAATTGCATTTATGCCCCTGTGAGCATTGTATTTGCGCATGTGCGTCTTTTGAGTGGGTTATTTGCAACATAACCCTTGGACTTTTTGGTACGAGTTACCAGAAGGTCCTCGGACTTGTTTTTCTTACATATAGGTCCCTGAGTACCTCAAGCACGCGCCACGTGTGTGATTTCTTGGGTATTTTGCACCAGGACCCCCAGAACTTTGGGTATTTGCACTTTGGTCCCTATGCATAGTGCCCCCTTGCTATTTTTGAATAAAATATCAATTCATCTCCAAATTCGATAAAAATTTGACACATGGCTCCTGCCATGTTGTAGGATTTTTGAGAATTTTGGGGGACATTTCTGAGTTTATTTTCTATTTTTAAAAATTCAAAAACTCTCATTTTAGCTACTGTCTAGATTCAAAAATCCTAAAAAAATATAAAAACACCCCCAAAAATTCCATAAAAATTAGGTATTGTTTCTGTTGTGTTGCTTGATTTTCTAGCCAATTTTGGCTATTTTTCATTGAGTAAAAACCCTAAAAATCTAAAAACACCTAAAAACTCATAAAAATCATAATAAATAATTTAAAAACCCAAAAACAATAATTTTGGTGCTCAAATTTCTCTTGTTTTCTCTAGTATACAGGAAAATTACCTCCAGGTCCCTTTGAGATCCTTAGATATTTTATCTTTGGGTTTTGGGCCTGGCTGGACAGCACCTTGCTTTTTTCGCACTGTTTGATTTTTAGAAAATAAAATACACCTTATAAAAATCCCAAAAATTCACCAAAAACACTTAAAAATCAAAAAACATAAAAATAATTTTTCTTGAATTTTTGCTTGATTTTTGATGCTTTAAATAAATTGCTCAAGTGTGCTTGTTCTTGTGTTTTCTTATTTTCGTTACATATTAAAAATCCAAAAAAATTTAAAAACAATTAAAAACCACTAAAAATGTTTTCTCTTCTTCTCTGATTTTTTTGACTACTTCGTAGGCCTTTGGCCAACCCGTGCTCCTTGTGTTCGACCCTGGGTGCTATACCAGGTAAATCTCATAGCAGGACCGCTGATTTTGTGCTTGATTGATTTTACGTATTTCGAGTGGTTCATTTTTTTTGATTGACTTAGTCTGAGTGATTGAGGTCGCAACGACCTATATTTCTGTACCTTTACCTTAGTCACTCGGAGGGTCTCCAGAATGGCGCCGTTGCCGGGGAGCACGGCTTTGTAGTCATTTTTCCATATTGTCTCTCTATATTGTCATTGTTTTCTGACACTCTCTCTTTGATTTTTGTGCGAGGTACTGCGTGGACAACTTGGAGTTTATTTTTGAGGACCCGCATGGGAAGAAGAGCAGGGAGAGGAAGAAGAAGAATTTTATTTTGAGAGAGAACAATATTGTTTGTAATAATTTAGAACTTGGACATTTGTGGACACTTGTAACTTAGCGGGTCTGTTTCGCCGAGTACCGGTGTGCTCGGGGGACCCATTTGGATTTTCGCGGCTTTTTCTGCGGTTTTGATAGCTAGCTGCCTTTTCCGGTGTTTACGCGGTTTTTCTCGAGCCCCTAGATTTAGGAATTTCTCTTGCTTGTGCCGTAATTAGTAGGGTCCCCACACTTAATTGCTTGCCTGATCCTATAGGACGTTAATTGGACCTACTAAAATCATTAATAAAAATAGCCGATTCATTATCTTCCGTGGCCTACGTGCCGTAGCCCGTCCCACAAAGCGCTTCTCCTACCCCCGATTTGTCGGGCAGAGGAGGGACGGGCCAAGACCGGACTCTTTGGCTTGGAGGACCGTGATCGGTTAGACGGTTCTTGCGATAGAAATTTGCTCATCTAGGACTCGGTTTTTCCTCGCTGCACCATTTAGGTAGTTTAATTCTGTCTTTAAATTCTGCGCGGATCACTTGCATGTAGAGTGCTGGAGACAAGGTACGCATTTCTTTCTCTGCATGCATCATTGATTTCTTCGCGCATCGGCTTTTTCGTCTTATCCCTCTGTTTTTGGCTTAATCATCAGGAGAATCGGAAAATTCGTTAGGCCGCTTGTATTTATTTTGAAAAAAAAATTTAAAAAAATTAAAACAAAAAAAGGTGGGACTGGATAACACTATTGACCCTAAAAGACACTCACATTAAAAATTTGTCTTGGGGAGAGCAACCCCCTCCTTGTATGGTTTGGATGCGCGAGAGAGTGACCCGCACCCTAGGTAGAGCCCTCCGGTGCTATTTCTAGCTGACTACCGACTCTTCCGTGCGGGCCAGTCGGTTGGAGTAGCATCGGGTATCCTAACAGGTCACGTAAGCGCTCTGATATTTTGTGTGTTCACCCAATAAAATTGACAAGATAAATTGACCAAGCTTTCACGGTCTTCAGATTGTGTTGCGTTGGTGAACCGGGGGTTTGCTTTGCGATCATATTTTCTCCAGATCCCATCCGCCCAACTTGCCAGAATCAAGATGATGGGTAGACGATCTCTTAGGCAGCCTCTGGCTGCACCGCTTTCAGGCGCGTCTACTTCACCATCTAGGTTGGCCCGTGAGAGTCGAGACCAGCTCTCCCGGGCCGAGTACGATTCCACCCTGTTCTCCCTCGACCCCCCTTTCTTTTGCTACTGAGAGACATGAGCCCGAGGAAGACGAATTGATTTGACAAAACCTGAGTTGGGCTCATCTGATTTTGCAGACGTCACTATGGCCGGAGCCGGCAGTTCAGATGATCACCCCCGACAACCCGAACATTTTGTACTAGACCAGGGGAGCGATCAACTCCACCCTGATCGCATCATTAGAGACAGTTACAGAAGCAGCTACGCGATCAGGGAGCTTTCATGATTGAGATGAGAAGGGAGTTGGAGCGACTCAGAGAAAGAAGAGATCAGAGCGAGCATGAGGACATTCCTGATGCTGATGCAGAGGCAGCAGCCGCAGCAGCGGCTGCCGCAGCGGCAGCCGCCGCCGCAGCGGGACCACCGAGACCGATGCGGGAGTTACACAACCCCGGATCTACACTGATGCACCATTGGGTGTGGTACCTGCTATCGTGGGGGATTTCAAGTTCCCTCCGAACACCCTGCAGATGCTTCCCTCATTTTCACGGACTTGCCACTGAGGAGCCCCACCTCCATCTCCAGGAGTTTTTGATGATCTGCAGCACTGTCCACGACCGTCATGTGGACCAGGATACGATTCGGATGATGGCCTTCCCTTTTTCACTGGCAGATAGAGCAGACGCCTGGCTGAAGCATTTAGGGAAGTTTGTTTACACCTGGGAGCAGTTCCGCATCGAGTACTTGAACAAGTACTATCCACTCGGGCGGACGAATGCAGCGAGGGCCCTGATCGACAACTTCTCCATGCTCCCTAACGAGCAGTTTCACGAGGCATGGGAGAGGTTCAGAGAGCTTCTGGATAGATGCCCACACCACGACATTTTCCAAGCCGAACCTAGTTCAGAGCTTCTTTAGTGGGATGACGCCAGAGCTTCAGGGTCTGGTGAATGCTTCTTGCGGCGGGTCCTACTTTGCCAAGGACCACAACCAAGTCTGGGCCATCTACGAGGAGATGGCCGAAATTACATGGTGATGTCCCAGACTCGGTTGTACACACAGAGATCTCAGCAGCCGCCAGGACCCGTGCAGTACCAGCGGATAGCACGGGTTGATGCAGGTCCATCCAGTTCGTCCACAGTTGCAGCCGCACAGGCAGAGTCGGTCGCTGCGGACATGGGGATTATCAGCGAGAAGTT
Source organism: Ottelia alismoides (assembly GCA_037367405.1). Classification (NCBI taxonomy): domain Eukaryota; kingdom Viridiplantae; phylum Streptophyta; class Magnoliopsida; order Alismatales; family Hydrocharitaceae; genus Ottelia; species Ottelia alismoides. The sequence continues at coordinate 160,453 of JAZKJV010002160.1, forward strand.
GGACCGCATGGAAATAATAGAGAAGAAGCAGTGCCAGGGCATAACTCAGATGGAGCAGATGGCACAAACTCTGAGCGACATGAAGACCCATCTCTTGTGTCTTCAGGAGGCACAGACGGCTTCTCAGCCCCGTCTTCAGTCGCGAGGCGATTCCGGCGGCAGCCGCAGCTCGTCCCAGCGCTCCAGCTCCTTGCAGCAGCCTAGACAAGTTCACCTTGTACAGGCGGAGCCGTACCAGCAGCAGCAGCCCTCTTACCAGTCACCACCATCTCCAGAATTACAGATGGTGGTATATCAGCCGGATCAGCCTCTAGAAGTACTCCCACCAGCCCCTTACGATGAGGAACCGTTGATGGATGTCACGGGATTTGGTATGACCGTCCTCAACCTGGAATCCGACGAGACCATCCCGGATTCAGGTGGGGGAATGGGGGTAACCAGTCCCAACAGCAGCCAGCCGGTCAGGGAGGGCAGTACTCGCAGCAGAGAGATCACCAGCAGCCCCCAGCATACCAGTCACACAGCCATCATCCTTCGTACCTCGTCCCTACCAGCAGCAGGGACAGACTTGAAGACGTGAGCAGCAGGCTCACCAGCAGCAACATCCTTCCTCTTACCCCTCTCAGCCGCAGCAGCACCAGGTCCAGCAGCCTCATTACCAGAGAGGCAACCCGTCAGGCTCCCATGAGAGCCCCGCCTTGGATGATCTAGCCCGCATCTTCACAGAGCAGCAGGCTACATTTAGACGGGAGATGGACGAGTTCCGCCAGGAGATGCGGGACCTGATGAGAGGGAAGGCCGCCATCCCTGCACAGATCGAGCCTAATCCGAATAGCTTGAAGAGGAAGTCTGAGCAGGTAGTTCACACTGAGCCTACCACTCCTAGTGACTTATTTGATGATATGTCGTCGGATCTATTTTGATGCTGATTTTGTTACACTTAGGAGCGGTAGAAGACCAGCAGGCGGTGCCTCATCTGAGAGACAACGCGAGGATCCATCTAGAGTGCCAGATGAGGAAGAGGAGAGCGGTACTGAAGCTGCACATGATGATGACGGTGGTACTGATGCCACCCGAGATGCTGATTCCACCGGTGGTACTGAGGCCGCCGCTTCACCATATCGAGGAGGTGGTACTGACGCCACCAGCAGAGCCGAGCCAGCCCGCGATACTGAGGCCGCAAGACGTCTAGTTGTAGAGCCAGGCTAGAGGTGGTACTAAGGCCACCAATATTCATTCTGATAGAGATGTTGTCTTTCCTCGTATGGATGTATCTCAGGACTCTATTTTGAATAAAGGAAAAGGTTTAGTTTCTTCTGATCCCACTGTGGTGTATGATGTATGTGAGGATCCGATCATCGAACCGTCTAGGCCTATTCCTAGTCCTTCATCTGAGAAGGACCCTGTGATCCCCTTTCCTGGAGCCCTTGAGTTGGGGAAGGGGAAGAAAAGAGAAAAAGATCCAAAAAAGAGAGAGCAGGAGGAGTTCAGCCAGAGCATGATAGACCGATTTCACATCCAGCTGACCCTCCATGAGGCTTTGCAGCACATCCCTCTTCTTCAGCGATCCTTGAGAGACAGGACCACAGTCAGGAGGAAGAAGAGGAACAACACCGCAGAGATTCATGTGTTGACAAAAGCCACGTGTTACGCGATCCAGAACCATCTGCCGACCAAGAGGCCAGATTTAGGAGCCCCGTATGTCAGATGTCAGATTAGTGAGCAAAGGTTCGACCGTACTCTATTAGATAGCGGATCGTCGATCAACCTTCTTCCGGCAACCCTTCTCGACCACTTAGAGTTGGGCACTCTTAGACAGAGCAGGACATACCTTCAGTTTGCTGATCGGTCTGTCAAGAGGCCAAAGGGGTTGTTGCGAGACGTTGTCGTCACGATTCAGGGTTTGCAATTCCCCGTGGACTTCGTAGTGCTGGACATGGAGACCCCTGACTCGTTGACCGATTCCCCCATCATCCTCGGTCGCCCGTTCTTGGCCACAGCCAAAGCGGTAACTGACCATGACAGTGGGAAGGTATTCTTTCGCGTCCAGGGGGAGAGTATACAAATAGAGACGGTTAAGAACCACAGAGCCAGAGATAGATCCCGCTCAGAGGGCAGTACAGATTCAGAACAGCTGACAGATACAGAGCCAGACATACACCAGGACTGTGATTTCGTGATCACAGATGATGAGGCAGCTTGGGCAGATCCTGCAGCACAGACCATCCTCTCATATTCAGATACAGCTGATGCAGAGATGATAGCAGAGGATAGTCTGGAGAGCACAGCCCTGGTTCAGGATACTATTGAGTCAGCAGAGTCGGACCTTGATCGCGACACGATTTTCAGTGATGGTGGTACTAAGGCCACCCTGCTCTACGGTGGTACTGATGCCACCGCAGTTGATACAGATCCCTCGGATTCAGAATCTGATTGGGCAGATTGTGGTGATCAGATGCCAGACCTGGATCCACCTGAGCCTACAGATGAGGAGGAGGTAGAGGCAGAGCAGATCAGAGACAATGCAGAGGACCCGCCTTCTCCAGATCCAGTTTGTGAGAGTTCTTTATCATTTTCCCAGGCAGATTTGGCAGAATTGTCAGCATACACACATCTTCTTCAGAAGCCAGATTTGCCAGCACCCAGCTGTCCAGAGCTAAAGCCGCTCCCTACTTCGCTGAAGTATCGATTCCTTGTGGGAGAGTCTGAGATGTACCCAGTCATCATCTCTGCCGATCTGACTGGAGAACAAGAATCCCGTCTGATGGGGGTTCTTGAAAAGAACCGCAAGGCAATTGGATGGAGCGTAGCAGATCTCCATGGGATTAGTCCCTCGTTGTGCTCCCACCATATCTATCTCGAGGAAGGGGCAAAGCCGTCGCATGAGTTCCAGCGGCGACTGAACCCCAACCTAAGAGAGGTTGTCATGAAGGAAATATCAAAATGGTGGAGTGCAGATTTTATTTATCCCATTTCCGACTCCAAGTGGGTTAGCCCCTTGCATGTGGTGCCCAAGAAGACGGGCATCACGACTGTGATCAGTGAGTCGGGAGAGGAGATTGCTACACGAGTACCCACCTCTTGGCGGGTCTGCGTTGACTACAGGAGACTCAACCAGGCCACCAAGAAGGACCATTTCCCCCTGCCTTTTATTGATCAGATCATAGAGAGACTGGCAGGGAAGAGCCATTATTGCTTCCTGGATGGGTACTCGGGCTACAATCAGGTGGCCATCGCTCCTGAGGATCAGGAGAAGACCACCTTTACCTGTCCCTTCGGTACATACGCCTTTCGACGCATGCCATTTGGGCTATGCAACGCCCCTGCGACTTTTCAGAGATGCATGCTGTCGATCTTTTCGGACATGGTAGGGGAGTGTTTGGAGGTCTTCATGGACGACTTCTCGGTTTACGGCGACGGATTCGATTCCTGTCTTGACTACCTAGACCGAGTGCTCCAGCGATGTATTGCTACCCGCTTGGTTCTGTCTTGGGAGAAGAGTCACTTCATGGTGACTCAAGGGACGGTGCTTGGCCACATCATCTCCAACAGGGGCATGGAGGTTGATCCGACCAAGGTTGACGTCATTAGAAAACTCGCACCACCGTCCAATTTGAAGCAGCTACGGTCATTTCTGGGGCACGTTGGTTTTTATAGGAGATTCATTCATGATTTCAGCAAGATTGCCCGACCGTTGACTGACCTCTTGACGAAAGACACCGAGTTCCTTGTCGATGACAAGTGTCTTTCGTCCTTTGAGACTCTCCAGCAGTGTGTTATTGAGGCTCCTGTCCTTCAGCCACCCGATTGGTCTCTCCCATTCGAGATCATGACGGACGCCTCTGATTTTGCCGTAGGGGCCGTGCTAGGACAGAGGAGGGACGGAGTTCCATTCGCTATTCACTACGCTAGCCGAACATTGGATCCCGCCCAGCGAAACTACACGGTCACAGAGAAGGAGATGCTAGCTGTAGTTTTCGCCCTAGATTAGTTCAGATCGTATATCATTGGATCTAGAGTAACTTTGTATACTGACCACACCGCCATCAGGTACCTCATGTCAAAGAAGGATGCCAAGGCCAGACTTACTAGATGGATCCTTCTACTCCAGGAGTTCGACATTGAGATCAAGGATAAGCCTGGAGTCAAGAATGTGGTGGCGGATCATCTTTCCCGACTAGAGCAGCCTGAGGATTCTGAGCAGATTGATCCTATTCGAGATACCTTCCCAGATGAGGCGATCCTTGCTATCGCCTCACTCCCGTGGTATGCCGATATTGTGAACTTTCTCGTTGCTGGGAAAGTCCCACAAGATTGGCCCAGGCAGAGGCTTGAGACCTTCCTTGCGAAGGCCAAGTCCTACCACTGGGAGGATCCCATCCTTTACCACGAAGGAGGGGATAGCGTCTGGCGTCGGTGTATTCCTCAGGAGGAGCATCATAGTGTCCTCACTTACTGCCACAAGCTTGAGGCAGGAGGACATCATTCTGGGAGGAGAACGGCACAGAAAGTGCTCCAATCCGGCTTGTGGTGGCCTACACTCTTCAAGGACTCTGATGAGTTCGTGAAGAGGTGTACTGACTGTCAGAGGATGGGCACTTGTGGACAGCGTGATATGATGCCGATGCAGCCCATTCACTTCTGTGAGGTTTTTGACGCATGGGGCATCGATTTCATGGGTCCATTCCCTAAGAGTCAGGGATTTGAGTACATTCTGTTGGCCGTAGATTATGTTAGTCGTTGGGTTGAGGCTATCCCCGCCCGAGTCGCTGATGCGAGGACAGTTTGCAGATTTTTGAGGAAGCACATCATCATGCGGTTCGGGGTTCCACGAGTTCTGATTTCTGATGGGGGGTCTCATTTCGTCAACGACCAGGTAAAGGCACTTGCCAGTGAGTTCAGTATAGACCATCGAGTAGCTACGCCATACCATCCACAGACGAATGGTCTAGCCGAGATTTCGAACAGGGAGATCAAGACTATATTGCAGAAAGTCGTCCGCCCCGACCGAAAGGATTGGTCCCAACTTTTGGACTCGGTCTTGTGGGCATATAGGACGTCTTTCAAGACACCATTAGGCACATCTCCTTTTCGCCTCGTGTATGGCAAGCCATGCCATTTACCTGTTGAGCTGAGACACAAGTCACTTTGGGCAGTTACAGATATTCTTATGGATCCAGATGGTGTAGGAGACCAGAGGAGGGCAGAGTTAGCCGCCTTGGAAGAGCTTAGAGATACAGCTTTCTCAAACAGCCTACATTATAAGGAGAAAGTGAAGGAGTGGCATGATTCTCATATCAACCACAAGCATTTTGAGATTGGACAGAGAGTATGGTTGTTTGATGCAAGGCTACGATTATTTCCAGGGAATCTACAGAGCAAATGGAAGGGACCTTACTTGGTCAGAAAGGTACACGATAACGGTAGCATTGATATATCTGAGTTATCTTCTGAGAGTACCTTTCGAGTGAACGGCCAACGGCTCAAGCCATTTCTAGATCATGAGCCGCGGGACGTTATTGTTGCCCCGATTCATTTTGCGTGAGATGTGGTCTCTTGACTCACATCTTTTGCATCTCACGCCTGATTTCCACTATTCCTCCGCCTGTATAGATCCAGTTGTCCATATCATTCTATTCTTTAGTCCCACATCCCTTTTCTCATCCTGTGATTATGCTATACTTAGGGTGTACTTTACCCTAAGTATAGGGGGGATTGTCGGACCTGCGAGTATTCTTTTCATTCTTTCTGCTCCTGTTTTTGCTGCCTATACTTAGGGATATTTTACCCTAAGTATAGGGGGGGCAGACTCTGTATCTTCTTCACTCGGATTTCCCTTTATGGACAGCTTTCTATACTTAGGATTAGTTAATCCTAAGTATAGGGGGAAACCACCGAGTCCCTCTTATTCTATTCATTTATTCATTTCTGTACTTATCCATTCCTTTTCACTTCCCTATACCAAGCACGAGTTATGTCTTCTTCATCGCTCTTGACTCTGAGGACATCGTTCGAGCTAAGTATAGGGGGGTGCGTATATATTTCATATATACTTTAGCCATAACTCGTACTTTGTGTGAGTGTGTTAATAAAATGGCTAAAAATCACAAAATTTAAAAAAAAAATTGAAAAAAAAAATTTTCATACACACAAACATTCTTTTATTTGCACATAAATAGCTAGTGTACAAAGTATTTTGGTAAAAATATTTTCAAAAACTTTTTGTGTAAAGCTTGTGTAAATATTTTCTTATCAAAATTATGTATATCGTACAAAATTTTTCCAAAATGATTTGAAACAAAAAGTTTGCAAAAATCTTGTGTAAATGTTTGTAAATACTTTTGCAAAACTTGCACTTCATGCATCATCCATCCATTTTTCAAAAATTTTGCACGATTGTAAAATATTTGTAAATAGCATCTTTTGTACATATGTAAATAGTTTTTCTGGATGATAGTTGACATTTAAACTATGCCTGGAAATTAAATTGAGAAATGGAGCTTGACTAAGATCTTAATCCACTTAACTTTAAGAGGAACCTTATAGGGCTTAGATTTAAGGCTTTTCAGGTCCATGGTGACTTAATTCTTTGAGTCCACTAGGCTATGAGCATATGTCATCTTAATGAGCCTAAGTAGAGCACTTAACAACACACGCATGACTCTCAGAGACAATGGCTTGACTTGCACCAGCACCTTACACATAGCTCTTCACGGATGAGGTGGTGAGGAGACAGTTTTCCTCGGCTTGGGGTAGCATATGAGGGTAGTACTTCTAGGCGGAACCTCTCTTCTTCTTATAGTGAAGGAAGTGCACCTCAACTTGGTCTAGTGGTGATGAAGGCTAAAGACAGAAGCCGTGGGTTGCAATAAAGATTCAAAAGAGGGATAGTCTACTGGCTCAAGAGGAAAATTTCTTATATATGCTGCACCATGTAGATATGTTGTACAGAAGCACTTGAAAAAAAGAAAAAAAAATATATGCAAAAATGCAAAAAGAACTCCAAAAAAAAAATTTGGTGGGTCGGATTAAAAATTTAATAACCCCACCGGAGTATAAAGCAAAAGCTTATGGTATCATGTCACATCTCATGAAGCTTGCAGCGGGAGACTTGGCTACACTGGCTGAGCTTCCAAAAGTCTATACTTCTTCCCCCTCTTCTTGAGCCGGTTGCACTTGAACTTAGAAGGGAATACCCCGCTTCTCGAGGAAAGAGTTGCTAGACAGAGGCATTAGAGTTACCAGGTTGGGGGAGGTTGTTTCTTTGTTACTTCTGAGGTGAGGAGCTACTATCACTTACACTGCATGGAAAGATTCATGGTCATTAGAGTTTGTGTATGTAGACTTGTTCTGATCTGGATTATTGAGGAGTCTTGTCCATAGATTGATGGAACTTAGAGGCTGTTGAGTTTTAAGTTTAAGTCTAAATAAGGTTCCGACACATTGATAATCTAAAGATCTAATTGAGCTCCATATTTCAATCTGATAAAAGGCAAGTTTACTAATCAGCCTTGATCCATGTACATTCCTCTCTTTTTCTTTTTCTTTCTTTCTTTTTCACTTCTTTTTCAAATAAGTGTTTGCTAAGGGACTAGCAAAGTTAAGCATAGGGGGTGATGAATACCCATTCATCACTCTTTATTCTTATATTTTAGCTACAAAAACCTTTGCAAATACATGTAGATATTTGTAAATAGAAATAATTACCAAAATCATGCATTTTGTAAAAAGTAATAATTAGCATGTTTTTGTGCACAAATATAAGAATAAAGAGACAAAAGAAAAAGAGAGAAAATATTTGGAATAAATATTGAGCGACCTAATCCCAAGGGAGGGCCCAGCCTGGGCCTGACCGCATAAAAGCCAAAGTAGAGGGAGATAAGGGCTCATTTTGTAAATATTTATGTAAATAAAATACAAATATTTTCCTCACAAAAAGAGACTCAAAAAGATCAAAAATACCCTTCCTTCACCATGTACATGAATCACACCTAGGTATTTATTTAACCTTGTAAATAAATTAACTTATTCTCCAAACTTTTTGTAAATAGTTTATGTTACATATTGTAAATAAATAAAAATTAAAGCAAAACAAAAAAAAATGAAAAATAAAAATACAAATACATTGTACATATACCATGTATATAGGTGTACATATATATTTATATTTTTTCATATAAATAAATAATTAAAATAAAATAAAAACATCATTTTGTTCCTAATTTTATGATGTAAATAAATAAAATATAAAATAGGTATAAAAATACATAAAAATAACAAATAAAAAAATTCAAAAATTTAAAATCTAAATAGTGTACATATACCTATATATATAGCTACCCTATTTTTATTTCCAAAAACTAATTAAAAATCACCAAAAAATAGAAAAAAATAAAAGAAAAATATTTCATGTTTTAAGTTTTTCTTAATTCGGCCATTTTCTACCTTAAAATAAATAAACAAAAAAAATTAATAAATGGCAGCTCCTGATTGGTCCACGGGGGATTGTTGACCCCGGTCAACTCCCCCGCGGACTCTTTCCTTTTTGAGAAGACGCGCGCCGCCCCGCCTTCGCCATTTTCTCCACGCGCCTCCAGCCTGTCGCCCACGCAAACCCCGCGCCCGGATCCTTCGCCGATCATCCGACATCCTCGCCAGATCCTTCGCCGTGAGATCCACGCCTTCCATAGCCGTCGCCTCCCAACCCTAATCGAGCCTGCAGCTATATATAGAACCACCTCTGCCGCCTCCGCGCCCTATCTTTGGCTCTTCCCCTTCTTCCCAGTGAACTCCAGAGGCACCGCGAGAGTGACAGCAAGCGATCGCCCCTGTTGCAGCGAGGTGGGGAGGCGAAACCACTGATCCGGCGTTCTTCGCCGCCGTTGCTCCGCCACCAGCGTGAGCACCGAGCCTCGGGCCGAGACGACCCTTGAGGCTACGACCAGGAGCACCCCCTGCTCTTCCCCAGTCTCTCCGACCACCCAGGTAGATCCCTTAGGCCGTAGATTAGCGTAGATTTCGATTCTTAGCTTACTGGTAGCGTAGCTTCGCCGCCGTCGCCAGCCACCTCCGATATCCCATCTGTCATTCCGACCCGACCATCATCTTCGCCAGACCTCTCCGCATCTTCTTCACCCCTTCGCCCAACCCAGATCGCACAGGATCTGGGAATCGAGCTCCTCTGTCCATCGCCTCGCCGGAGCTCGCCCATCTCGTCTCCCCCATCACCTTCACCACGCCTAACAGGGTCGAGGCACTTTGCCCTCGACCCGCGAGTTTGCTGGGATACTTTGCAGGTCCATCCAAGCCCATCTGAGGGCTTGGACCACTTGGTCCAGCTGCTCCGCCTCCGCCGACCTCGCCGGACCTCTCCGAGGATCGGTTGGGTCATCAGAGGCCTCCATTAGACGCGGAGGGCCCACAGCTTCCTTCTCCAATCTTCAGCGAGCGCCCAGGAGGGGACCAGCGCCGTCACGAGTCCGGCGAAGCTCGCCGGAGCCCTGTTCGTCCACCACCCTTCTCCGTCGTCCGATTGACCCCCGAGCTCCAGATTCCATCACGATCGTCCATCCGAGGAGCAGCTTCAACCGTCGGATCCATTCGAGGGTCGATCTCCACCGCCGATCCAGCGAAGCTCAGCCACTTCTTCCGTCCACCGTTCGATCTGCAACGTGGCAGCACCTGGACCGTTGGATCATAGTCGAGGACCCAGCCCTGGGCGCCACCCCTTTTCAGCCGACCATCTATCCACGTGGCGTCCATCCATCGGCTAAACTTAATAAAGGGGTAAATTACCTTAGGCCCCCTCTTAGTTTTTGCTTTATGCTTCAGTCCTGTAAATATTTAGAGTACTTTATTTACGTTGGGATATTTGCACACTGGACCTCATCTTTTAGATTATTTGCATTTATGCCCCTGTTTGTGTGAGCCACATGCGTCGTCACGTGTGTATTTGGTGTAATTGCAAATCTAGCCCTGTAGTTCTGGATGTTCATGAATGAATATAAACTTTTTGATAATTGCATTTATGCCCCTGTGAGCATTGTATTTGCGCATGTGCGTCTTTTGAGTGGGTTATTTGCAACATAGCCCTTGGACTTTTTGGTACGAGTTACCAGAAGGTCCTCGGACCTGTTTTTCTTACATATAGGTCCCTGAGTGCCTCAAGCACGCGCCACGTGCGTGATTTCTTGGGTATTTTGCACCAGGACCCCCAGAACTTTGGGTATTTGCACTTTGGTCCCTGTGCATAGTGCCCCCTTGCTATTTTTGAATAAAATATCAATTCATCTCCAAATTCGATAAAAATTTGACACATGGCTCCTGCCATGTTGTAGGATTTTTGAGAATTTTGGGGGACATTTCTGAGTTTATTTTCTATTTTTAAAAATTCAAAAACTCTTATTTTAGCTACTGTCTAGATTCAAAAATCCCAAAAAAATATAAAAACACCCCCAAAAATTCCATAAAAATTAGGTGTTGTTTCTGTTGTGTTACTTGATTTTCTAGCCAATTTGGGCTATTTTTCATTGAGTAAAATCCCTAAAAATCTAAAAACACCTCAAAACGCATAAAAATCATAATAAATAATTTAAAAACCCAAAAACAATAATTTTGGTGCTCAAATTTCCCTTGTTTTCTCTAGTATACAGGAAAATTACCTCCAGGTCCCTTTGAGATCCTTAGATATTTTATCTTTGGGTTTTGGGCCTGGCTGGACAGCACCTTGCTTTTTTCGCACTGTTTGATTTTTAGAAAATAAAATACACCTTATAAAAATCCCAAAAATTCACCAAAAACACTTAAAAATCAAAAAAACATAAAAACAATTTTTCTTGAATTTTTGCTTGATTTTTGATGCTTTAAATAAATTGCTCAAGTGTGCTTGTTCTTGTGTTTTCTTATTTTCGTTACATATTAAAAATCCAAAAAAAATTAAAAACCACTAAAAATGTTTTCTCTTCTTCTCTGATTTTTTTTGACTACTTCGTAGGCCTTTGGCCAACCCGTGCTCCTTGTGTTCGACCCTGGGTGCTATACTAGGTAAATCTCATAGCAGGACCGCTGATTTTGTGCTTGATTGATTTTACGTATTTCGAGTGGTTCATTTTTTTTTATTGACTTAGTCTGAGTGATTGAGGTCGCAACGACCTATATTTCTGTACCTTTACCTTAGTCACTCGGAGGGTCATCAGCAACCCATTGCTCAAGGACAAGATCAAAGGCCAAAGATTTCGGCTCGAGTTTATGCTCTTACCACTGGGAATGATGCTGCTAAGGAAGGCAAGGTCGTCGAAGGTACCCTTCTTATTGCTAATTTGCATGCAAAGATTCTTTTTGATACTGGTGCTACACATAGCTTTATTTCTGATGCACTAGTAAAAAAAGCATGGATGCCAAACCAAAACGTTTAGATATTGATTTGATAGTTATCACACCTACTGAGGGAAGTGTGAAAGCATTGGAGTATATTCAAGATGCTTCATTGATAATTGAGGGTCATGAGCTGCCTAGTGACCTCATTGTCATGAAGATGACAGATTTCGATATTATCCTTGGAATGGATTGACTTTCCCGATATCATTGTATTATTGATTGCTATAAGAAAAGAGTGATAGTTGCAAACCATCAGTTCCCTGGGATCGTTATTAGAGGGCATGGTGCAACCTCTGAGCGGTGCATTATTTCTGCCACGAAGGCACATCGCATGATCTTGAAATGGCGAGAAGCCTATCTTACCAGTATTATCAGGGTTGAGCCATCAACCGTATCTTTACCTGATCTCGACGTTGTTCGAGAGTTTCCTGATGTTTTTCCAGAAGAATTGCCTGGACCCCCACCTCAGCGGGAGATTGATTTCACTATTGAGCTGGTTCCTGGAACGGTACCAATATCCAAGGCACCATATCGTATGGCTCTTGCTGAACTGGCTGAATTAAAGAAGCAACTTGAAGAGTTGCTTGACTTGGGATTTATCAGGCCCAGTGTCTCACCATGGGGTGCACCTGTTTTATTTGTTAGAAAGAAGGATGGATCTCTCCGCTTATGCATTGATTATCGAATGCTGAATCAGGTGACTGTGAAGAATAAATATCTGTTACCACGGATAGATGATTTATTTGATCAGCTCCAATCAGCAAAGATCTTCTCGAAGATTGATTTGCGATCCGGCTATCATCAATTGAGGATTCGAGAAGAAGATATCTCGAAGACCGCTTTCCGAACACGCTATGGGGCATTATGAATTTTGTGTGATGCCGTTCGGATTGACTAATGCTCCTGCCGCTTTTATGGATCTTATGAATCGGATCTTTCGACCATTCTTAGATCACTTCGTCATTGTTTTTGTTGATGATATTCTTGTGTATTCTCAGAGTGTTGAACTACATGAAAAGCACTTGAGAATCGTATTGGAGACGCTGAGACAGAATCAACTTTATGCTAAATTCTCCAAATGTGAATTCTGATTGGAAAATGTCATGTTCCTTGAGCACATTATTTCCAAGGATGGGATTTCTGTAGATCCAGCCAAGGTTGAGGCAGTCGCAGAATGGAAGCAACCGCAGAGCGTGACAGAAATTAGAAGCTTTCTTGGTTTAGCAGGATACTATCGTAGATTCATTCGTGATTTCTCTAAGATTTCACTTCCTCTTACCGAATTGACTAGAAAAGGAACCAAGTTTGAATGGTCTTCTGCATGTGAGCGCAACTTCCAAGAATTGAAGAGAAGGTTGATCACTGCTCCTGTCTTTACTTTACCTTCTGATTGTGGAGGTTTTGTCATCTACACTAATGCATCCCTGAATGGCTTGGGTTGTGTGTTGATGCAGAATGAAAAAGTTGTAGCTTATGCTTCAAGGCAGCTAAAGATTCATGAAAGGAATTATCCTACAGATGATCTAGAACTTGCTGCTGTGGTGTTTGCTTTAAAGATTTGGCGTCACTACCTTTATGGTGAATAATTTGAGGTATTCTCTGATCATAAAAGCCTCAAATACATATTTTCTCAAAAAGATTTGAATATACGTCAAAGGAGATGGATGGAATTTCTTAAAGACTATGATTTCTCTATTGCTTACCATCCAGGAAAAGCAAATGTTGTAGCAGATGCCTTGAGCCGAAAAGGCTATGCGATAACTGCGAGTTTGATGATTAAAAAGTGGAAGTTGATTGATGATTTTGTTTCTTGGAGTCCTTTCAAGGAAGGTGACAAGATTACCTTATCTAGCATCCAGATACATTCTGAAATAGTGGAGAAAGTATTGAGAGCTCAAAAGGAAGATCCCGAGTACCATGTTTTAGCTGAAAAGAGTCAAGGAGAGAGTTCAGAATTTTTCATTGCTCCAGATGGCGGCATCAGATTCAGGAATCGCTTATGGGTTCCTTCGCAAGCAGAGTTGAAGCATGAGATTCTAGATGAAGCCCATCGCTCCCGATATACTGTACATCCGGGAAGTACAAAAATGTATAAGGATCTCCAACAGAATTTTTGGTGGAAAAATATGAAGAAGGAAATTGCAGAATTCATTTCTCGTTGTTTGGTGTGTCAGCAGATCAAAGCTGAACATCAAAGACCAGCTGGACTTTTGGAGCAATTAGAGGTTCCGGAATGGAAATGGGAACACATCACTATGGACTTTGTGATGGGTCTTCCAAAGACCGATGCAACTAATTATGATTCCATATGGGTGATCGTGGATAGATTGACGAAATCTGCCCATTTCCTGCCAATGAAGAAAAAGGAGTCAGTTGCGAGCTTAGCAAATTTATACATGAACAATATTGTGAAGCTTCATGGTATACCTGTCTCTATTGTCTCTGATCGAGATCCAAGATTTACCGGAAGATTTTGGAAAAAAACTTCAGGAAGCATTCGGTACAAAGCTGAAGTTTAGTACCGCATTCCATCCTCAGACAGATGGTCAATCTGAAAGAACCATTCAGGTTCTCGAGGATATGCTTAGGGCATGTTCTTTGGATTATGCTCGAAGTTGGGATGAGAATCTTCCGCTTATTGAGTTTGCCTATAACAACAGTTATCAGGCTAGCATTGGAATGGCTCCGTATGAAGCTCTCTACGGGAGACCATGTAGATCTCCTCTTTGTTGGAGCGAGGTTGGTGAAAGAAGATTGCTCGGACCGGAACTTGTGCAAAAGTGTGCTGATAAGATCGACTTGATTAAAAAGCGGCTATTGATAGCTCAAAGCAGACAAAAGAGCTATGCGGATAACCGTCGCAGAGAACTAGAATTTGCGGTTGGTGATCATGTTTTTCTCAAAATTTCTCCAACACGTGGTGTATTGAGATTTGGACGAAAGGGAAAACTTAGTCCCAGATACATTGGTCTTTTTGAGATATTGGATAGAGTAGGCGAGGTAGCCTACCGCATTGCATTGCCACCTCAGTATTCGCACATCCACAACGTCTTCCATGTCTCCATGTTGCGAAAATATATTCATGATCCATCTCATCATATTCATTATGAGCCTGTCGAAGTTCATAAAAATTTATCGTATGAAGAGCGCCCTTCACACATTGTTGATCGCCAAGAACACCAACTACGAAGAAAGTCTATTAAGATGGTAAAGGTTGCTTGGCATAATCACTCAGATAGAGAAGCCACATGGGAATTTGAAGATGAAGTTCGAGAGAAATATCCTGAATTGCTAGGTATGTCTATTAAATTTCGAGGATGAAATTTCTTATAAGGGGGGTAGAGTTGTAATATTCGTTTTTTAAGGGGTAGTTGTGAAAAAAAACTAAATAGAGGAAATAAATAAAATGTTATATAAGGTATATTATATGTAAATATATATATGAAACGGCCATTGCCGTTGGAAATTGGAAACAAAATATAATATAAATTTATTGAAAGAAAAATCAGATGATATCACATAGGATTAAAAAAAACAAAAAAAACCAAAAACATTGAATGGCTGAAACGGCATAGCCGTTCAAAGAGAAAAAAATAAATAAAAACGGCATAATGACGTATTGTTAAAAAGAAGAAACAAAAATTTATATAAATTACAATCGTGCAAAAGCAAGATAATGATAAAAAAAAGTGAAAACGTTGCAACCGAAAAAAAACAGAAGAGTGAATCTGGGGGGATTATCCACCGGGATTATCCGCATATATTGAACTCTTTAAGTATATATATAAAAATCCCAATCAAACGTGATTGAAAACGACGAAGCATTCACGCTATAAAGAGAGGAAGAACGTTCTTTTTTCTGTACTTTCCAGAACTCTTAATCGTCTTAGGCAAGACCGGGGTTGCTATAGGAAATTCGACCACTGCAAGCTTTGGATCGGGCACGCCTGCTGCGACGAAGCAAAATTTATCACCGAGAGTTGGTAGATTCGTCGACAAATAGGGTGAATCCATAGTTTCTTTTGTTTATCAAGTCATTATCAATTGAAGAGTTGTCACCAGTCTCTCGCATTCTCGTTAATGGAACTTTTTATTTCAAAAACTTAGAGCCGAAATTCTGCATAACAATGATCACGTTAGTATTGTTTTTATAACGTGAATACATATCGGGCCCGGTTATAATCCATATATAGTTTAGGGGTACACATGTAAAGAAAAATAGTCATAATAACAAAGTTACCATCCGCGATGATAAAACGACCTGTAATATATTAAATTTTTCAATCTGTGATCTATGAATTGAATAACAAAATAATAAAATAATGTAGGACTAATAAAAATTCAGATGATCAATGTTTTAAAAAAATGTACCGATTAAAAATCTGGGTAATAGGATAAGATGTAATATGACTTGTACCTGGTATTAAAATAATTTCTTTTGTTAGGTGGTAACTAATTTCCGTGAACGGAGTACCTTAGGATCTATTCATATAAATTTCAAGCAAGGTATGTATATTAATCTATGTTTCATACCATTGTCATTTATACCCCACATTTGATTTTATTAGTTGTTGCAATGGAGCTTTTATGATATTTCGTTAAACTTCTTTGATTATATCTCTCTGTTACAATTTTATGTAATTAGGTGCCAAGTTGATATTTAGCCATAATGCTTATTCTTGGATTAGTTGTTAAATGTAAAGAGTTAGATACATTATTGCCTTTTGATATATAGGTTAAAATGTATTTTTTATTCAAATATTTTATTGGAAAATTAATTATTGTTTTTGACACCATCATTGTGAGGAAGTAGACATTGTTCATTGTTTGCCCATTAGAGGCTTTGACCTGGCCGGGTGCCGCGCGGACGGTTAATTCCGCCAATTGACCGTTGTAGGCGGGTAATCCTACACTACTTCCGAACAATTTACCGCTACGACGGTTGACTCAGTACTGATGTCCATTGTATTGGGGTTTGGATATGAGGCCTCGTACTGATATTTATTTTAGTTTAAAAATTTTTGATTTAAGGGAACGGGGTGGCTTCTATCCAAGCTTGGGCTGCCCGGTGTCGGCAGATTGGATTGATATATATATTTGATATGGATTTTGATATTATGGTCACAAAATTTGTGATATTCAAGGAAATTGATTGAATTGTCATTGTTATCCCACAATGAGGGGCATACAGAAAAAAGTCTTTTATAGTTCATTGTTTATTTATTGATTTATAGTCCTTATTATATAGAATTGTTATCGTAATTTTTTTACTCATTGTATATGGTTATGATGGTATGTCTCATAAATTATTGGTGCATACTTAGTCAAATTCGTTTGACTAATATTGATTTTTAACCTTTCAGCTTAGAGGAAAGCGGGAGGGTTGTCCATCGGCTGGATTGAAGAGTCTTTGATATTTTCTATCCTCTTAAGTCATTGTACGGATAGACTTATTTAATTTTATCGTGTAATTCAGACTTGATGAGTCTTTATTTATTGGTTAAGTTCCTTTATTCTTCCATTATGTATGGCACTCTGAAAGTTATTAATGGATTATTGAGTTTTGTCTCGCTCCTGGACTCGAAAAAAAATATTTTCATTGTTTTGGGATGCTTCCGCAATGTTTCCTATGTTTCGAGGTCCGGGACGTGACAACGTGGTATCAGAGCCAAATGGAAGATTAGAGGAATATTATCCAATTTTAGGATGACTTATACTATTTATAGATTATAATTGGAATAGCTGACTAATTGATCTTCGCTATTCGTGGATGTTGACTGTAACCGTAAGCGGAGTTGTCGCTACATGGATTTGGCAGCTCATAATGCCAAATTAATGAAGATGGTCGAGGATCTCTCCCAGCTGATTCGTGATCAAGCTGATCACCATCAGAGCAAGGACAGGGATCAGAGACGTCGCGAGAGGCGTCTTGAAAAAGAAAGGCGTCTTCGTGAGGAGCGGCGTGATAATGTCACCTTTGAGAGATTCTTAAAGGTGAACCCGCCTAGCTTTGATGGTATAGTGGATGCTGAGGTAGTAGACCGATGGCTGGAGGAGACAGAAAAATTATTTGATGCAATCAGATGTCCGGATCATAGCAAAGTCTCCTTCGCTACTCATCAACTGAAAGGTCCTTCTAAAGACTGGTGGACCAGTTGCCAGTTGCGGAAGTTTGAAAAAGGAGAGATTATTCTATGGGATGAGTTTGTTAAACTCTTCCGAGAGCACTATATTCCGATGCACTTGCAGTTGATCAAGGACAAGAGTTTATTAACCTGAAGGAGGGAGATCTGAATGTTGCTGAGTATAATAACAAGTTTCATCGTTTATTGAAGTATGCTCCCCACCTTTGTCCTGACGAGTATCGGATGACTAAGAAGTTCATTGAGGGACTTCACACTGCTTTAAGATCGAAGGTTCTTTCCAGCATGCCGAAGACTATGGAGGATGCTCTAGCTAGCGCCACAACTATGGAACGAGATTTCTTGCGAAGAAAGGAGGAGAAGCCGTGCAATGATCGGAATAATCGATTTGGGAGGAACAAAAATTTCAAAAATTCTCAGAAGCAGAAGCAAGCCTCTACGCCGGGGCAAAACAGCAGAATTCCTGAATGCTCTGTCTGTCATCGTTTCCATCCTGGAGAATGCTATCCCAAGATTAGTCAGTGTCTGAACTGTGAAGAGAAAGGATACTTTGTTCGTGATTGTCCGAAGCCTATGAAGCAACCCGTTGCTCAAGGACAAGATCAAAGGCCAAAGATTTCGGCTCGAGTTTATGCTCTTACCAATGGGAATGATGCTGCTAAGGAAGGCAAGGTCGTCGAAGATACCCTTCTTATTGCTAATTTGCATGCAAAGATTCTTTTTGATACTGGTGCTACACATAGCTTTATTTCTGATGCACTTGTAAAAAAAGCATGGATGCCAAACCAAAACGTTTAGATATTGATTTGATAGTTATCACACCTACTGAGGGAAGTGTGAAAGCATTGGAGGATATTCAAGATGCTCCATTGATAATTGAGGGTCATGAGCTGCCTAGTGACCTCATTGTCATGAAGATGACCGATTTCGATATTATCCTTGGGATGGATTGACTTTCCCGATATCATTGTATTATTGATTGCTATAAGAAAAGAGTGATAGTTGCAAACCATCAGTTCCCTGGGATCGTTATTAGAGGGCATGGTGCAACCTCTGAGCGGTGCATTATTTCTGCCATGAAGGCACATCGCATGATCTTGAAATGGCGAGAAGCCTATCCTACCAGTATTATCAGGGTTGAGCCATCAACCGTATCTTTACCTGATCTCGACGTTGTTCGAGAGTTTCCTGATGTTTTTCCAGAAGAATTGCCTGGAACCCCACCTCAGCGGGAGATTGATTTCACTATTGAGCTGGTTCCTGGAACGGTACCAATATCCAAGGCACCATATTGTATAGCTCTTGCTGAACTGGCTGAATTAAAGAAGCAACTTGAAGAGTTGCTTCACTTGGGATTTATCAGGCCCAGTGTGTCACCATGGGGTGCACCTGTTTTATTTGTTAGAAAGAAGGATGGATCTCTCCGCTTATGCATTGATTATCGAATGCTGAATCAGGTGACTGTGAAGAATAAATATCCGTTACCACGGATA
Source organism: Ottelia alismoides (assembly GCA_037367405.1). Taxonomy (NCBI): domain Eukaryota; kingdom Viridiplantae; phylum Streptophyta; class Magnoliopsida; order Alismatales; family Hydrocharitaceae; genus Ottelia; species Ottelia alismoides. The sequence continues at coordinate 179,465 of JAZKJV010002160.1, forward strand.
GATGATTTATTTGATCAGCTCCAATCAGCAAAGATCTTCTCGAAGATTGATTTGCGATCCAGCTATCATCAATTGAGGATTCGAGAAGAAGATATCTCGAAAACCGCTTTCCGAACACGCTATGGGGTATTATGAATTTTGTGTGATGCCATACGGATTGACTAATGCTCCTGCCGCTTTTATGGATCTTATGAATCGGATCTTTCGATCATTCTTAGATCACTTCCTCATTGTTTTTGTTGATGATATTCTTGTGTATTCTCAGAGTGTTGAACTACATGAAAAGCACTTGAGAATCGTATTGGAGACGCTGAAGCAGAATCAACTTTATGATAAATTCTCTAAATGTGAATTCTGATTGGAAAATATCATGTTCCTTGAGCACATTATTTCCAAGGATGGGATTTCTGTAGATCCAACCAAGGTTGAGGCAGTCGCAGAATGGAAGCAACCGCAGAGCGTGACAGAAATTAGAAGCTTTCTTGGTTTAGCAGGATACTATCGTAGATTCATTCGTGATTTCTCTAAGATTTCACTTCCTCTTACCGAATTGACTAGAAAAGGAACCAAGTTTGAATGGTCTTCTACATGTGAGCGCAACTTCCAAGAATTGAAGAGAAGGTTGATCACTGCTCCTGTCTTTACTTTACCTTCTGATTGTGGAGGTTTTGTCATCTACACTAATGCATCCCTGAATGGCTTGGGTTGTGTGTTGATGCAGAATGAAAAAGTTGTAGCTTATGCTTCAAGGCAGCTAAAGATTCATGAAAGGAATTATCCTACAGATGATCTAGAACTTGCTGCTGTGGTGTTTGCTTTAAAGATTTGGCGTCACTACCTTTATGGTGAATAATTTGAGGTATTCTCTGATCATAAAAGCCTCAAATACATATTTTCTCAAAAAGATTTGAATATACGTCAAAGGAGATGGATGGAATTTCTTAAAGACTATGATTTCTCTATTGCTTACCATCCAGGTAAAGCAAATGTTGTAGCAGATGCCTTGAGCCGAAAAGGCTATGCGATAACTGCGAGTTTGATGATTAAAAAGTGGAAGTTGATTGATGATTTTGTTTCTTGGAGTCCTTTCAAGGAAGGTGACAAGATTACCTTATCTAGCATCAAGATACATTCTGAAATAGTGGAGAAAGTATTGAGAGCTCAAAAGGAAGATCCCGAGTACCATGTTTTAGCTGAAAAGAGTCAAGGAGAGAGTTCAGAATTTTTCATTGCTCCAAATGGCGGCATCAGATTCAGGAATCGCTTATGGGTTCCTTCGCAAGCAGAGTTGAAGCATGAGATTCTAGATGAAGCTCATCGCTCCCGATATACTGTACATCCGGGAAGTACAAAATTGTATAAGGATCTCCAACAGAATTTTTGGTGGAAAAATATGAAGAAGGAAATTGCAGAATTCATTTCTCGTTGTTTGGTGTGTCAGCGGATCAAAGCTGAACATCAAAGACCAGCTGGACTTTGGAGCAATTAGAGGTTCCGGAATGGAAATGGGAACACATCACTATGGACTTTGTGATGGGTCTTCCAAAGACCGATGCAACTAATTATGATTCCATATGGGTGATCGTGGATAGATTGACGAAATCTGCCCATTTCCTGCCAATGAAGAAAAAGGAGTCAGTTGCGAGCTTAGCAAATTTATACATGAACAATATTGTGAAGCTTCATGGTATACCTGTCTCTATTGTCTCTGATCGAGATCCAAGATTTACCGGGAGATTTTGGAAAAAAACTTCAGGAAGCATTCGGTACAAAGCTGAAGTTTAGTACCGCATTCCATCCTTAGACAGATGGTCAATCTGAAAGAACCATTCAGGTTCTCGAGGATATGCTTAGGGCATGTTCTTTGGATTATGCTCGAAGTTGGGATGAGAATCTTCCGCTTATTGAGTTTGCCTATAACAACAGTTATCAGGCTAGCATTGGAATGGCTCCGTATGAAGCTCTCTACGGGAGACCATGTAGATCTCCTCTTTGTTGGAGCGAGGTTGGTGAAAGAAGATTGCTCGGACCGGAACTTGTGCAAAAGTGTGCTGATAAGATCGACTTGATTAAAAAGCGGCTATTGATAGCTCAAAGCAGACAAAAGAGCTATGCGGATAACCGTCGCAGAGAACTAGAATTTGCGGTTGGTGATCATGTTTTTCTCAAAATTTCTCCAACTCGTGGTGTATTGAGATTTGGACGAAAGGGAAAACTTAGTCCCAGATACATTGGTCCTTTTGAGATATTGGATAGAGTAGGCGAGGTAGCCTACCGCATTGCATTGCCACCTCAGTATTCGCACATCCACAACGTCTTCCATGTCTCCATGTTGCGAAAATATATTCATGATCCATCTCATCATATTCATTATGAGCCTGTCGAAGTTCATAAAAATTTATCGTATGAAGAGCGCCCTTCACACATTGTTGATCGCCAAGAACACCAACTACGAAGAAAGTCTATTAAGATGGTAAATGTTGCTTGGCATAATCACTCAGATAGAGAAGCCACATGGGAACTTGAAGATGAAGTTCGAGAGAAATATCCTGAATTGCTAGGTATGTCTATTAAATTTCGAGGACGAAATTTCTTATAAGGGGGTAGAGTTGTAATATTCATTTTTTAAGGGGTAGTTGTGAAAAAAAATTAAATAGAGGAAATAAATAAAATGTTATATAAGGTATATTATATGTAAATATATATATGAAACGGCCATTGCCGTTGGAAATTGGAAACAAAATATAATATAAATTTATTGAAAGAAAAATCAGATGATATCACATAGGATTAAAAAAAACAAAAAAAACCAAAAACATTGAATGGCTGAAACGGCATAGCCGTTCAAAGAGAAAAAAATAAATAAAAACGGCATAATGACGTATTGTTAAAAAGAAGAAACAAAAATTTATATAAATTACAATCGTGCAAAAGCAAGATAATGATAAAAAAAAGTGAAAACGTTGCAACCGAAAAAAAACAGAAGAGTGAATCTGGGGGGATTATCCACCGGGATTATCCGCAGATATTGAACTCTTTAAGTATATATATAAAAATCCCAATCAAACGTGATTGAAAACGACGAAGCATTCACGCTATAAAGAGAGGAAGAGCGTTCTTTTTTCTGTACTTTCCAGAACTCTTAATCGTCTTAGGCAAGACGGGGGTTGCTATAGGAAATTCGACCACTGCAAGCTTTGGATCGGGCACGCCTGCTGCGACGAAGCAAAATTTATCACCGAGAGTTGGTAGATTCGTCGACAAATAGGGTGAATCCATAGTTTCTTTTGTTTATCAAGTCATTATCAATTGAAGAGTTGTCACCAGTCTCTCGCATTCTCGTTAATGGAACTTTTTATTTCAAAAACTTAGAGCCGAAATTCTGCATAACAATGATCACGTTAGTATTGTTTTTATAACGTGAATACATATCGGGCCCGGTTATAATCCATATATAGTTTAGGGGTACACATGTAAAGAAAAATAGTCATAATAACAAAGTTACCATCCGCGATGATAAAACGACCTGTAATATATTAAATTTTTCAATCTGTGATCTATGAATTGAATAACAAAATAATAAAATAATGTAGGACTAATAAAAATTCAGATGATCAATGTTTTAAAAAAATGTACCGATTAAAAATCTGGGTAATAGGATAAGATGTAATATGACTTGTACCTGGTATTAAAATAATTTCTTTTGTTAGGTGGTAACTAATTTCCGTGAACGGAGTACCTTAGGATCTATTCATATAAATTTCAAGCAAGGTATGTATATTAATCTATGTTTCATACCATTGTCATTTATACCCCACATTTGATTTTATTAGTTGTTGCAATGGAGCTTTTATGATATTTCGTTAAACTTCTTTGATTATATCTCTCTGTTACAATTTTATGTAATTAGGTGCCAAGTTGATATTTAGCCATAATGCTTATTCTTGGATTAGTTGTTAAATGTAAAGAGTTAGATACATTATTGCCTTTTGATATATAGGTTAAAATGTATTTTTTATTCAAATATTTTATTGGAAAATTAATTATTGTTTTTGACACCATCATTGTGAGGAAGTAGACATTGTTCATTGTTTGCCCATTAGAGGCTTTGACCTGGTCGGGTGCCGCGCGGACGGTTAATTCCGCCAATTGACCGTTGTAGGCGGGTAATCCTACACTACTTCCGAACAATTTACCGCTACGACGGTTGACTCAGTACTGATGTCCATTGTATTGGGGTTTGGATATGAGGCCTCGTACTGATATTTATTTTAGTTTAAAAATTTTTGATTTAAGGGAACGGGGTGGCTTCTATCCAAGCTTGGGCTGCCCGGTGTCGGCAGATTGGATTGATATATATATTTGATATGGATTTTGATATTATGGTCACAAAATTTGTGATATTCAAGGAAATTGATTGAATTGTCATTGTTATCCCACAATGAGGGGCATACAGAAAAAAGTCTTTTATAGTTCATTGTTTATTTATTGATTTATAGTCCTTATTATATAGAATTGTTATCGTAATTTTTTTACTCATTGTATATGGTTATGATGGTATGTCTCATAAATTATTGGTGCATACTTAGTCAAATTCGTTTGACTAATATTGATTTTTAACCTTTCAGCTTAGAGGAAAGCGGGAGGGTTGTCCATCGGCTGGATTGAAGAGTCTTTGATATTTTCTATCCTCTTAAGTCATTGTACGGATAGACTTATTAAATTTTATCGTGTAATTCAGACTTAATGAGTCTTTATTTATTGGTTAAGTTCCTTTATTCTTCCATTATGTATGGCACTCTGAAAGTTATTAATGGATTATTGAGTTTTGTCTCGCTCCTGGACTCGAAAAAAAATATTTTCATTGTTTTGGGATGCTTCCGCAATGTTTCCTATGTTTCGAGGTCCGGGACGTGACAACGTGGTATCAGAGCCAAATGGAAGATTAGAGGAATATTATCCAATTTTAGGATGACTTATACTATTTATAGATTATAATTGGAATAGCTGACTAATTGATCTTCGCTATTCGTGGATGTTGACTGTAACCGTAAGCGGAGTTGTCGCTACATGGATTTGGCAGCTCATAATGCCAAATTAATGAAGATGGTCGAGGATCTCTCCCAGCTGATTCGTGATCAAGCTGATCACCATCAGAGCAAGGACAGGGATCAGAGACGTCGCGAGAGGCGTCTTGAAAAAGAAAGGTGTCTTCGTGAGGAGCGGCGTGATAATGTCACCTTTGAGAGATTCTTAAAGGTGAACCCGCCTAGCTTTGATGGTATAGTGGATGCTGAGGTAGTAGACCGATGGCTGGAGGAGACAGAAAAATTATTTGATGCAATCAGATGTCCGGATCATAGCAAAGTCTCCTTCGCTACTCATCAACTGAAAGGTCCTTCTAAAGACTGGTGGACCAGTTGCCAGTTGCGGAAGTTTGAAAAAGGAGAGATTATTCTATGGGATGAGTTTGTTAAACTCTTCCGAGAGCACTATATTCCGATGCACTTGCAGTTGATCAAGGACAAGAGTTTATTAACCTGAAGGAGGGAGATCTGAATGTTGCTGAGTATAATAACAAGTTTCATCGTTTATTGAAGTATGCTCCCCACCTTTGTCCTGACGAGTATCGGATGACTAAGAAGTTCATTGAGGGACTTCACACTGCTTTAAGATCGAAGGTTCTTTCCAGCATGCCGAAGACTATGGAGGATGCTCTAGCTAGCGCCACAACTATGGAACGAGATTTCTTGCGAAGAAAGGAGGAGAAGCCGTGCAATGATCGGAATAATCGATTCGGGAGGAACAAAAATTTCAAAAATTCTCAGAAGCAGAAGCAAGCCTCTACGCCGGGGCAAAACAGCAGAATTCCTGAATGCTCTTTCTGTCATCGTTTCCATCCTGGAGAATGCTATCCCAAGATTAGCCAGTGTCTGAACTGTGAAGAGAAAGGATACTTTGTTCGTGATTGTCCGAAGCCTATGAAGCAACCCGTTGCTCAAGGACAAGATCAAAGGCCAAAGATTTCGGCTCGAGTTTATGCTCTTACCAATGGGAATGATGCTGCTAAGGAAGGCAAGGTCGTCGAAGATACCCTTCTTATTGCTAATTTGCATGCAAAGATTCTTTTTGATACTGGTGCTACACATAGCTTTATTTCTGATGCACTTGTAAAAAAAGCATGGATGCCAAACCAAAACGTTTAGATATTGATTTGATAGTTATCACACCTACTGAGGGAAGTGTGAAAGCATTGGAGTATATTCAAGATGCTCCATTGATAATTGAGGGTCATGAGCTGCCTAGTGACCTCATTGTCATGAAGATGACCGATTTCGATATTATCCTTGGGATGGATTGACTTTCCCGATATCATTGTATTATTGATTGCTATAAGAAAAGAGTGATAGTTGCAAACCATCAGTTCCCTGGGATCGTTATTAGAGGGCATGGTGCAACCTCTGAGCGGTGCATTATTTCTGCCATGAAGGCACATCGCATGATCTTGAAATGGCGAGAAGCCTATCCTACCAGTATTATCAGGGTTGAGCCATCAACCGTATCTTTACCTGATCTCGACGTTGTTCGAGAGTTTCCTGATGTTTTTCCAGAAGAATTGCCTGGAACCCCACCTCAGCGGGAGATTGATTTCACTATTGAGCTGGTTCCTGGAACGGTACCAATATCCAAGGCACCATATTGTATAGCTCTTGCTGAACTGGCTGAATTAAAGAAGCAACTTGAAGAGTTGCTTCACTTGGGATTTATCAGGCCCAGTGTGTCACCATGGGGTGCACCTGTTTTATTTGTTAGAAAGAAGGATGGATCTCTCCGCTTATGCATTGATTATCGAATGCTGAATCAGGTGACTGTGAAGAATAAATATCCGTTACCACGGATAGATGATTTATTTGATCAGCTCCAATCAGCAAAGATCTTCTCGAAGATTGATTTGCGATCCGGCTATCATCAATTGAGGATTCGAGAAGAAGATATCTCGAAAACCGCTTTCCGAACACGCTATGGGGTATTATGAATTTTGTGTGATGCCATACGGATTGACTAATGCTCCTGCCGCTTTTATGGATCTTATGAATCGGATCTTTCGACCATTCTTAGATCACTTCCTCATTGTTTTTGTTGATGATATTCTTGTGTATTCTCAGAGTGTTGAACTACATGAAAAGCACTTGAGAATCGTATTGGAGACGCTGAAGCAGAATCAACTTTATGCTAAATTCTCTAAATGTGAATTCTGATTGGAAAATATCATGTTCCTTGAGCACATTATTTCCAAGGATGGGATTTCTGTAGATCCAGCCAAGGTTGAGGCAGTCGCAGAATGGAAGCAACCGCAGAGCGTGACAGAAATTAGAAGCTTTCTTGGTTTAGCAGGATACTATCGTAGATTCATTCGTGATTTCTCTAAGATTTCACTTCCTCTTACCGAATTGACTAGAAAAGGAACCAAGTTTGAATGGTCTTCTACATGTGAGCGCAACTTCCAAGAATTGAAGAGAAGGTTGATCACTGCTCCTGTCTTTACTTTACCTTCTGATTGTGGAGGTTTTGTCATCTACACTAATGCATCCCTGAATGGCTTGGGTTGTGTGTTGATGCAGAATGAAAAAGTTGTAGCTTATGCTTCAAGGCAGCTAAAGATTCATGAAAGGAATTATCCTACAGATGATCTAGAACTTGCTGCTGTGGTGTTTGCTTTAAAGATTTGGCGTCACTACCTTTATGGTGAATAATTTGAGGTATTCTCTGATCATAAAAGCCTCAAATACATATTTTCTCAAAAAGATTTGAATATACGTCAAAGGAGATGGATGGAATTTCTTAAAGACTATGATTTCTCTATTGCTTACCATCCAGGTAAAGCAAATGTTGTAGCAGATGCCTTGAGCCGAAAAGGCTATGCGATAACTGCGAGTTTGATGATTAAAAAGTGGAAGTTGATTGATGATTTTGTTTCTTGGAGTCCTTTCAAGGAAGGTGACAAGATTACCTTATCTAGCATCCAGATACATTCTGAAATAGTGGAGAAAGTATTGAGAGCTCAAAAGGAAGATCCCGAGTACCATGTTTTAGCTGAAAAGAGTCAAGGAGAGAGTTCAAAATTTTTCATTGCTCCAAATGGCGGCATCAGATTCAGGAATCGCTTATGGGTTCCTTCGCAAGCAGAGTTGAAGCATGAGATTCTAGATGAAGCTCATCGCTCCCGATATACTGTACATCCGGGAAGTACAAAATTGTATAAGGATCTCCAACAGAATTTTTGGTGGAAAAATATGAAGAAGGAAATTGCAGAATTCATTTCTCGTTGTTTGGTGTGTCAGCGGATCAAAGCTGAACATCAAAGACCAGCTGGACTTTGGAGCAATTAGAGGTTCCGGAATGGAAATGGGAACACATCACTATGGACTTTGTGATGGGTCTTCCAAAGACCGATGCAACTAATTATGATTCCATATGGGTGATCGTGGATAGATTGACGAAATCTGCCCATTTCCTGCCAATGAAGAAAAAGGAGTCAGTTGCGAGCTTAGCAAATTTATACATGAACAATATTGTGAAGCTTCATGGTATACCTGTCTCTATTGTCTCTGATCGAGATCCAAGATTTACCGGGAGATTTTGGAAAAAAACTTCAGGAAGCATTCGGTACAAAGCTGAAGTTTAGTACCGCATTCCATCCTTAGACAGATGGTCAATCTGAAAGAACCATTCAGGTTCTCGAGGATATGCTTAGGGCATGTTCTTTGGATTATGCTCGAAGTTGGGATGAGAATCTTCCGCTTATTGAGTTTGCCTATAACAACAGTTATCAGGCTAGCATTGGAATGGCTCCGTATGAAGCTCTCTACGGGAGACCATGTAGATCTCCTCTTTGTTGGAGCGAGGTTGGTGAAAGAAGATTGCTCGGACCGGAACTTGTGCAAAAGTGTGCTGATAAGATCGACTTGATTAAAAAGCGGCTATTGATAGCTCAAAGCAGACAAAAGAGCTATGCGGATAACCGTCGCAGAGAACTAGAATTTGCGGTTGGTGATCATGTTTTTCTCAAAATTTCTCCAACTCGTGGTGTATTGAGATTTGGACGAAAGGGAAAACTTAGTCCCAGATACATTGGTCCTTTTGAGATATTGGATAGAGTAGGCGAGGTAGCCTACCGCATTGCATTGCCACCTCAGTATTCGCACATCCACAACGTCTTCCATGTCTCCATGTTGCGAAAATATATTCATGATCCATCTCATCATATTCATTATGAGCCTGTCGAAGTTCATAAAAATTTATCGTATGAAGAGCGCCCTTCACACATTGTTGATCGCCAAGAACACCAACTACGAAGAAAGTCTATTAAGATGGTAAATGTTGCTTGGCATAATCACTCAGATAGAGAAGCCACATGGGAACTTGAAGATGAAGTTCGAGAGAAATATCCTGAATTGCTAGGTATGTCTATTAAATTTCGAGGACGAAATTTCTTATAAGGGGGTAGAGTTGTAATATTCATTTTTTAAGGGGTAGTTGTGAAAAAAATTAAATAGAGGAAATAAATAAAATGTTATATAAGGTATATTATATATAAATATATATATATATGAAACGGCCATTGCCGTTGGAAATTGGAAACAAAATATAATATAAATTTATTGAAAGAAAAATCAGATGATATCACATAGGATTAAAAAAAACCAAAAACATTGAATGGCTGAAACGGCATAGCCGTTCAAAGAGAAAAAAATAAATAAAAACGGCATAATGACGTATTGTTAAAAAGAAGAAACAAAAATTTATATAAATTACAATCGTGCAAAAGCAAGATAATGATAAAAAAAAGTGAAAACGTTGCAACCGAAAAAAAAACAGAAGAGCGAATCTGGGGGGATTATCCACCGGGATTATCCGCAGATATTGGACACTTTAAGTATATATATAAAAATCCCAATCAAACGTGATTGAAAACGATGGAGCATTCACGCTATAAAGAGAGGAAGAGCGTTCTTTTTTCTCTACTTTCCAGAACTCTTAATCGTCTTAGGCAAGACTGGGGTTGCTATAGGAAATTCGACCACTGCAAGCTTTGGATCGGGCAAGCCTGCTGCGACGAAGCAAAATTTATCACCGAGAGTTGGTAGATTCGTCGACAAATAGGGTGAATCCATAGTTTCTTTTGTTTACCAAGTCATTATCAATTGAAGAGTTGTCACCAGTCTCTCGCATTCTCGTTAATGGAACTTTTTATTTCAAAAACTTAGAGCCGAAATTCTGCATAACAATGATCATGTTAGTATTGTTTTTATAACGTGAATACATATCGGGCCCTGTTATAATCCATATATAGTTTAGGGGTACACATGTAAAGAAAAATAGTCACAATAACAAAGTTACCATCCGCGATGATAAAACGACCTGTAATATATTAAAATTTTCAATCTGTGATCTATGAATTGAATAACAAAATAATAAAATAATGTGGGACTAGTAAAAATTTAGATGATCAATGTTTTAAAAAAATGTACCGATTAAAAATCTGGGTAATAGGATAAGATGTAATATGGCTTGTACCTGGTATTAAAATAATTTCTTTTGTTAGGTGGTAACTAATTTCCGCGAACGGAGTACCTTAGGATCTATTCATATAAATTTCAAGCAAGGTATGTACATTAATCTATGTTTCATACCATTGTCATTTATACCCCACATTTGATTTTATTAGTTGTTGCAATGGAGCTTTTATGATATTTCGTTAAACTTCTTTGATTATATCTCTCTGTTACAATTTTATGTAATTAGGTGCCAAGTTGATATTTAGCCATAATGCTTATTCTTGGATTAGTTGTTAAATGTAAAGAGTTAGATACATTATTGCCGTTTGATATATAGGTTAAAATGTATTTTTTATTCAAATATTTTATTGGAAAATTAATTATTGTTTTTGACACCATCATTGTGAGGAAGTAGACATTGTTCATTGTTTGCCCATTAGAGGCTTTGACCTGGCCGGGTGCCGCGCGGACGGTTAATTTCGCCAATTGACCGTTGTAGGCGGGTAATTCTACACTACTTCCGAACAATTTACCGCTACGGCGGTTGACTCAGTACTAATGTCTATTGTATTGGGGTTTGGATAGGAGGCCTCGTACTGATATTTGTTTTAGTTTAAAAATTTTTGATTTAAGGGAACGGGGTGGCTTCTATCCAAGCTTGGGCTGCCCGGTGTCGGCAGATGGGATTGATATATATATTTGATATGGATTTTGATATTATGGTCACAAAATTTGTGATATTCAAGGAAATTGATTGAATTGTCATTGTTATCCCACAATGAGGGGCATACAGGAAAAAGTCTTTTATAGTTCATTGTTTATTTATTGATTTATAGTCCTTATTATATAGAATTGTTATCGTAATTTTTTTAATCATTGTATATGGTTATGATGGTATGTCTCATAAATTATTGGTGCATACTTAGTCAAATTCGTTTGACTAATATTGATTTTTAACCTTTCATCTTAGAGGAAAGCGGGAGGGTTGTCCATCGGCTGGATTGAAGAGTCTTTGATATTTTCTATCCTCTTAAGTCATTGTACGGATAGACTTATTTAATTTTATCGTGTAATTCAGACTTGATGAGTCTTTATTTATTGGTTAAGTTCCTTTATTCTTCCATTATGTATGGAACTCTGAAAGTTATTAATGGATTATTGAGTTTTGTCTCGCTCCTGGACTCGAAAAAAAATAGTTTCATTATTTTGGGATGCTTCCGCAATGTTTCTCATGTTTCGAGGTCCGGAACGTGACACGTACCACCACGTCAGCCAAAGGGTCCTCCACCATACCCCTTGTTCTGTCGGCATCCTCATCTCCTTCCCCAGCTGATCATGCATCAGACCGGTGCGTCTGTACGAATTCCACAATGACCACTCCATCATAAATAACATATTAATCAATTTCGAAATGAAATTCCACTGTTCAAACCTCGACAAAGCAATGTGCTCAAGTATGCGTCGTTGTACATCCGGGAACTTCTTACTGTCGGCTTTGATTTCCTGAATTCCGAGATAGTTATCCCTAATGTGTTCCTCCACGATTACTTTCACATCTATCTTCTCAACGACGACAGGTAACGAGATTTAGGACCATTAGGACTCATGGGGATCCTGGCGACTTCAAAAAGGAGACCAGGGAGGGAGAGGAGGCGATTCCAACGGGTGCGCTTACGCTATCACAGAGGGGGAGGTCGGAGGCGAAGGAGAGTCTAGAGCCTCAGGAGCGCGGCGCTAGCGGCTCCTTCGAGGCAGATATCCTCCACGGCGGAGGAGATGATCGCGTCCATGGGTAGAGGAGGGGATTTCAGGGGGGGCCAAGCATTGTGGGTTTTTGTGGTTGTAGAGGCCATTGGAGCATTAAAAGGGACGGACATTGGACGTGAAGTTGGTGGTGGTCTCTTTGGCAGCCTGCTGGCGCTCCTCCTTTGCAGCTCGCTCAAGGTGGAAATGAGGGAGAGAAAGAGAAGGCGTGATTTGCAAATAAGATGGAACATTAAGGATAATTTTATCTTTTTAATAGAAACCGTCAAATATAACGGACATATCAAACAGAACATAACATAGGGTTATGTAAGAGTTAAAACATTATTAAGAATTTCTCATGTAATTCATGATTATCGAGAGTTCCTGGGGTAATTACGAAACTACTCATGGTTATGAGTATAAATATCCCTATATATATGAAACAATGGGGCTGTCCCTGCTCCATTTTTCCGCATTTTTTTTATTTTTTTAAAATATCACCATCTATATATCCCTCCAATATGTCATTCAAATTTTGTCAGAAGCATATACTATTAAGCCCTCCATCTAGAACAAGTAATTTTAACAGTCTAAAGATTGTTGTAATCGACCTGTTCTAGATTGAGGGTGTTTCTGACGAAGTTCGAATGACATATATGAGTGTTGTATAGATGAATACACATGATGATATTTTGCACAAAACAAAAAAATGCGCAAAAATAGGGCAGGGGTAGCTCCATTGAACCTATACATACATATATATATATATATATATATATATATATGTGTATATATAGAGAGATGGTTGATTCCGTGAGAGCCAAAGATTGTAAGAGTATGAGAGCAGTGAGTCTGGACCACCAGATTCTTCTTATCTCTCTCATCCTCCAATCAACCAGAAGAGAGATGACATAATCTAGTTGTCCTGATTCATTGCTCTCATGCTCTCACAGTTTTTAGCTCTCACATGATAGTCTCAGTTATCAATATGTTGTTTAAGTGGGTAGAGACTAGTCTTTCTAATCGTTTTTCGTGGTGATGTGGATGGAATGAGTTGGGAATTCTGTTGCTCTTGCCATATTATCTCACAAGACGCTTGAAGAAAAGAGTGACCATCGGGCCCTTCCTCCCATAGACCACGGATAATTAGAAAAAACAGTCCATACATACATACATACATACATACATACACACACACACACACACACACACACACACACATATATATATATATACACGAGTGATCCTGTGAGAGGAAAAAGTTGTGAGAGCATGAGAGGAGTGATTCTAGATTCTATTTTCTCTCTCCTGCTCTTCTCTCTCATGGTTGAATCTAGTAGTGACATATTAATGTAGGAGATACACAAGTGTTGCCATCATCCTCGTCTACACACCAATGCTTCGTTGACAAACCTGTGCTGCCATCATCCTCATCCTCTTCTTCCTCCCCCTCACCGCTATCAACACACCAAAATGACGTCTCCACATGCCAAAATAATTAGGGTTTCTAATTTTGAATAAACAATTAAGGTGACATATTAATGGATGAGATAATTGAGGTGGTTAGCTACTATACTTAGATAATGTATAAAGATCAAAATGGGTGTTTGCTTAATTTATAAATAATATTAGCATACCATTAATAACAACCGTAAGATTAATTACGGAGGATTGAGATTGTTGATCTTCTTTATGGATGGAAGGACCATACCTTATTGGAAAAATGTCACGTGTCTGTTTAAACGAGACACCGTATAAGCTACCTACGATGTGATCAACAACAAAAAAAAATCATATTATGCTCTTCCATCAAACAAGCAAATAAAAGGATTTTTTTATCTCGGGATGTCTTATAATATTTCCGCAGATTCTTTTTGAACGAGAACAAAAGAAAATGTTGTTCACTAGTTGAGGAGAGCCTCCAATCAATGTATACCATTTGTTGTACGTGCAAATCTGGACGGATCTTTAATCAATAAGATTGGTGGCCTTTCAATATCTGAATATATTGTTTTGTTCTACCCTCCAAAGAATTACCTATTTAAACAAAACGAATAATGGTATGCAATTCACCTCCAAGAATACCATGAACTCAAAGCTGGAAAAAATGATATTTAAATAATAAATATAATTAGGGTTGAGCATTGGGCCGTGCCAGCCCGACCCGGTCCGAAACCCGACCCATGTAGCCCGGCCCGAACCCAAGCCCGCAAAGAATTGGGCCGGGCTTTGGGCCTTAATTCAAGCCCAAATGTATATTCGGGCCGGGTTCGGGCCTGATAGGGCCCCAACCCGAAAGCCCGATAACCCGTCCCGATAGCTCAGCCCGTTTCAAGGGCCCAAACTGCTCGGCCCATTAGCTTGACCCATTACTTATGCATATGAATGATAATAGAATTTAGATGGATACTAAATTCTAAACATATTAATTTAGTAAAGTTAACAACTATCATTGTTATATATACCATCATGATAATAATTTACCATGTTAACAAACATATATTATAAACAACTATATTACATTAGTAATATGTTTGTCATGTTTAGAGCATGTTGTTGTACATAGAAAATTCGTATCATGGACATGATTCATTAATATTATCAATGTGTAAAACATATTTGCATGTGTAAAGAATACTCATTTTTGTTGGGGATGGGTGGTGCATTTGTAAGATAAAAACAAGCTCAATATGTCCCGGAGTTTCAATTTGGGCCGGCCCGGCCCGAACCCATCCCATAATGTTTGGGTTGGGCTTGGGCTTAGGCCTAGATTTTGAAAAATAAAAGGAGTCTAGGCCTGGCCCATTAGCTCGTATACTATATTGGGCTTGGGCCGGGCCAAGCCGAACCCGGCCCGGACCCGGCCCATGCTCAACCCTAAATATAATTAACATCGAACACTTGGATACACAGTACATCCCATTGAACACATGCATTTAAATTTACTATCATTATACGCATTGATATCACACATAATGTCGGTTTCATGAATTCCGTATTTGACATTCAAATTATTATTTTTCATATTTGCATTTCGCAATCTATCTCATATTGAAAGATGGAATTCAAGGTGACATCAACATCAACACAATGGCTGATCTAAAGGGAGCGATGCAAAAGAGCATTCAGAGATATCTCTCGCTCGCTCACTAAAATCTCTCAAAAGGATACATTATTTTCCGAACACCTTCAGGGAGCATAAAAGCTAAAATTTATCGGTACATAAAGCAATATCCGTTATTCATTCCTTGTGATAGGATTTTTTAAAACCATCTCGCAAAAAAACTGAAAACCAGTACTGCTACAGCAGTCCCTGCTGTAGTTTAAACTACAACAAAGGATCTGCTCGCTATGCAGCCATGTATTTTAGATAAAAATAATAATTAAGCTCGGATCCATTTTTGTTTGTACATAGAAGCTTTATTTTATAATCACCCATCATTTTATGACCACAAGATATTGTGCCTGTATGAACTGCTAAATCAAGAATCAGAAAGGTTTTAATATTGCAAATTTTCTTTTTAATTTTTAAAATATGTTAAATAATATAATAATATAGATAATATATATACTATATAAGATACATATATAAATAATATTTTTTTGTATTTTTAAACAAATCAAATAATATAAAAATAAAAGGTATAAAATATTTTTGTATTTTTGTAGTTTTCCTCTATATTTGATAATTTTTGTGGTATCTGCCTAATTTTGTGGATATTTAAACTTAAAATACTCAAAACAGTGAATATATAAAATATTAGGACTTGTTTAGGGTTTTAAAAATATCCATATTCTTAAAATAAACCTTAAAATATTTTTAATATATACTATGTATAAGAAGTAATATTAAAAAATAGAAAGATATATTTTTGGGTATTGAGATGTCTTGGGAACCTATAATCCAGGTAATCTTGCTGATTTCTCAGGATCATAGATCCATGTTTGGAGTTGTTTATTTAGTCCATATTAGTTCCTTAAACCATAGGGTTAAGTAACCATCTCTTTCTCTCTTCCTTAAACAGGTGGGCAGGAACTGCACTTACAAAGACCTGAGATATAAAGCGGCATAAAACCAACAGTTCCAATGAATAACACAACTCAACGATAACATATATGTTGTAAACACATGAACCGCAGATCACAATGGAATTGCTTCCTTATTGTTACATAAATAATATCGTAAACACTAGATTGCATGCATGACTTATATGCGAGCAGATAATACATCATCACCGGCAACGGGGAAGTGTGATCCGACAAGCAGAAGCAATCCTTCTCACGACGGCGAGGCTGACTATCCTGTTGTACCTAGGATCGCTTAAGTAGAAGCAGAAGCAACCAAGCTGAGACCTGCCGGCAGCGCAACATTGAGGGGTAGGAGGACTTCCCCTCGTAGCTGATGGGAGGCATGCGTAAAGAGAAGAAGGGTTGCACTGCGCGTTCACCACAGTGAGGATGAGGGCGAGGAGGAGGAGAGAGGAGGACAAGTGATAATGCTTCATGTTGAGAATGGGGATAAGAGGCGAATTAAGTGTTGAGAGGCTCTTGCTTGGGGTGTATGGGGGTGAGGGAATGCTCCCTTTTATGGGCATTTCATGTGGTGTTTGTTAAAAAGTCTTACTCAAATTTGTTGTTGAACAATCTTTTCGAATGGGCGAGAATGGATGCACGAGCGAACCAAAATGTAACAACTGAATTAGAATGATTCCTACGCTTGTACCCTTACACGTGTATTCTTGGTTTTTTATTACTTCATTATAACTATTACTAGGATGTTACCCGCGCTTCACGGCGGAAGTAATGTTTACTAAAATGAAATAATTGAAATAAAAGGATAGTAATGGTAATTAACCGAATATTCAAAATTAAGCTCATTTTTCAGTACTAAAGTTTCAATTGTTAAGTTGTAAAAAAGATATCTATACGTAAAATGTTTGTTAAGACCTAATGAGAGACTATTTGTGTTTGAGGAAACGGATCCTATGTGGTAGGGAGGATAGCAATAGATGTGTTGTAATCCTCTCTAGGTTATTTTTTATGATTTTGATTTCAAAATCTAATTTTATAGATTGAATTTTAGTTTAATCTTCTATCTATCCTCCAAATTTCGTCCAAATCCGACCTTATTTCGTCCAAATCCGACCTTATTTGCTATTTTATCTTACTGATCAAGCATTCAGATCTTTTTAGATTATGATCGAATGTTTGACCATTAAGATAAAATAGCAAATAAGATCAGATTTGGACGAAATTTGAAGGATAAATAGAGAATTAAACTAAAATTCAATATAAAAGGTTAGATTTTAAAATCAAAATCATGAAAATAATCTAGAGCTGCTAAATAAAAATTTTAAAAACTAAATAAAATCCATAATGTGAGAATAAAATCCATCAAACATCTAAGTTTGTCAAAATACAATGCTAGAATATTCTGGAGGAATATTAACAATGATATCCTATATAAACGACTTTCAATTAATTCAACAAAGACCAACACGTTCCTGGAGACCCCCATACCTGAACCTGAATAATAACGTGGCAATTTATGCCACTACAGTTAATTTACTGCCATAATATTTGTTCAACGACTCAAAGAGTCTGATATTAATGGATACACAATAATTCAAGTAGGTATCAAGATATGTAAATCATGTACATGACGCTCAAGATATGTAAATCATGTACATGACGCTGTAAACACATAAAAATCTGATTGCAAGTACAAAAAGGATGCCGCAATCTTTCGAGGAGTCCGAAAAATTCTCCAAGCATGAGTCCTGGTGTCACAGATAATCGATTAGGATCTATTAGAAGAAATATAACTATGAAGATGTAACAAATTATTGATTAGGATCTATTAGAAGAAATCAAACAATGAAGGTGTAACATTAATTACACATCCAAAACATAGAGAAGATACAATAAGAAAGATTAAAGGAAAATCAAGTCTTGCAGGAGAAAAATAAAAGTAAAGATTCATCTATCAAAAACCAGGTTCATCTTTCTTTTTGCGGCTATGATGAAGTAGGACTATGTGTGAAGTCATTAAACGCCCATGTATAAGGCTTCATTTTTTTTCAAGGATCATTGAGAGTCCAATGCGTGGAGCTTGATCTTCTATCTGTTCACGAGCTTCGGGTGGTGCGGTGTCACAATGCCACCATCATTGTCACCATCACCTGCAAGGAAGAGAAGTTAAATGTAAAAAAAAAGTGATGACAGCAAGGTATGCTGCCGTTGTAAGGTTCAAGTCTGTCCTTGGGTGATGTCCAAATGGCGGTGTCATTTGATAAATGCAGGTGTAGGCAAATTTGGACTGACCAAATCAACGAAAGTTCTAAAATTCAGAGGCTTTCCAACTTATATAATCCCAGACCCGGTCTTATATGTTTTGAAGTTGAGTTTAATCAAATGACAAATGAATTTTTGATTTTACATTCAAATTTCGCATATTCACGTATGCATTGTAATCAATGACAATGCAAAGAGAGTGGTGATAAGAAATTGCATAAGGTATTTTTACTATAAGTATAATCGTAGATATGTGGTTGAATATATGATATTACCGCAGACTATTTCTTACTAACAGAAAAATGGTTATGGGTAGAAAAACCTGTATGTTACATCAGTAGTTGCTTCTCTTGGTCAAGACCATCATAAAGAAAGAATGAAAAGAAGGCAGCAAACATTTGGATAACCTTATACATGTTTATCTCTGTCATCATTCTGCATGCAAGAGTTCTTAAAACATAATTGTTAAAACAACAACGTGATCATACCTTAGGCACGTACCTCGCAGACAGTGCTATCTTCCAGAGCCGAGTCGAGAACAATGCTATGCGCTCTCTCAGGACATGATCGCAAGAGCGTAAACTGCAAGTATTACTACTTACTTTAAACGTGAGGAACTTTCCCTTTTTTCACCCATATCCTATGAGCATTTGGTAGCAGTAGAACACTATGCAATTGTTGCATAGGGAGCCCACCTATGGCTTAATAAAAGACTGGTAAAATTATAAATGCAATATATTTTATAAATGTTTAATATTGCTGCTCTTTCATAAGAAGACGTTACTAATGTAAGATTGCATAAAAAGACGAAGTTGCAATAGCTGAAGCATACGAGTCATCAACTTACTGTTCGAATCCGTATGGAAAAGCCAAGATGATTCAAAAGTCGAAATACGTTAGAAGGAAAAGAATAAAGCGATAACACGGTCGAGCTCCTCCGCTCTTTCTCGTCACCTCGTGACATTCACACTGTAGACGACGTCGTCATCCTTTAAACTTATCCAAGAATTTGGCTTTGGCTACAACATTGACCACGGATGATGAATCATGAATCACTGATGGGAAAACGAAGAGGTGGAGCCTCGAAGGTAAGATGAAGAGGTGACGAAGCAGTGGAGCACTGGAGTGTAGGGAGAGGGGAAGGAAGGCGTTGGGGATCCGAACGTTGGAGGGAGAAGTACGCTCTTTTATGCAGAGATCTGGAGTGCACCGCAAGATTGCTACAGTGACTGAGAAAATAAAAAACCAGTCGGACTTATCTAGCTTCTTACGATGGCGCGGATATGTAATAACAGAACGACACGTGCGAACAGGAGCGGAACATCCTGTAAGCCAACGGGTAAACAAATGCCTCTCTCGTACTGCAGCTACAGTGGCGGAAATAGTAACAACCCACGTGCGGGGTTGGCAGTGACCCATGTAAGGGCGGTTGTTTTCACTGGAAATTTTTGGAGATTGTAACGTGGTGATGGATGGAGCACTCGTTATGTGCAGGAAAACCAAAGAGAAACGATGAGCATGAAGAGACGTGTCAGATAATAGGACAAAAGAACTGTGAGAAGCGGGAATGCTAAAACGGGGAGGGAAGAAAATGCCGGGAGATGAAAAGAACGCTCGTGAAGACACGTGGCAATCAATGGGTGAAAAACCCACCTTTAAATAAGGTATATAGATATCTCATATAAACCCCAAATATTTAAACTTAATTTACCCTCTTTTATTCCTTTCTAAACAAAGTTGGCACAAACCTTTCTGGAAAAAAAGGACTGAGCATTTGGTGTCATACATGTCACTCTAATAAATTGGATTTAAGATAAGAAATAGTTTGAATATTCATGGTCATGTCTTCTGACGTTAAAGATATAGCGGTGAAAATTATTCTTGCTCCCAAAAAAGGATGTAGCTGAAAAGTGGACGATTTCATGGCAATAGCTTTGTCGAACACAATCTACCTGATTATCGCTAAGGTATTGGCAAACAAGCTGAGGGGAGTTCTCTCCAAGACGGTGGCGTCATCCCAAAGAGCTTTCATCCCGGGCATGAATCTGATGGACAATGTGGTCCTTGCAGTGGAGATGGCGGTGGATTGACGTAGGTGTGGAATGAAGGGGGTTATGTGGAAGGTGGACTTCTCCAAGGCTTATGACTGTGTGGATTGGAGTTTCTTATGGGCCTCCTTGCATAGGCATGGTTTCCCCGATCGCTTGATTTCTTGGATCAAGAGGTCTGCCACCATCTCCTCGTATGACGTGCTGGTGAAGGGGCTGTCAAAAGGGGGGGGGGTTCTTCCAGCCATAGAGAGGGGTTCGTCAAAGATGCCCTCTTGCACTGCTCCTCGTTGTCCTGGTTTCTGTTGCGTTATCCATCATGATGGACCGCGCAATTGTAGGAGGCCTCTGTGCCGGCTACAGTCGTGATGGCATATCGATTCCACTGACGTAGTATGTCGATGATGCGATTCTATTCTCTGAGGGAGGGATGCAAGTTGTAGGGAAATGTATATGGTTCTTGATATCTTCGGGAGGGTGTCTGGACCAAATTAGAATTCATTGCTTTTGGGATGGATGAGGAGGATATGAGGAGTTGTGAGACGTGGTTGTGGTCCCCACGTGGACATTTGTTGATGCGTTACTTAGATGTTCTTATCGTGGTGGGTAAGATGAAGGCGGCATATTGGCTTCCGGTAATTGAGAAGCTGGAGCACAAATTGGAGGGCTGGAAATCAATGTTTGTCAAGGGGGGCAGACTGGTGCTTCTGAAGTCGGTCCTATCATCAACCCCAGTTTTCTTTCTCTCTTCTAGATTGATGATGGCGGGGGTGCATAAGAGACTCGAGAGTATCATGAGGAGATTCTTTTGGTCCTCTTCCGACAAGAAAAGTGGCTCCCCCTGGTCGTTTGGAAAACCATCACTTATTCGCTATAGGATGGAGGTCTTGGGTTGCGTAGTTCGGAAGAAATGAATAAGGTTATTCTTGAAAGGTGGGTCTCTCATATTCGGGGTGATTGTGACAGTATGGCGTGCAAGACGATCAGGAAAATCTATGGGCTCAACCGCTCGTTCTCAGACACTCAAGTGCTGGGGAGATGACCATCATGCTTTTGGAGAGGTATTTTGGGGTGGCTCAGGAGCTTCGTTCTTCTAAAGACCAGTGCTTGGAGATGGAAGGGACTTCAAGTTATGGAATGATGATGGGAGCAAGAATGGCATGATTGGTGCTCTTTTCCCGAGGCTAATGGCGTTAGCCGAGAATAAGAATGCTCATGTGGACAAAAGGCATGGACTATTGGGTTTGGTGAGATGGTACCTTCTCTGTGCGGAAAGCGTATGTGGCTCTTAAGCGATCAATGACGTATGATCCAAAGGGTTGCGAGAGTGACTGCAACAAGATCTGGAAGTAGAAAATCTCTGCTCGTGTGAAATATTGATTCATATTTCTTGAGCACATTGGAAGACTTGAGACAAGCTTGTTTATTTGAGTACAATGTTAGATAAGAATCATGAATTTTAGAAAGAAAGATAAAAAATGATGAGCATTATGTTAGGTGTCATGATTAAGAGACGATGAAAAACCTTTTGTCCTTTCTCATTCTTATGTTTCATAACAAGGGTAAATTAAAAAAAGGTCCATCAATACGTCAATTTCCAATTACATGTATTTTTCAAATGTAACAAATAGATGCCTAATCCTTTTCTACTCAAATATATAGCTTTATAAGCATTAGCGACTCTTTTTATTTCGACGTTAAATATTAATTGAGAATTTATGCATAGTTGGAGCTCTTTATATTTACCCTAATAATAATAGATGCTATTCTTCTAATTAAATAAACAAACCAGTCTAACAGCCGTCACAGCCCACCAGCAGCTGAAATTGAACACTTCGGCTTTCTCGTTCAGTATTTCTGTCCGTGTCCGCACTTGACGCTTTCTGCTCCGGTTTGAACACCGTATGATTCCATGTGCGTCCACCCTTCACCACCAACCAACAACTCAACCTGATTGAGAAACCACACCTAACCTTCCAATCACACCTCAAATCGACGCCTCCTTTGAATCCCCTTTCCCCTTTGTTTGTCCACACTTCTGGGTTCCTTGCAAAGATCCAGACTTGATTTCCCTGAAGTCACGGTCCTTCCAGATGGGTTCTGCCACAAGAGCGCTTGTTTCCCATGGCAAGAAGCTCATGGCAGGCAGTGGGCTGCTCTACCTCCTCATAGGCCTTGCCGCCTGCATGGCCTTCATGTACTTGTCATTTGGGGATATGGGTTTCACCCCAGTGGAGGAAAGCACGGGATTTGTGGAGAGGAATGGTACCCATCTCTTTCTTGGTGGAAGGCCCTTCTATGTCAACGGCTGGAACTCCTACTGGCTGATGGACCAGGCTGTTGATGACTCCAGCAGGAGCAGGGTTACCACCATGTTCCAGACGGCCAACAAGATGGGGCTCACGGTTTGCAGGACTTGGGCTTTCAATGATGGAGCCTACCATGCTCTTCAGGTCTCGCTTGGTAGATTTGATGAGAGGGTCTTTAAGGTACTGTCTGACCTTTGTTTTGGTAACTGCTTATGCATATTTATGTCATGATGATTGTTTATGTAACTTTTTCTGAACTGTTCAGGCATTGGACCGAGTGATCGCGGAGGCGCAGAAGTATGGCATCAGGTTGCTTCTGAGCTTGGTGAACAATTTGGATGCGTTCGGGGGAAAGACTCAGTACGTGAAATGGGCATGGGATGATGGAATTGGTTTGAGCAATTCCAATGATTCCTTCTTCTACGATCAGTCAATTAAGAGTTACTTCAAGATCTACCTTAAGGTATTGACCTTTGGGCAGATCCTCCAGTTTGAAGAAAAAAAATGTTTCTCATCTTGTTCCATGCAATGCTTGCTTTTGTAACTTTG
This sequence comes from Ottelia alismoides, assembly GCA_037367405.1. NCBI lineage: Eukaryota > Viridiplantae > Streptophyta > Magnoliopsida > Alismatales > Hydrocharitaceae > Ottelia > Ottelia alismoides. The sequence goes on from JAZKJV010002160.1 coordinate 202,970, forward strand.
TATGACAGAAGATGTTAGTGAATTCAGCATGTGATCTGAACATTGGTTTTGCAGACTATACTTACAAGAAAGAACCATTTGACCGGGATTGAATATAGGGATGATCCGACTATATTTGCTTGGGAGTTGATGAACGAACCAAGTTGCTCATCAGATCGAACCGGTGACTCTCTTCAAGTATGTTTTGTCTCCCTTGCGTCATTGTGGGTTGAAATATTTATTTGAATCATGATTGCCTGGAAATATTATGTAAAAGATCTCTACAACGTAATCTAGAGATTTAGACGTCATATCCTCTATGGTGTTTATTGGATGCATGATTCATATATGTTTTTTACAAGCACAAGAATTATATACCGTTCATGCAAGAAATATGTAGGTATAATCATCAGCAATGGAGACTACTTCCTTAGTCTCCTTTATTGACAGGACTGAACGTATTTTTGTCAAAAACGTAAAAATATATAGTAATTAATCACAAGAAATTAAAAAAACATTGTAGTAGTGAGGCATAACATTCTAAATATAGTCATTCATCCTTGAAAATCACAACATCCTGGTCAACCATAAAGCCCATAGGAAGGCAAAAGGCCTCGTCCTCTGGACCTAAAAAGGTGGTAGCGAAAGATGCTTACAATGTCTCAACACTTCAATAGTCGATCCAATCTACCCATGCCTCCCTCCAAACAACTTATGAGTGGAACAACACAAGAAGAATAGATGGCCCATGCCTTGTGGCTCCTCTTGACAGCTCACAGGTGATTTCTGCTGTGAGGAACAATCTGGCTTCAAAGACCTTATCATCATTAAGTCCTCCGCTGCAGCTACACAAAGATCTCCAGTCTCCAATGTGCAAGTGCATCCTACAGCATTCTACAATCCTTGGTTACGGCCCCATCCCCCTGGAGCCAATTTATAACGAGCATTTTATATGCTTTCTTATTTGAGAAATTACCCTTGTCCTATGTGTCGTGATCTTGAAGATCGTGAGAAGGACCCTTAAACTCAATCAGTTCATCCCATAGTTGCACATAATCTTAAAGTGCTGCTCCGAAAACAGAGGAGAATAACATAGCCCATCATGCAGATTTAGGGCCAGACATTAAATAGAGAATGAGTATGGAAAGCATGTTCACAAATCACATTCCAACGTTCACCCATTCTTCAAGAACCTAAAAGAAATATCGTTGCCAAGAACCTGGTTTTATTGGGGGATCAAGTTTGGAAGGACATACCTGATTCCCCTCCAGAATGTGGAGGAATATAGTGTACTCGTCGTCAAACATTGACCATGAGGAGAGCCCCTAAATCCCTCTAATCAACCTGCTGAACATGTCCTTAATCCAAGCCCCATAGATGTAAACACCCTACCCAAATTTGTCTAGATCCTCTTCAAACATCATCCAAGGAATCATGCGTAATCTTAATTAGATAGAGTAATCCCACAACCATGTTCTCATTTAGTAATTTTTTTATAGTTGAGAGGGTGCCACCCTTGGGAGGTGTTCATCCAAAATCTATCAGTAAGCAAGTAAACATGTTGCATTATATTGTTACAATAATCAACCAACATGAGCATATGCATCACATATTTCAACATTTTTTTTCAAAGTGATCACATATCTCAACATAATCTCTATCTTCTTTAAAAACCAGTGCATTTTTTCCCAATCAAATGGTCTAGAGGACCGCCATGGATTTATCTATCTCAACCCAAAAATGGTAATCCAGCCAGATGTTGTAAATCGTGGATTCAAACACGCACAACCAAGATCAATCAAGCAAGGCACAAACACACGGATTTACAAGGTTCACCCGTATCTGGTCTACGTCCTTGAGAAAAGGTGATGGGTTTTCACTATGTGGAGAACAAGAAATACAGAGAGCCCTAACCTTAAGGGAGGTCATATACTACTCCCGTACACAATGATCCCTTATACAAACGGATCCATATACCCCGAATACAAATAAAACCGACCTGTCTTGTTGGGGTATGGTACGACAGGAAGGGTGCATAAGATAGTTCTTCAACCTAGGTCATATGGTTAGGATTCAATTCAAGGCATATCAACACTAGAATTGATCAGCATTGTCGTAGGTCCAATGGCACCTAACGATTTACTCGCTTCCCTTGCAAAAGAATAGTGGTCAACATCCTTATCTTCCTCATAAATGACTGGCTTTCAGATTGAGTCTAGAATAAAATGAGCTTAGAAGACTCTCATCTTGAGCCATCATCTCTGAAGGAATCAAACAAAAACCTCCATCCTCGACGGTGCCCAACTCTTCTATGTCTATAATCTTTTGGCATCTCCCAAAGCGTTCAAGCTCTGTCATCAACAACCTAAGCTCCACCACGGATTCGCCTGACAGATTATCTAGAAGGCTTGGGACCTATACACCCGTACCATCCCCACAAAGGAATCAACACTTCATAAACACAATGTTATGCAAGTATCCATAGCAAAGGCCTCATGAAACAATCATTCATGGCTCCCTATTCCATTCAATAATCCTGCCAAAAGAGAAAGCCTCTTCCATTCCCCAACTTATTCCACAAGGATGGCTTCACATCTCGTAAAGCATAGCAAACGTGTTTCTAGAAGTTTGTGTGTGTGTGGGGGGGGGGGGGGGCTCACCTTAGAGAATCAAGTCTCTGAATTAGCGGAAATCTTATAAATGCCCCTCGTCATCCGACATAAGCAGTCATTTTATCTCCTCAAATTCACACCCCTCCTTTGCCAAAGGCCTTGATCATCTCATGTTGTATTCACAACATGCCTTCCTTTGTTGGCCTCGCTTACTTATCCCTAGCCATTAACTCTATGCCTAAATTTCTTGCCCAAAGGAAGTCTAGAAGAAGTACCTCGTTATAATCTCTAACTACCCATGAGCATTCATCGTAAATCTAGTCATCTACATGTAGAAAAGAAGGAATGTCTCTAAAACAAGTTTAAGTTTTCCTAAAAAAACAAATTTAAGTAGCACCAGACATTCCCACCGGATAAGTATCCGACCTTCTATTTTGCAAGCTTCTGCTCTATGAACTCTATCAGTCTCTCTTTACAAAGCTGCCCCGTTATCAAGGGAAGTCCCTCGTACAACATTCATATAGAGGAGAGGCTCCACCAATTCTTTCCGATGAGTGAAAAAAAGAAGTGACAAAATCCCGATTCGAGAAGAGACATAATGTTAGCCGTCACCGCCTTCAAAAACTCACACGTTGAAAGCACCACAACCAAGTGGATCACCCCAAAGAGCCCATCAATAACCATGAAAACCCCTTCTTTGCTGCCCCAAAGAACCTGTCCAAACACCACAAAACCTCTTTTGGATGGCTCATACTACCACAGCCAAAACACTACACAGGTTCTTGACAATCCCTCGTCATGTGGCCCCGCCACACACACCGAAAGCATTGGGTGTCCCTCCCTGATGGGCGAGGTACCTTATGCACAACATCGTGACCTCTTCAAAACCGTCAATAGATAACAACCCATTCACCTAGATCTTTACTAGGATATGATCCCTCGTCACACTCACTCTTTTCCCAAATTGTTCATCAAAACATCAAGCAAAACAAATGATAGAATGGTTTGTTTGTTAGGAATTGATCCGTCCAAAGAAGCAATTCAGAAAGCAACCAATCACAAGGTACATTGGTTTTATGTTGAATAATCTTTCACAATTATGTAAGGAATGCCATGGGCAAAGAAAGAGATACTGCTATGTAAAGAAGTGCATAATGCATGACAAAACCCAAGGGATGGTGGTCTTGAAAGATCAAAAGAACATGCAATATAATCATGTGCCTTACTGTAACACTAACATATACAGAATGCATCCTATTTGGATCTGTTATTGGATCAAAAATCCATCCTGCATCGCTACATCCTTGCATCCTCTTTTTATCGGGATGCTAGGGTTTGTTTTAGGTGTGATTCGGATCTTAATAATCTCTAGGCATTTAAGACATAATTAACAATTCAATTTTAGTGATTATGAGATATGCTGGTTTTCGAGTTTGGCTTTGAAAGATCTTAGTCAACCCCTGCTTCCTTCGTTACTACTTTAAAGTCGGTACATACAAAAAGATGTCAACTTGCATTTGCTTGATGTCTATTGGAGATAAAAATGAATTTTAATCTATAAATGTTAGAGGGGAAGATATCAGAATATTCATTGTCAAATAGGGTGTACAATTTTTTTCTTAGAATAGGGCATACAGTCCAGACATTGAAGATGAGACAATCATCGCAAAATGTAAAACAATAATTTACATGATATCAATATTAGTGACGACTGATGTCTGCATTGGGTAGCAGGACCCCTTTTCTTGAAGTGATGGGAGGACATGTTCTGCTATAGTGAATAGGTAAAGACTCATTCTACCACATCTTCCTAGGCATTTGATAGATGGTGAAATATGGAGTAGCTTTCTACATGAACTTCTCAAACATTGAACCTGGTTACAATTTGTTTCAGATCCAAATAACTTGATGGGGGTTTGGGTGTGAGGCGGTTGGAGCTTGTTAATGATGCCTTCTTTCTTAAATGGGCGAGTAGGATCTGGGGGCAGGCAGGAAATTTCTTTACTGACGTATTGCGAGAGATCCATGGGAGAGTCGGGCGGGGGAGGAGAGGGTGGGGGTGATTGGAGCTCAGACCCCGTTTTGGCGTGGTGTGCAGGAGGTTTTCGAAAGAAATAAAGCGCTTTTTAAGCATGTGCTGGGGAATGGCGAATTTTTTAAATTCTGGAAGGACAGTTGGGTGGGAGGGGATCCCTTGTGTGTGCGCTTCCCGCGCTTGTTTGCTCTGGCTAACAAGGAGGTCTCCGTTGCATCTTGCTAGGCGAATGGCTGTTGGTGTCCGTGTTTCATGGCGAACTTTTCGGAACAAAGGCTTGATGACTTTCTCTCCCTGTTGGTCGCCCTCGAGGTTGCGGGGAGGCCTTCAGTGGGGAGGGACCACTGGGCCTGGAGGGAAAGGCCCTTCTCGACGCGTAAAGCCTATGGGGCGTTGGCTCAGTCGCCGTTGGCGCGTTCTGATGTCTTCGTGCGCGATTGTGGTTTTTTCTGGGGCCTGAGGTTACCTGTGCGTCTTGGCTTTTTCCTATGGGTTTTCTGCAGAAGGAGGCTGTTAACGAGGGATCGCTGTGCTACTTTCTTGACCAATATTTCCAACTTATGTGTGCTTTGCGTTTCGGCGGTGGAAATTTTGGAACATCTATTCTTCAAGTGTCCCTCGGTTAGAGGGATTTGGGAGGATCCAAAGGTGGAGTGGGTGAGAACGGATGACTTGATTGCCTTCTGTGGTTCCTTGGTTCTCAACAGAAACAAAGATAGAAGGGAACTTTTGATTCCAGTGGCGAGGCTATGGCCGATTTGGATTGGGAGAAATGAGGCCTTATTCTCAGGCCAGTGCTTCTACAAAGAAAACGTGCTTATCCGCTGTGGGTGTTTGGTGGAGGAGTGGGGTGCAGTTTAGGCCTCATCTCGTTTTTGTGGTTGCGGGGGGCTGTTTCGCCCCTTTGTACAGTCTTTCTGGTTGTGTTTTTGTATTCCCTTTTTTCCTTTCTTTTTTTATCTAATATATTGGGCTGAACACTACTGAGTGTCTCCCCCTTGTTTTAACTTCAAAAAAAATAACTTGGTGGTCTAAAAAAGTTTCTCAGTTGAAGAGGAACTGAAGTATATCGATATCACTTTGCCACTTTTTAAAACTTTACTTCAAACACAAATTTGTAGATAGAAACAGACGTCTCTCTAATGCACCAAATCTCAACGAAGTGAATTCTTTGTAGATAAAGCGGGTGCTCAGTGCTTTAAACTTTGTTTAGGAAATCAGGAATCGAAAGTGACCTAGAAAATTTCACAATCATTTTCAACTCCGTCTCTCTGAAAGATCTTAGATATCATGTCCTGTGCAAGCAAAATACATACCCAAAGAAATTATGGATGGTATCTACCTACCTGGCCTCGATGATTTTCCCTAAATTTTGGTCTGTGCGTTCTTCCAGTTGACAAGTGCAGAGAGAATTCAGAAATTGGATTGTGACTATTCAGATCGCACAATTTTGATCCTTCAGATATGGAGAATTGCATTTTGGTCTTTCAAATTTGTAGAGTTACAATTTGATCCTCCCAAAAATATAGAATTGTAACTTTTCATTCTAAGTATATTTTTCGATCGTGTTCTTGAAATGTTAGTCCATAAAGACAATAATAGCTATTATATTTTTTTCTTTATCATTATCAAAATTCTATTTTTGTTATATTTGTTATGACAAAGTCATGGTATTATGAAATCAAGAAAATTTCCCTTTTTTGATATTATTGCCATAACCATGGTCAGGATTATAATAAAAACTTCAAAACATCTTTTCCCACATGTCTATTTAAAATTCCACTTAAAAAATATTTCTGTTCATAGCATTCCCTGAAAAACTTGTCCAACTTCTAGTAAAACTCTTATTTTTATTCTTTCAACCATGCCAACTTGGGGGTGCATATACACAAATTCCATTTAGGATCTTTGCTTTTAAAATCATTTTCTTCATCATAATTTAATCTACATACCTCTTTGATTCTACTCCATTCTTCTTTAGTCTATATGTACAGTTATGCCTATCACTTGTCCCCATTTCTAACCTTTTTATGAATATCAAAACTTATACCAGTTCTTTCTCTTTCTTTAGTTTTTTCTTATGATCATTATATATTTAGAGCAAATTATGAAAGTAGAGTCGAAAATATTTAATTGTATACTGTTATAATCAAAAGCACTGAGCACACACAAATGTGGAGACACGGATTTATGTGGAAAACCCTACGGAGAGGGAAAAACCACATAGGTTCTCAATCCCTAATCTCCCTCACTAGAGATTAGGGCAATCTTCACTAAAAACTTCTTTTCAAATGAGGGATGAGTACAATATATAGAGAAGGATGGGTAAATGGTCTCTCATCCAAAGATCCGTTTACCCATATAAGTATAATAACTCAACACCCCCCCTCAAGTTGGGCATACATGTCTACCATGCCCAACTTGCCTACATTCAACTCAAATTGTACCGTAGGAAGCCCCTTTGTAAAGAGATCAGCAACCTGATCAGTAGATTTCAGGTAAGGCAGACACAACAGCCCATCATCAATATTCTCACGGATGAAGTGTCTATCAATCTCCAAATGCTTCGTTCTGTCATGCATTACGGGATTGTTGGCCAAATTTATTGCAGCCTTGTTGTCATAAAACATCTGCATTGGCATACTAACTTTGATTCCCAAGTCATGTAGCAAAATCTTTAGCCATAAAATTTCTGTAACGCCATTGGCAAGAGCTCGGTATTCCGCTTCAGCACTTGATCTTGAAACTACATTCTGCTTTTTGCTTCTCCAAATAACCAAATTCCCGCACAAATATACCGCATAACCTGAGGTGGATCTTCTGTCATCAATGGAACCAGCCCAATCAGCATCAGTGTATCCTTCAATAGTGACCTCATGATTCTTCTTGAATATAAGACCTTTTCCCGGTGATCCTTTTATGTAGCATAGAATTTTATTTACCGCATTAGCATGAGAGGTAGTAGGAGCATGCATGAATTGACTTACCACATTTACAACGTATGTAATATCTGGTCTAGTAAGGGTAAGATAGATCAACTTTCCCACCAATCTTTGATACCTACCCTTTCCTGCATCATCAAGAAGGTCACCATCCTCTTTATTCAGTTTATGGTTTGCCTCAATAGGAGTAATAGTAGGCTTGCATTCCAACATGCCACAATCTTTTAATAAGTCCAGAGCATATTTTCGTTGACTTAGACACATACCTCCTGGAGATCGAGCCATCTCAATGTCTAGAAAGTACTTTAACTTCCCCAAGTCTTTCCATTCAAATTCACCTGCAAGTATTTTCTTTATCCTGAAAATTTCTTCTTCATCATCACCTGTAAAGATCATGTCATCGACATACATTAAAAGAATAGATCTTCTTTCATCATTCCTTCTTATAAACAAGGTGTGGTCTCCATTCACTTGGATATATCCATTCTTAATCATAACCACACGGAAACGTTCAAAACAAGCTCTTGGTGACTGCTTTAATCCATATAAAGACCTTTTTAGTTTGCAACACTTGTCCTTTTCAAACCCAGGTGGCATTTTCGTATACACTTCTTCTTTAAGATCACCATTCAAGAAAGCATTTTTCACATCTAACTGATACATTTTCCAGGAAAAATTGGTTGCTAGACAAATAACAACCCTGATAGTATTCATCTTGGCAAAAGGAGCAAATGTTTCCAGGTAGTCAATCCCATATTTCTGTTTGTATCCTCTAGCCACAAGTCGAGCTTTGAATCTGTCGACATTTCCATCCGCATCATATTTGATTGCATAGACCCATTTAGAGCCAACAAGGTGAACTCCCTTAGGAGCATCAACAATATCCCAGGTATGATTTTTAACCAAGGCATCCATTTCTTCCTTCATAGCATTAATCCATTTCGGATCCTTTTTGGTTTCATCAAAAATTTTTGAAATATGATGAGCATCTAGAGAGGTAATAAAGCATTTATATCTTGAACTCATATTAGTATAAGCAACAAAGTCCGCCACTGGATAACGAGTAGAAGCTCGAACAGTTCTAGTAGATTTTCTCATAGCAATGGGACGCTCATCCGGTAAAGGGTTGACATTATTAGTATGAATATCAGGAGGGAGAGAAACACTTGTAGAGCTTTCATGGCCAAAATCACCCATGTAAGTGTTGACGTTATGGTCGGAGGAAAGGTTGTCACCCTGGTTCGGTATCATCTCTTCTTCGACTTCCACCACTTTATCTGATCCCTTTCGTCTGCTATAAGTCTGTCCAAATCTGCATGCATTTTCACTATCTTTATCTGTATCTTGTTCATTATTTTCCCCCACATGGACAGTCTCTGGTATATCACCAAGAAAGTAAATCCCATTCTCATTTTTCTCAACATTTGTACTCACAGATTCCTCTTGAGGAAATCTCTTAGAGAAGTAGGACTCACTCTCGAAGAAAGTAACATCTTTACTTACATGGAGACGATGTGCCACGGGATCATAACATTTGTATCCTTTTTGAGTTCCAGAATATCCAAGAAAGATGCATTTCGTGGCTCTCGGATCCAATTTACGCCAACCTGGTCCAGAATTATGAAGAAAGCAGACACATCCAAAAACACGTGGCTCCAAACTAAAGGAGAGGTATCTGGATGGATGACAGAGAAAGGAGTTCTCTTTCCGATTACGGCAGATGGTGTCCTATTGATTAGATAGGCAGCTGTTAAGATGGCTTCTCCCCAAAAATTCTTTGGCACATTTCGCTGTAGCAAGAGTGCTCTTGTGACATTCAACAAATGACGATTTTTCCTTTTAGCTATCCCATTTTGTTGAGGCGTATAACTATATGAGGTTTCATGGATGATACCCTTCTCATCAAGAAAAGCATGTAGGGAAGTTTCCATGTACTCCTTGGCATTATCAGTCCTGAGAGTTCTTACTCTTGTTACATACTGAGTGCTTACCATATTTATAAAGTTCTTTACAGCAGCAGGAACCTCACTTCTATGTTTTAAAAGGTACACGTAAGTACTCCATGAAAAATCGTCAATGAAAGTGATGTAGTACATATGGCCACCCATGCTCTTCACACTTGACGAACCCCAACATTAGAATATATCAATTCGAATGCATAAGTAGATTTACTAGTAGATGCAGGAAATATAGTTCGTGTTTGTTTTGCAAATTGACAAACCTCACATTGCAAATCATCCTCAGACAATCCAGAGAAAATATCAGGCATCAACTTATGTAGAGAAGAAAAATTGATATGACCAAGACGCTCATGCCATTTTCGTACTAAAGTAGAATTGTCCTTTTCAAAGCGAGCTTTCATCACAGATGTCAAGGACCCACTCGAGCTGGAAGACGATATAATCCATCCTCAACTAATCCAATTCCAATCTTCTTTCATGTCTGTAAGTCTTCTAAAACACATGAATTTTGATCAAAAATCAACCTGCAGTGCAATTCTTTAGTAATCTTACTGACTGACAAAAGATTTATTGGGAAATCCGGGACATGAAGTGCATCGGTAAGGAGGAAACGATCAACAACAGAAATCGTTTCTTTTCCAGCAACAGTAGCTGGAGACCCATCTGCAACTGTAACTTTCTCTCTTCCAGACGATAACTTGTAATCATGAAACATTCTATGATCACCTGTCATGTGATCGGAAGCACCACTGTCAATAATCCACTCAGATTTGGTAAAGCAAGCATTGGTAGTTCTCCTCATATTAAAAGCTGAACCATTGTCTGTCGATTGCAAGGAGACATGTTTTTTCGTAAATGATTCCTTCAAGAAGGACTGCAACTCCATAATGGTATCCTTTGTCGAGTTGGGTCCTGTAGATGCTCCAAACATCATGGGATTATTTACGGGAAAATTCGTAGCCTTTAGACTTTGACTATCTCTCACAGACATTTAATCATACACTTTGAGTACAATAGGAGCAGCAATTCAACACAAAGAACTTGAAACACAGAAGATCTCAACGAGGCTCTTTGTGGCTTTTTATCGAACACTTAGTGGACAACAATAAACAACCCAATTTTCTCTTGCAAAACACGGGCAGAAAATGTCCCAAGAAACGGGCTATATGTCCACAACACTTAAAAGCACAAAGCTCCTACCAAAGGTTGTTCCCCCAACAATCAGGGAACTTACCTCACAACACCAAAGGACTTCGGATCAATTTTAGACGCCAAAATACACCATAGCAGCAGCAGCAACAGCCTCTTGCAGGTGGATTCTGACCTTCACCACAACTCCGCAATGCGTCGAGTGGTTGCCGCAACGCAATATGGTTGATCGGCGACGAGAGAAATAAAAAAACCACCACCAAAAGACAAAATCCAGCACAGTGGAACCAATTTCCAGCACCTCCGAGCAGCAGAAAATACAATCATATGCCTCAACGAGGCTCTGATACCATGTTAGAATCAAAAGCATTAAGCACACACAAATGTGGAGACACGGATTTATGTGGAAAACCCTACGGAGAGGGAAAAACCACAGGGGCTCTCAATCCCTAATCTCCCTCACTAGAGATTAGGGCACTCTTCACTAAAAACTTCTTTTCAAATGAGGGATGAGTAGAATATATAGAGAAGGATGGGTAAACGATCTCTCATCCAAAGATCCGTTACCCATATAAGTATAATAACTCAACATATACAAAATGATTTCCATTTTTTACTCCACTCTCAGTCTACAATAAAAGAAACCTTATTTTTACTTCTATTTCTGGCGGCGAAAGTAAATAACAGTATTCAATTTTAGTGCTCATTGGAGTTATCTATTATTTATAGGAGTGGATGGAGGAAATGTCAGCATACATAAAATCTATTGACAGCAAGCATCTCTTAACTGTGGGTCTTGAAGGCTTTTATGGTCCAACCAGCCCCAAGGAAAAACTAAAGGTGAATCCAACACAATGGTCCGGTACAATCGGAGCAGACTTCATCCGCAACTCGAAGATTGACCATATAGATTTTGCCTCTGTTCATGTCTATCCAGACCAATGGTAAGTCTTGTGATTTGCATTTTCTCTCGTCACATTTGTTTCTCATTTGCATAATATATATATATTATATATATATATTGCAGCATCCAATGAATGTATTTCCATTGAAAGTAAGCATAAAATTTCAGGTTTGAGAAGCTAAACCTCACCTTTGCTGAGAAGGTGAAGTACACATCAGACTGGTTAAGCTCCCATATTGACGATGGCGAGAGAGATCTCAACAAACCTGTATTGTTCACTGAATTTGGGTACTCGAACAAGAACAACAAGGACTATAATCACTCCCAGCGAGAAGCGTACTTCAAGGCTGTATTCGATGTAATGTACGATTCTGCCAGTAGAAAGAAAGCTGGTTATGGGACATTCATCTGGCAGATGCTTGTGAGCGGCATGCAACAATACAATGATGACTATGGTTTCGTTCCAGGAGAACGACCCAAGCTCGACGCAATAATAAAGGAGCACTCATGCAGGTTGGCCATATTGAGGTATGGGGTGGATTCTGTTAACAGGAGATTAAAGAACATATGCTGAGGAGGTTGATAGATACATGTGCTTCAGCAATGTATGCGGATTTATCGGAAAGTCCAATTGATAGATAACATTCTCTTTCATAGATATACATGCTCTTCTTTCTTTTGTTGATTAAGTAGGGAAGTGGAAGAACTGATCAGGTGTGATAGGGTTGATGCCATTGCTAGTATAGAAGTAGTTCTACCGAGGCCGTGTGCAATGCAATAATGTAAATGTCTTTGTTTTCCATGTAATATGTTTGTAAAATAATGTAATTTTTCCCTACAATTATCATTATTATTTTATATTGTAAAGCTTGAACGTTATGTTAGTCAATTGAAAGTTCTCAAAAGATACATTTTTTGTGTAGTTAATTTATATGAATGTGCCCTTTGTATAATACTTCGAATATGAAAAAGGATATGAAATAATTACAAGTTAATTTCTAGAGGTTGGTCTTTACTTTCAGTCCATGCATGGACATTTTTGGATAAAATTTTACTATTAATTCCTTACATATGAGAATTGCACTTTGATTTTTCCTATGGTCATTATATAACTAAAGCAAGGTGGAAATTTGAGATAAAGATCTTCAGTTGCATGTAAAAGGATTTTCTCTTTCTACTCCACTCATTCTACAATAAAAGAATCTTTGTATTCTCAGCCCTGAAGAAAAACTACTGGTCAATCCAGCACATATCAACATGTAGATGTTGTCTTATCATAGTTTGTATTTTGAGATATTTATACCTATAATTCTGAGTAATTTCGTAATTGTCCCAGATACCCTCTATAATTATGAATTGCATCCAGGACCTTGAATAGTGCATAACTCTTACGATCCAAATACTAACACTTCATACCATTTCCAAGCTCTAATATAAACTAAGAATTCGGAAAGGAGATGAATGCGGTAGTGTCAAAGGGTTGGAGTTAGGAGTGAAGAAGGAGAAGGCTTCAAAGATGAAAGGTGGGACGATCTCCTGGGAAAGGTTGACTTATGATTGCGAAGCTGAGAGGAAGAAGAATGTAATGTTAACTAATAATTAGTCCGACTCCCTTACTGATGAAAAATCAATAATGAAGATGGTACTACATGAGGTCGGGAAAGAATGAGTGTTAGAGATTTTCATAATATTCTAATACACTTTTTCGTGATGCTCACCTGACGACCTTCCCGAAAGTCTATCAGGAGAGAGCAAAGCTTCATACCTAATGTGCCAGATGTGAGTGAAAGCAGCATAGTGAGGATCGTGGACTTTTGAAAGAAAGGACTGTGTATAATGAATGATGTAGGGAGGGTTTTTTGAAGCCCAAAACAAAAGTAGGTATTGGATGGATTCCTTTACTCACCACACGAGACATGCGGAGTGTTAAGATTAACCAATAAGCAAACACATAAATTGCAAATGGATTTACGTGGAAAACCCTCAAAGAGGGAAAAACCACAGGGGCCCAAAACCCTAATCTCGTCTCTTTGAGATTAGGACATTCTTCACTGAAAATATCAATGAGGGGGTGAGAACATTATATAGTAATGAGTGGATAAACGGGTCCTCATCCATAAACCCGTTTACCCGTGAAGAGTATTTTTTTCTCAACACTCCCCCTCAAGTTGGGCATACATATTAACCATGCCCAACTTGCCTACATTATGTTTGAATTGTATCGTAGGCAGGCCCTTTGTGAAGAGATCAGCAATTTGATCACCAGATTTCATATAAGGAAGACACAATTGACCGCCATCAATCTTTTCACGGATAAAGTGTCTGTCAATTTCTACATGCTTTGTCATGTCATGCATAACTGGGTTGTTTGCTAAATTTATTGCCGCTTTGTTATCACAGAAGATATGAATCAGAGTGGTAGTTTGAGTGCCCAACTCTTTCAACAGAAGTTGTAGCCACAACACCTCAGTGACACCATTTGCAAGAGCACGGTACTCGGCTTCGGCGCTTGACCTGGAGACAACATTCCGATTCTTGCTTCTCCAGATGACCAAGTTCCCACAAAGATATATGACATATCCAGATGTAGATCGCCGGTCATCAATAGATCCAGCCCAATCTGCATCTGTGTAGCCTTGAATCGTCATATCACGTTTTCTACTGAACATAAGTCCTTTTCCTGGAGACTTCTTTATATAGCACAGTATCCTGTTGATAGCATTCAAATGAACAGTGGTTGGAGCATGCATGAATTGGATAACTACATTTACAACATAAGTGGTATCAGGCCTTGTGAAAGTAAGATAGATTAGTTTCCCAATCAACCGTTGATATCTCCCTTTCCTGCATCATCCAGAGGTTCACCATTTTCTTTACATAATTTATGATTTGCCTTCATAGGAGAGGAGGCGTGTTTGCACCCAAGCATTCTTGAATCGTGTAGTAAGCCGAGAGCATAGTTTCGTTGATTTAGACACATCCCACCAGGGGACCTAGCCATTTCTATGCCAAGTAATACTTCAACTCTCCCAAGTCTTTGAGTTCAAATTCGTCCGCAAGAATCCTCTTTGTGCTAGAAATTTCTTCTTCATCATCGCTAGTAAGAATCATGTCATCTACATAAACGAGGAGAATAGATCTTCTATTGCCTTTTCTTTTTATGAAAAGCGTATGATCTCTCTTTGTCTGACTGTAACCATGTTTTATCATGACGACACTTAGACGCCCATACAAAGCTTTTTTCAACCGGCAACACTTATCTTTAATTTCATAGCCCGGGGGCATTTTCATGTAGACCTCCTCTTTAAGACTTCCATTCAAAAAAGCATTTTTAACATCCAACTTGCATATTTTCTAAGAGAACTGAACAACAAGACAAATTACTACTCTCACATTGTTCATTTTTGCCACTGGAGCAAAGGTTTCAAGATATTCAATCCCATATTTCTGACCGTAACCTCTTGCCACAAGCCGAGCCTTAAATCTCTCAATTTTCCCATTTGCATCATACTTGATTGTATAGATCCATTTTGATCCAACAAGATGAGCATCTTTGGGGATATCAACAATTTCCCAAGTATCATTTTTCTTCAAGGCATTCATCTCCTCTTGCATAGCTTCAGACCATTTTGGATCATGTCAGGCTTCAGTAATGTCTCTGGGAATATCATGAGAATCCAATAAGGAAATAAAACTTTTATATCTTGAACTAACCTTAGAGTAAGAAACATAATTTTCCATAGGATAATGAGTGGAGGGCCTAGTAGATCTTGCAATCTTTCTTACGGCAATATGACGATCATCCACCAAATTCACAACATCTTCAACTAAGTCATCAATTTGATTGTTAGCATCATCATTATGAATCTCAATAGATTGAGGGTTACATATAGTGATTTGATGACTTGGATCATCCGAGGAGAGATTGGGATTGGGATTTGGTATCTCGAGATCTTCAAGTGCCACATTGTTTTCCACCTCTTATTGTCTGACATAATCTTGATTAGAGGGCATGTCCTTGTTTATATATCCATTATTATTTCGACCACCAGTAAGCATTACATGGGCCTCACCAAGAAAATAAATACCAGCTTCATTGTACTCCCCCTCAGGAGAAATCTGCTCATAATAGGGTGCATGTTCACAGAAAGTAACATCCTTGCTGACATAATTTTTTTTCCACAGGGTCATAGCATTTGTACCCCTTTTGTGTACTAGAGTAACCCAAAAAATGCATTTTGTAGCCTTTGGATCTAGTTTTCGTAGGCCATGTCCTGAATTGTGGACAAAGCACAGACATCCAAAAACACGAGGATCAAGGGAAAAAAGAGCCTTATCAGGATGCATAATAGAGAAAGGAACATGTTTATCAATCACAACAGTGGGACGCCTATTTATAAGATATGTGGCAGTTAAAATAGCTTCCCCCCAATAAATTTTAGGAACATTTCTCTAGAATAAAATAGCCCTGGTGATTTCCTACAAGTGATTTTTTCTCTCAGCTAAACCATTTTGTTGGGGTGTATAACTACAAGAAGTCTCATGAATAATCCCCTTCTCCTCAAAAAAAAGTATGCAAGGATCCTTCCAGGTACTCCTGAGCATTGTCAGTCCTTGAAATTTTAACAGTTGTATCATATTCATTGTTAATCATGTTAACGAAGGTTCGAATCACACTTGGCACTTCACTTATGTTCCTCAACAAATAAACATAAGTATATCACGAAAAGTCATCAATGAACGTAATAAAATAAGAATGCCCGCCCAAGCTCTTCACATTAGAATGTCCCCAAACATCAGAATGGATAATTTAAAAAATTGAACTACTTGTACTTCTAGAGGTAGGATAAATAGATTTAGTATGCTTGGATAACTGACGCATTTCGCAGAAAGGAACCTCACTTCCAACTCTATTGCATAAAAGAGGAAATAATTGTTGAAGAACATGATAACCCGGATGATCAAGACGTTCATGCCATTGTTTAAGAGTTTGTATATCACCAGATTCCTTGTCAACAGTTGCAGCAATCCAGGCAGAAATAACACGAGTAGGAAGGCGATACAGACCATCAACAACCAAACCAATCCCAATCTGCTTCCTCGTCTTCAAGTCCTGTAAGATACAAGAATGAGCATAAAAAATCAAACGACAATTCAAATCTTTAGTAATGCGATTAACAGACAGGAGATTGATCGGAAAGTCAGGAACATGTAGAGCATCTTTTAAAAGAAATTGATCAATATAATAGATATGCTCCCTTTTCCTGCCACGGTAACAGAGGAACCATCTGTCATGTTTACTCGTTCTCTTCCTGAACCCAATCTATAATCGTGAAACATCTTTAAATACCTTTCATGTGGTCAGAAGCACCACTATCAATAATCCACTCATCAGTAAGTAAATGTTTACCTTCAGATTTTCTTGCAGCCATAGCAGAGTTTATAACTTCAACATCAGTAACATCTTTGCCGGAGATGAATATCTTCTTGATATAAGCGTGGAGATCCTTTAACTGATCATTGGTGAGTCTCTTGCTATCGACAGACATGGCAACTGGCATCTTCCCTTTATTTGGCTTCTTCTCTGGATGAAGATCCCAACAATAATCAATTCCGTGACCAGTCTTCTCGCAGTGCCCGCACTTCTTATCCTTCCAATAGCCACTCTTGCTCCCTTTGCTGAGTAAAGCAGATTTGTCAAAAACAGAGATATGTTCATCCTTCATAACTGCACGTCGTTGCTCTTCGGATTCAACAGCGTGATAAACTTTTTCAATGTCAGAACCAACCCTACTTGTCAACAACTGACTCCTAGTAGCCTCAAATTCATTATTAAGACCACCAAGGAAAAAAAATTCGTTGCTTCCATACTTCATCCCAGTAATTCTTCTGGCACGTGGAACTTGTCCAAGTATCATTACAGTAATAATCAATCTCTTCCCATTTTACCTTCAACACAGCATAATATCCAGCAACAACCAAGTCTCCTTGTCTCATGTTGTATACCTCCCTGCTCAGTTGATACATCCTAATATCATGATTCATTTGCTCATACATACTCTCCAAAGTGAGCCATTGTTCTCTAGCCGTTTTCTTTCGAAGAACAAGAGGTTGGATATCCGGAGACACGGCATTGATGATCCAGTTCCTACATTGATTGTCTTCAATGTTCCATTGTTCATATAATTTATCGGTAATAGCCAGCGGTTTTTTCCGACCATCAATATAACCTCCCCGACCTCGTGAAGCCAAGGTAACTTCTTATGTAGCAGACTACATCAAATAGTTGTTCTTTCTCATTTTAATTGTTGTAATCTGAGCTGGAACATTATCCATTTTTATCTTCCGGATCCATTTTCAATCACAGAAACAAAGTTCCACAAAAGAAGACAAAAAATGCACAAATAAACTCATAGAGGGTGCCACGATTCCTTCACGTGGAGGGAAGAAAACTTCATGTAATCTGAAATCAACGGAGGTCGGGGGGTTGCGCCCTGGGAAGGTCGCGCAAAGGGCAAGTCGCGCGCAAGAGGCAGATTGCGAAAGCACAGGATGCCGAAGAAAGCTTGGAGAACAACCAACTCGTCGTCAACGGCAATGATGAAGACGATCACACAAAATCTGGCTCTGATACCATGTTAAGATTAACCAACAAGCAAACACAAAAATTGCAAATGGATTTACGTGGAAAACCTTCAAAGAGGGAAAAACCACGGGGGTACAAAACCCTAATCTCGTCTCTTTGAGATTAGGACATTCTTCACTGAAAATATCAAAGAGGGGGTGAGAACATTATATAGTAATGAGTGGGTAAACGGGTCCTCATCCATAAACCCGTTTACCCGTGAAGAGTAATTTTTTCTTAATACGGAGGATATAACAGTATATTAGAGGGCTGAAAGATGAAACAAAAGCAGTAGACACCCTCCAGCTGCTTCTGACAAGAGGTTAGTAAAGAAATATGAAATCTTGTACTTGTACTACCGTTAAGTTGCAATTGCTCATGTTTCCCTACGTTTTTCTTTCCCTACGAATGGCATAGTATTTTACAGTATGATCCCTCCACTTAACTACATGTGTACACACGTAATCCGATCAATTCTGGTGTTCTTATATTGTATTATTTCCGTTTGTTATTCTAACGGGTTTGGTTGGATTGAAAATTTTGAAATTCGTTAAATTTTGAATTTGATTGGATTGTCAACAACCGATCTAATCCAATTTGTTAACTTGCTAATATTTCTACTCGCTAATATATCTAAATATATGTGTACATATACAATTCGTTAAATATTTATTTGTTTACATCTATCTAGATTATTGAATGACAATCCATTGTATAGTGTTCAAAAAATGAATGTAAGCTACATGGAAAGAATATTTAACTATCTAAAATCCGACTAATTATCCAATCAAATAGATATGATTGGATTGTATTTTAATGATTAATGGATTGAATTAGATTGAAAAAATGTCCGATCAACAAAGATTCAATTGGACATGGATGAAGCTAAAATACAATCTAACTCATGTGTACAATAGACTTAACTATCGGTGTGAAAGTATATATTTACAACGTTCATCCAGATGAAATTGTAAATGTTGAAAAGACAAGGATACTAGTGTAATAATAGTCATATGAAAGGGTATATGCACAAAAATATCAAAAAAGGTACAATTATTGGGGTGCCGCCGACGTCCACTAAGAAGACCAAAAGTTAATCAAAGTCTTCCACTAACATTAGTAAAAAAGAGGAAATCACTTTTTCCTTCACTCCCATCAATATAATTTCCATTATCCCTTTCTTTTAAATAAAATAAATATTAAATCATAACCTCCACTTTTTTTCTCTATAAAAGGAACATCAACTCCACTTACAAATTCATACCCTTCCTCCACATCCTTCTCCATACATTAGACATGAAGTACTTGAGAATCTCCTTCCTCTTCATCACCCTCATGTTGGCATTGGCCCTCACAAACACCCCAATTGTGCTAGCAACATGCAATCCAATTTCATTGCTTGCATGTCGCGCTGCCGCTCGTGGGGCACAACCATCGTCCGCTTGTTGCAGTGCAGTGTGGTCTCAACAACCATGTTTATGTACGTATATGCGGAACCCTCGCTACTATAGTCTAGTCAGCTCTACCTCCGCACGGAGAATCGCTGATGCTTGTGGTCTACCATACCCAGATTGTTGAGCAAGCTAGATATACCCAAGATCTAAGAATGAATATGTACCGTTGATCATGTTGTCTTCGCATGGAGTTGTTCCTTAAATAAGGTGCTCTAGGTGCATCCCTCTATAAACTAAAGTAATGTGAGATATTAAACACTTTATATAATAAACATAGAAAATGCACTATCGATGCATTTTCAATGACATCGAGTTGTATTTTTCAACGTTGTTAGCGAATGTCTTTGAAGGAGGAAATGTGTGCAAAATAAGACATTTATTAGAAATCGATTGCAAACGCATATATTAAGGGATAAAAAATTGCATTAGCTCTGGGTGTAGCCAACTTACATACTTCCATCCCTTTTTCCCTACATATTTTTTTATTTTTATGAAATAAAGTTTATTGAAATTTAGATCACAATATGTCACCATAGTGTCATTCAAAATTCAGCTTAATTCGAGACTTCTATCCCCTCCATCAAAACTGTCGAATTTCAACGGTTTCAGAATTGCTGAAATTGGCACCCTTCAAATGAAGGGCATATGAGCATCTGTTTCTGACGAAATTGGAATGACATGTTAAAGGGATATAGTGATGAATATACATCTTTTTTATTTTTTTTCAAGTTTGATTTTATGTATTTAGGTTGTATGAACATGATATCGGTTTTTTTTTATGAAACTTGGTAGATAAGTTAAGGATTAGTCAGATGTTGAATCTATACCGTTGATTTTCGAGTTCCAATTTATAAAAAAAATAAATAGAATTCCAACACCTCTGCTGTAACTTTGGTTGCATCCGAGCCTCTCCCTACCACGTGTAGACAATAATTCCGTTTTTAAAATAGAAAAAGGAAGGAAGAAACCCCTTTTAATGAATAAAATGATTAATTATTCGTCTTCAGTGTCCCACCTTGGCTTTGGAGGGCATTAGAATGTTTTTAACAATTAGCTATAATAATGAATCAACTTACAAGAACACGTTTCTACCCATATATATTCCCTTGGATTTTTATAAAAAAATCCATAGTGTTTCATATAATATAATAGCCCCGTAGT
The DNA here is from genome assembly GCA_037367405.1 of Ottelia alismoides. Taxonomy (NCBI): domain Eukaryota; kingdom Viridiplantae; phylum Streptophyta; class Magnoliopsida; order Alismatales; family Hydrocharitaceae; genus Ottelia; species Ottelia alismoides. The sequence continues at coordinate 223,792 of JAZKJV010002160.1, forward strand.
TGTGTGGAATGTAAATTTAAGACACCCCTTTGGATTATCAACCTATATATGACTTATCTTAAAACATTAAATTCCATCGCTAAAATTTACCTTAGATCAACCTGTATCGGATAAATTCTTAAAGATCAAATTAATTAAAATGGATACCCTATCCTGAATATCTTATCGGATACCACATATATAGGATCAAACTATATAAACGGATTGGGATTTTGTCAAATCCCATTACCACCTAAAAAAGATACGTGGTAGAATTTCCAACCTTAAATTTTATCATTTTTCTTACAGAATAATTTAGTGTTAAGTCTTTTCAATTTTTATCTGTAGTTTTAGCTGGAATGTAAATCGGCAAAAATGTAGATGTCTTCTATTGGTGCATTTTTTTCTTCATTTACATTAGATAAATATAGGTAGTTATTTCATACTAAAAGTATACAACTAATCATTTTATATTTTCAAAATATCCAGAATAGGGGTGTGGGGTGCATGATTAATGAGTTGAACGGGTACTTGCTCCGATCCGAAAAAATGACATGTACTTTTTGATATCCACCCAAATTATACGACGAAGGGGACAAAGTAGCTGAGACGCTAGGCGAAGGGGACAAAGTAGCTGAGACGTTAGGCGACTCTAATGCCTAATACAATCACGGTCATAACTCGTAAATGATCGGAATAGATTTCCACAGGTACCTGTGGTTAAAAAAACCACAGGTACCTGTGGATACCCAAAATAATTGCAAATAGACAGAGATTATCCAAAAGTGTAAGGATAGATACAATGTCTATTTTGTTATTACCCAACCATTTGACTCCAAATTAACGATCAAACCTCTATTCTCTAACTCGTTAATTTTTTTCTGAATGGAGTATAAAATCATACCGACATGACCCGTTTTTAATATGGTCTAGATCTAGGACTATGTTTTCTGCCGCGTGGATTCGAGATGAGCCCAATCCGAACCCGCAAATATCCGCAAAAAACAACTCGGTTGAACTTCTAAATAAATGAGATCGTGAGATCTCTTTGTCCAAGATAATATGAAGTGCATAAATACAAGTTTGGAATGAAAGACAAATCCGAATCCGCTTTGTCCACAAACAAAAAAGCTATAAGTGGAATCCTCTACAAAGCACTTGTCAGACCTTTGCTGATGCAAGGGTGTGATTTAAACTAACGGATCGGAATCTAGGTGTGATGGATAGCTCGATATTGTTCATGGAGTCAGGTCCGCTGATGGTCCTAGTGGGTTTTAATTATTGCAATTGAAATTTGAGATGTGCACTATTGTAGATAGTGATTTTAATTGTAATAATCATTGCCATTACAATTGGTTTAGCTTGAATTATTATACAATATCTCAAATCTTTCCTCATGTGCCACAAACTCTTAAGGTGATTGTGCCAATGCCTCAATCCTTTCTTCCATAATCGCGAACTCCCGAGCGATTGTGCCAATGCTAGGAATACTTCATTTAATGCCTCTTTTCTTTCACCTTCTAACACCCTCATCTAATAATTATTTTATTAGAACAGTGTAATTCTTCTATTTACGTCAATGGATGGAGAATGTGATTTTCATCTCTAGATCGAACAATGTATATAACAATTAGTTATAACAGATATGGCAATCCTTATCAAAATTTTCATCGTAATTTTATCATAGTTGCTACTAATATTAGCAAATTTGCTTATTTAATCGTGGACATGGCACAATACTCATAATTTAGATTAATATAGTATATATGTTACTATATTTTAAGTTAACAAGTAAAAAGTATATGAATAAGTAATTGTGACTGTAAGATGATGAGTTAACATCTGGCATTTGTATATTAGTTAATTAAAGAAAAATAATAATGATTTGAACTAGATGAAAATATTTCAAATAGTTATGGATATGTGCAGCCACACGCTATCCATTCACATAACGCGGGTACACCTTAGACCTGGATACCCGTCGAAACAGGTCGGATCTAATAGGTCGAAACGGACAATGAATAAATGGTTCGGGCACCGCCACATGAACACTCCTAATCAGATTTCGCCAAATATATTCTTTTGTTGTGATGAATCAAACCATAAAAACATATTTTAAAAAATAAACTAAAATTACTAGAATACAAGCCATTCAAGAGAAATATAAAGAATATTAAAATATCTTTCACAAAAAATCTCAATCACGCGCGTACAGAACACCTATGATAGCAATTTATGTAGGATTATATTAATATATAATTAAGGTTGGAATTCAAAATATAAGTTTGAAATAGTTATTAATATTTATTTGAAAAATATAGATAACTTAATTCCTCCTTCACAATGTTTGAAATAGCAATCATGATAGTATCAAAATAAAAGAACACATTTTTTTTAGCTTGTGCCTCCTCGTTGGAAATTTTCTCATTCCTTTCCTGCTCACAACAACGAACGTAATATTATACAAACAATGAAGCAAAACGTGAAACACGGATGGTTTTCATTGCATGCAATTCATACATAGCTTCTGTGCTTGGAAGATACAGTCTACAGAGGAAGCCCAAAGACAACCTGACATGGATGATCATATCATATGGGGATGGCATTGGTGACGGAAGGATAAACAACCGTAGCGGGATGCGCCATGATGCGGCGGCCCTTCATGTGGCGGAAGAGGTACACCAAAGCCCCCACCGGCCACTCCACCACGGCCGCGGCGGCGAATGCTACAAACCCTAACGTGGGTCCCACGATCTTGCACCTGCAAGGATTGCCGGTGGTGCCGCACTGCACGCACACGGGGAAGAACCCTACTCCCATTCTTCCCACACCTCTGATTCTGATTGATTATTAAATCTCTTCCCTCTACTACCTCTGGAAGGAGTCGGAGTCGGAGTCGGGTGTGATCGATGGATATGAGAAGATGGTGAACTTGGGTTGATCTTATAGCATCTTCTCGCCTGGACACGTATCCATGTTCATGTGGCGCCTGATCCACTCTGCTCGCGTGCTGGACTTACACGTGTGTGTATAGTTGCACCCTTTGCATGCTTAGTATAAATAAAAAACACATCTTATCTTTGCCGCACCGCCATGTCCTTAGTTTTTCCAAGGAGCAGGTCTTCTGCCCTCTCCTTTTTTTGCGAAATTCAAATTAAAAATCCAATCCCGAAAATTTATCATACATTAATATCGTTTTCTATACGTATAAAATATTAACATAATTAGAATTTTCAGCTCAATGATTCTGGGTACCAGACATCATATGTGACATCAGTGCATCCAATTAGATATAAGGGATGGTGTTGGGCGTAGAAATACAACTTTCAGTTTTTGTAATATGATTGTACCCATCAAATACGGAATGACAACTAGTTTTGTTTCACATGCTCTTCTATGGGTCTTAAGTTCTCTATTTTTTCAAATCTTAATATTGATCTTAATTCATGTTTGGGTATTTAAAGGGGAACTATGTATGGTCAAATCTCGATGCAGTTGGCGGCAACAATTGTATGCATAAGTTATGCTGAGAGTTGGATGCATTTGTTTTTGCATTGAGAAGATATCATAGTTGTAGAAGGTTGTGTTTAACTACTCAAATGAAAATGAATCATTATAATGCATCGTAGATTAACATGATTATAATCATGCACTTCCGATTCATATCACATTTTACAAAATGCATGCATGAACATAATAAAACGTTGATACAGTATATTAAAGAAAATCCATCGAAGGTAAAAAAGTAAATCAGTAGCAGCTAACAAGACAATAAATATATTAGATTAGAGATCACTAAATCATCCATGTAATGGGAAGTCCTTAGAGAAGATATCACCCTCACAATAACATTGCATATATAGGGAATTGGTGATCCACTCTCAGGATACAATGGCACATGATCGTCGTCTACACACACCTACAAGATCGTCCTCGAAAGCACCTCAAAGTAACGTAGTCAAGAGAGGAAGTACGGGTCGTAGTCGCAGTGGAAGAATAGAGAGAGAGAGAGAGCGAGAGATGGTTTTCTTGCATGTGAAGAAAGCGAGCGTCTGAGGATAGGTATAAGTAGACTAGCACGTAGCTTTTCATCTTTCGAAAAATCCCTCAATGGGCGCCTCTTCGAATTCTGAAATGGTGGTAAGTCAGAGCCGTTAGGTCAAGTCGAATTTATGTCTCGGTCGAATCTCAGTTAATCCACAGGATAAGTTTACCCGACTCACAAAATGAAATCCATAGAAAAATATCAAGATCCGAGATGTGAATTGATCCCCCGAGCCCAAGCCGGATCGTGTGCGCGTGGTCTTCCATTCATCCTCTCTACTATTGCTACTAGAGCTTGGTGTGTGAACTCATATATAAGTCCACCATATTTTTTGAACTACAAAATGTGGTACTAAAAACCTGCCCAAGACTCTCCTTATTTCAAATTTAGGAATCCCCAGCTTTCATCCAACACGAGGACAACTCTCTACGTTTCCTCGTTCTCTTATCTCTTTCTTCTCTATCCCTCTCCTTTCTCTAAGGTTACGTTGTTCTTGTGGTGGTGTAGAGGTAATGCCTCCCACCCCTATATATAGCCCAATTGCAACCCCATAGTCCTATTCCTTTTAGGACTAAAAATAGAACACAACTCCACTACTATTGAGATTAGGAGTCTAATCCTATTAGGATTTCTAATCCCAATTTAACTCTAATCCTAACACTATCTTGCCTATTTTATGCACGGTGTACTGTCTTTTTGTCTCTAGGTTCCCGTGAACATTATGGTTCTATTGCCCCTCATGCAATATGTCCCTCCCACATGATACGACAAAATCTAGGCTTACCGCAACCTCGGGCAAGACTTCTCCAAGTAGGACCTGATCGATGCCCATTCTCTAGAGTTTCACAAGATCCAAGAAAATGCTAACATAAAGGGAGATGGTTAGACCTCGTAAATCAAGGAAGCGTTAAGATCAGATCATATAAGATAAAAAATAGGTTTGTCATATAAATCGCAATAGTAGTGGAATTTTTAAAAAATCAATGGAATCTCATGGATTGAGAACTATTCTCCATCAAGATCGCATGTTTTTAGAACAAGCCTCTGAAGCATGCTCGTGATATAGATGTAAGAGAAAAGACATCTTATCTCAAGTTCAATGCAATTGAGAAAGCACTTGCAGACGCGGGGATGACTCGCGTGAAACCTGCAATCCAATGAAATGATATGAATCATATATCTCATGATTACATCATGATGAATCCACATTTCATCATCTTTATTCTATCATTTTGGCATCAAAAACTTTAGCAAATGCATGTAAATGTCATTAATATCATCATCTTAGCATTCATGCATGTGCATCTATTTAGTGTATAAAATACTGTAATTAAAGCCAAAATTATAGAATAAAGAAAAGAAAAGGAATAAAATATTGTAAATATTTTATGACCCGAAACCCCGAGACCTAGGCATCTTGATGAATAAGTCGACAAGGAATAAAGTAGGGGGAGATAAGGGCCAAATACCTATATTATTCTATTCATTCTTTATTCATTTTGGGACATATTTTTGGTTCTGCTTTTTATTCATCAAATAAAGAAACTTTGTACACGAAAGTTGTAGATAATATTACAAGGAAAAATACAAAATTGATTTCACAGAAAAAGAATGTACAGATAAAAAGTTATAGTCTGAATAAGAACCCAGAATCCTAACTTCCCAGACCCGTATCTCACAACTGACAACTCCAAATGCAGCATACTCACCTTCAATTGTATATAGAATAAAATAATCTATCCAATGGTGATAGTTTCGCATTTGGCGGAGCTACGGTTTGAAAGTTGAGTTTTGGACCCACATTGTATAAGTGTACAGAATAAAATATTCAACTTATTATTTATTCATTATTTATTTATTTTTATATTTTTATAATTTCATAAATATTACTTATAATAATTATGTACATTAAAACTAGAATAAAAACCCAAATAAAGCTCAAAATAAAATACATACATACTTGATACATAGGTATTATACCTATACTTATACCTATATAAAATATACTTCTATTTTATTAAATATGCAAAACATATCATAAAAATAAAATAAAAATATATTCTTGTATATAAAAGTATTTTATATTTTTATAAAATAATAAATAAAAATTATAAAATTAAAATACATAAAATAAAAATAAAATACTAAAATACATAGGTAATATACCTATATAGTGCTAAAAAGTAAACTTGTAAAAATATACTCATAAAATAAATTAAAAATCATAATAAAATACTACATAAAATAACGAATATTTTTTATTTTATAATCATTAATTAATTCGGCCTTTTTCTATTTTTAATTGAATTTACAAATAATTATCGGGGATTTTTCCTGATTGGTCCACGTGGACCAATCAGGAGACGACCCCAGTTGACCCAGGTCAACTGGTCGTCTTCCCCACCTACCCATGTCAGAAGACTTGGTTTTTGAGCCATTTTCTTGGCTTTTTCCCAACCAATCCTTTCACCCTTTCGTCTTAATTTCTTCTGCACTTTTCTCCCTCGATCATCCCTCTTGCCGCCATGTGTTTACATCGGGCCAAGGATCACTGAGACGCTCCAGAATCGTTGATCTTCGAGCCCCTGCAACTCGAGGTCAAACCACTTAAAACCAAACCCCCACCTTCATTTCGAATTGGAGAACCCTTGGTCCACCCCTCGTCGCCACCTTTGTGCTCCCGTGCTCCCTGGAGGTGACAGCTCCACCGCGAGGCCGTCAGCCAAGGCGATCGAGGTCGAGGGCGCCTCCACCACCTCCCGCAAGACCGGCGGTCGAGGTATACTCCTCCCTCTGGCTCCGGCCATTGAGGGCCTTCGCCCGCTCATTTCTTTTATGCATTTAGTTCCTGTTAACCTTAGGATCAAAAACCTCAAAAAAATGCGAGTTTCATCGATCCATCTGCCCAATTCGATCGCCTCGCCGGAGCGCAACTCCGGCCGAGACCCATCCCACCGCTTCGCGCCGCTTCTTCGCCTCCGCGGGGTCCAGGCAACTTGCCCTGGGCCCTTTCACGTTATTTTGCAGGTCAACGCACTTTGAATAGCGCCTGGGCGCTATTTTGGCGCTCGTCGGAGCTCAGCCGAGCCCCTCAGCTCCGCCGATCTCTTGCGAGCAACCCGGCCATCGCCGGGCTCTTTTGAAGCACCCAGGAGGAAGTCGAGACCTAGGGGATCCTCCAGCCGAATTTTGAAGCCCTGAACGTCACCGGAGAAGGAGCAGCACCTTGGAGAACTCCGGCTCGCCGGAGTTCTTCCGCGGTTCTTCCTTCTTGCGCCTGCGCCGTCGGATCGTGGAGGAGGCCCAGATTGCACAGCAGCCGTTGGATCTTCGAGCGCCTCAGCCGTCAGACCAGCCGAGATCCATCTAATCGTGGACGTCCATCGCCGAACCGTCATCGCCTTTCGAGAGGCCGTCATGTGGATAAGTGGCGCGTCCCCAGCCGCTGGATTGCGCCTACCCACCGGCCGTGGCATCCGCGACACGCGTCACCAGTGCCCGCACCGCCGTCGGATCGTCCCATCGAGGAATTTTTGCAAGTATACCCTCGTTATTTTTGTGTTTCTCTTTTAGTCCAGTAACTTTTATTCGTAGTTTAAAAATTTTGTAAAAATTGCAAAAAGACCCCTGCTTTTACTTTATTCACATACAGGTCCTCTACCACGTCACCTCACGTGACCTGTACATGTGAGGTGCGGGCATTTTGCATAGGGGCCCTCGATCCTTTTTGTATTTCGTTTTAATCCTAGAATTGTCGGATTAAGTGTTAAGTTTTTTTGGAAATATTGCAAGTCAGCCCCTGGGTTTTGGAATAATACTTTTTGGTCCTCGCAAGGCGCGTGCAAGTCCGCGCCCTGGTGGGAAAATTGCTAAGATACCCAGGCGGGTTTTTTTAATTGGTGTTTGGTGCTGAAAATTGAATATTAAGCGTAAAATTTTGTGGAAAATTGCATGTATGCCCCTGGATGTTTGTAAATTTGCACATATACCCCTGCTAGGCCTGATTTATGTTTGGATGCTTGTTGTTATTATTTAAATTACCATTTGGCCTCCAAAAATTCCTCAAAAATAGGGTTAAGTTCATGTAGGCTTGTTCTTTTACGCCAGCATTTTAGTTTTTGGTTTTATTTTATTTTTATATTTATTAAAAATCAAAAACATGCTTTTTATTCACTGTCTAGCTTAGAAAATACCAAAAAATAATAAGATACCTCGAAAAATTCCAAAAAAATTCCCTAATGTCTATTTTAACCTATATTAGTGTCAGTCCAAAAATCACCAAAAATCTCAAAAGAAAAACCTTAAAATTCAAAAAATACATAAAAACTTCAAAAAAATATAAAATTGAAGAAAACTCCAAAAATAGCAAACTCAGTTCATGTTTGTTTTATATTTCATTCTCTTTATTTGAAAATTAGTGTGAAAAATTTTGGTTGCTGTTTGCTAATTTTAATTCCCATTTCAATCACAGCCAGCACAATTTTCACTGTTTCCCCTTATTTTAGTATTTTAAAATACCAAAAACACCTTGAAAAATCCCCAAAAATCATAAAAACAGTAAAAAATTATAAAAATACCAAAAACATTTTATTTCTGAATTTTTGCTTTTTTTGCACATTTTTATAAATACTTTATCTTGTCTTTTATTACTTTGTCTTTATATTCCAATATTGAAAAAAATATATAAAATATAAAATTAGAAAATTTAGAAAATTAAAAATAAAAATACAAAATTAAAAATTAAATTTAAATAAAAAAATTTAAAAATTAAAAACCCACAAAAATTTCTTTGCTTGCTTGCTTAGTGTAGACATCACATTCACTTGTGCACATTTATTTGAATTACCCTGTTTGCTCCCTGTGTTCGAACTCTCTGCATACTTTCCCTATACATCATTTGTGCAGATTTAAAAATAAATTTTAACTCCACATTTATTTCTAATTATTGATCTTTAGTGTGGGTTAATTGTTGACTTTAGTCCAGATTTCATTGTGAGTCGTCACAGCGACGGTTGTCTCCGCCTTGTGTGAGATACCATTTTAGACTCCGTGAATTTTGGCTAAATCAAATGGCGTCGTTGCCGAGGAGCAACAGCGAGTAGTTCTTATTTTTGTCTGTTTGTGTTTGTTGTCTACCATAGCTCTAGTTTATATCTCTTGCATTTCTGATATACATTGATTGAGCTGTCTGACCATTCTTCTTTTGTCTTCTTGCGAGGGACCGCGGAGCAAGGCGGATCGCCTATGTGACCCGAAGCAACCTTGGGATGCGGAGCCGACTATTCTTTAGCCAAGCCGGCAGGAGAGAGCAGGAGGAGTGAGAGAGAGTGGTAGATTAGTTGCAATTTATTTTTGTGAGAGAGTGATTTGATAATTTGTAATAATACAGTTACTTGGACTCTTGGACACTCTGGGCCTAATTTTCGGGTGTTTGTTCACCCGGGGGCTCACCGCGGATTTTGACGAGTTTTTCACCGCTGTCATTTTTCGGTTTTGTTTTCATTTTTTATTTCTTTTGTGGATTGAGCCCTTAGTTTTAAGCCTGCTTGATCGATTAAATTAGGTCCAAACACACTAATAACCTTTGCATGTACCTATAGTTCGTACTTGGACTTAGTTTAATTAAATAGTTAGCTCCCTTTCTTAGATCCGCCGCGCCGCGAGCCCTCCCCATCAAGCGCTACTCCTGAACTCGATGTGTCGAGAAGAGGAGGGGAGGGTCTAGACCGGACTCTTAGGATCGACGATTGGTGGTTGACTTGTGGTTCTTCACGCTAGCAGTTGCCTATTTTAGGACGATTTCCGCATTGCATATCGGCATATAGATTAGGTTTATAAATTTCTGCTTTGCATCCCGCATGGAGAGAGCTGGGATTCGCTGTAAGTCTTCTTACTTTGCATCCATCATTTAGGCACAAAGGTGAGATTTCCAACTTTGTGTCAACTTGCATGGCTTTTCCGACTCTATTCTCCCTCTGTTTTTGGACAAAGTAGGATCAAGAAAATACAAAAATCGTTAGGCACTTATTTGAATCTACTCAAAAGAAGCGATAACACCAAAAAAATTAAAAAAGGGACTGCTAAGAAAACCTTGACCAAAAATAAAATTGGTAATTGGATTCATTGATTGGGGAGAGTAACACCCTCACTTGTTTTCAGGTTGCATGGGAAGGTCTCCTTCCAAGTGAGGTGAGCGCTTCGTAAGGATTAGAGCCAAAATTCCAGCTTGTGGCTGCCTTGTGTATCGCCTGGATTTCCGAAGTATTGGCGCTTCTATCGCACGTGGACGAGTAGGGCATGATCAACATTGGTGACTCTCTATTGTGTAGAGCATCGACCTTGTCCGAAGTATCGAGCCTAGGCCACGCCTTCACGGGTGTGTCTGTCTCATCGTCTCGCGTCCGAGTAGGTTCTTGCACGCTCACGGGTGATTCCGTTGCGAGTGAGTTTCGAAGTATCGGTTTCGCCTATTGGCTTCCTCTCTTATTCTTTGGCTGAGTAGGGTTCCAGGAAGGGTTACAAGGACCTCAAAAAGCGCAAGCTACAGGTTACACAGGAGGAGGACAAGTACGGGATACTCTTCCGGCAGTACTCTCTCTCCTTTAGGCGTAGCGCTCTAAGGACTCGTGAAAAGACTAATTCCTGAATCAAGCTAAAATTGACAAGATAAAAGCCGAACCTTCACGGCTTCACGTGTTGAGTTGGTGAACTCACCCCTGCTTGTTTTTTATTGCTAGATTTATTTAGGTCAAGATCAAAAACACAGCACAATTGTGCGCAACTTTGTTTCTCACTTCATTCCTTCTTCTTCTGCATTCCCTCTGCTCTTGCCAATAATCAAGATGATGGGACGGAGATCTCTTAGGCCGACTCTGTCGGCACCGCTATCCAGCACTCCCCCTTATTCATCTAGGACTACCTCGGAGAGTCCGCTCTCCGAGCCTGAGTTTACATCCACCCTGTTCCCCCTCGACCACCCTTCCCATTCTCCTTCTCTCAGTCCAATAATTTCAGAATTCAGTGCATCACAGAGTTCAGATCATTCGACGGCACCTGAGATGGCCTCTTTTGCTTTTTCAGAGAATCCAGTGATGGCAGATAGAGGCGAGCATCCAGATGACCATGATCACCCTCCGTTCATAATTGATCAGGTGGCCATCAACAATTCCTTGTTAGCATCCCTGGAGACCATGCAGAGACAGATCCATGACCAGGGTACCTTCATGGGTGATCTGATGAGAGAGATAGCTCAGATGAGAGAAAACCGACATGGGGGCGGTGGCGGTGGAGGAGGAGGAGGACCTGATGCAGGAGGAGGTGATCCAGACGCTGAGAGACCGCCACAGACCATCATGAGGGAATTGCACAACCCAGCTGCGTCCCTCACTCACCATTGGATCAGACTCCCACCGATCCATGGAGATTTCGATCAGCTGCGTCCCTCACTCACCGTTGGATCAGCCTCCCAGGTCACGGGCCGACTCCAGCAGTAGTAGTTCCAACCAACCCTCTACCTCATACCGCCAGGTGAATCATATCCAGGCAGAGCCGGTTCCACTGCTACGGTACTACCCAGCGCAGCCGCCATCTTCGGACACACAGATGATGGTCTATCAGCCGGAGCAGCCACTGGCAGTTCTTCCTCCACCCTCCTTTGAGCAGGACCCATTGATGGAAGTCAATGGGATATGGTACGACCGGTACCCTCAGCCAGGGATTCGTCGTGATCATCCCGGATTCCGTTGGAGCAACGGTGGCTCCTCCTCCCAGCAGCAGAATCCTGCCCAAGGACAACAGAACAGGCAGCAACCACAACACCAGCAGCCCCAATATGCCCAGCCACAACAATATCAGAGTGGTCCTCGTCCCGCCTATCAGGGACAGCAGTGGAGGCAGCGACAGCAGCCTCAGCAATCTTATTCCCATCAGCCCCTGTATCAACTACAGCAGCAGCAACAACCCCATTTCCAGCAGGGACAACCATCCGGTTCTCAGGGTTACGCTTTTGAGAACCCAGCTCTCGATGATCTTGCCCGCTTGCTCTCCGAACAGCGAGCATCCTTCAGGCAAGAAATGGATGAATTCCGGCAGGAGATGAGGGAGATTATCAAAGGGAAGGCCGCCATACCCGCTCAGATTGAACCTAACCCGAACAATCTGAAAAGGAAGTCTGAGCAGGTAGAGTTTACAGAGGATACCTCTCCTAGTGACTATTTGAGCGATATGTCTTATTCTTTCTATGATGCTGATTTTGTGACTACTAGGAGCGGTAGGATGCCCGCCGGCGGTGCCTCTTCTGAGCGACAACCAGATGCAGCACCAGGAGCGCCAGAGGAGCAGAGTAGCGGTGCTGATGCTGCTAATGATGAGGTTGAAGACGGTGGTGCTGAGGCCACCAATGATAGAGATCCAGACGACGGTACTGAGGTCGTCGTGAGACCAGATACAGACGGTGGTGCTGATGCCACCATTTTGGATGCTGAATTGGAGCGCGGTGCTGATGCCGCAGAGACAGGTGCTAGTGGTGGTACTGAGGCCACTACCTCTACTTTTGATGAGCCGCCCTCTATGATGTTCCCACATTTTGTACCTATGGACTGTGGAAACAAAAAGAAAAACAAAAATATGGATAAAGGAAAGGTTTCTGTTCGCATCGCGGATCCATGTGTGTTGCATGATGATGATTGTGTGGATTCTCCTCCTTCACAAGCTCAGGGACCTATTCCTAATCCTCCATCTGAGGAGGGCCCGACCATCCCCTTCCCTGAGGCACTCCGCCGGGCGAAGGGGAACAAAAAAGAAAACCCAAAAAAGAACCAGCAGGTAGAGATCAGCAACCAGATGATTGATAGATTCCACATTCAGCTGACTCTACGAGAAGCACTTGAGCACATCCCCTTCCTCAAAAAGAACTTGAAAGAGGAAACTACAGTCCGCAGGAAGAGGAGGTACAGAGATCAGATCCATGTGCTCACCCATCAGACTTGCTGTGCCATCCAGAACACATTGCCAGCCAAGAGACCTGATACAGGAGCCTCCTATGTCAGATGTGAGATCCAGGAGCAGCGGTTCGATCGTACGCTATTAGACAGTGGGTCTTCGATCAACCTCCTTCCGGCAGCCTTACTCAAACGATTCGAGTTTGGCCCTCTTCTTCGGAGCAGGACAATCCTTCAGTTTGCTGATAGGTCGATCAAGAGGCCGAAGGGGTTGTTGAAGGACGTGGTCGTTACCATTCAGGGCCTGAAATTCCCCGTGGACTTTGTTGTATTGGACATGGAGATCCCTGAATCGGTAACCGATGCCCCCATCATACTCGGACGTCCATTCTTGGCCACTGCCAAGGCGGTATCCGACCATGACAGTGGGACGGTATGTTTTCGCGTAGAGGGTGAAAGCATACAAATAGATACGATCGACCAGATCAGAGCCAGAGAGTTGGCGTGCTCAGAGCAATCCAGTGAAGCCGAGCAGATGACAGAGGACGAGCTAGACATCCACTAGGTGTGTGATTTCGTGATGACTGATGATGAATCCAACTGGACAGATCCTGTAGCACCGACCCTCGCCTTGCCTACAGATTCACTATATCTCAAGCTCATGGCAGTCGAGAGTCGGGAGAGCACATCCCTGGATGAGGATACACCTGAGGCTGACAGTGTCGGGACGAGTGGTGCCGATGATTTTCATTCTTTCTCATCTTCTTTTGATCCCTCGGATTCAGACATTGATTGGGATGCGTTTGATGATCATTTGCCTTGTCTGATTCCCTCTGAGCCGACAACCATGACAGAGTGCGAGCCAGTGCAGTTTATCGATGATTCAGCAGGCAGCCCTTCGTCAGGAATTCATGAAGAGCGAGAGTTCTCCCATGCAGACTTGGTAGCATTTACACAGACATATCAGAAGCCAGATCTACCACCTCCCAGTTGTCTAGAACGTAAACCTCTGCCGCAGTCGATGAAGTATAGATTCCTTGGAGGTGAGCCAGACATGTACCCAGTTATTATCTCAGCAGATTTGACTGGAGAACAAGAATCTCGTCTGATGAAGGTTCTTGAAAGAAACCGCAAGGCAATAGGACGGAGTATAGCTGATCTCCAGGGGATTAGTCCGGCTCTGTGCTCCCACCATATTTATCTTGAGGAAGGTGCTAGGCCGTCGCATGAGTTCCAACGACGGCTGAACCCGAATCTTCGAGATATGGTCATGAAGGAAATATCGAGGTGGTGAAGCGTCGACTTTATCTACCCCATCTCCGACTCTAAATGGGTTAGTCCGTTACATGTGGTGCCCAAGAAGACGGGCATCACTACAGTGGTGAACGAGTCTGGAGAGGAGATCGCTACCAGAGTGCCCACTACTTGGAGGGTCTGTGTGGACTACAGACGATTGAATGAGGCCACCAAGAAGGATCACTTCCCGCTGCCCTTCATTGATCAGATTATCGAGCGGCTAGCTGGGAAGAGTCATTACTGCTTTCTTGACGGGTACTCTGGATATAATCAAGTGTCCATTGCGCCCGAAGACCAGAAGAAAACGACATTTACCTGTCCGTTTGGGATGTATGCTTTCAGACGGATGCCCTTTGGTCTATGTAACGCTCCGGCGACATTCCAAAGGTGCATGTTGTCCATATTCTCGGACATGGTGGGTGACTGTTTAGAGGTCTTCATGGATGACTTCTCGGTCTATGGCGACGGGTTCGATTCTTGTCTTGACTGCCTAGACCATGTGCTTCAGCACTGCATAGAGGTCAATCTTGTGTTATCTTGGGAGAAGAGTTACTTTATGATGACTCAAGGAACGGTCCTTGGTCATATCGTCTCCAACAGGGGCATGGAGGTCGATCCGGCCAAGGTGGATATCATCAGAAAACTCAATCCACCGTCCAACCTGCATCAACTGCGGTCTTTTCTGGGGCATGTCGGTTTCTACCGACGGTTCATTCAGGACTTCAGTCGTATTGCCCGACCGCTCACTGACTTGCTGACAAAAGACACCGAGTTTATTGTCAATGATAAGCGTCTTGCGTCTTTTGAGACTCTCAAGAATATGGTTGTTTCAGCTCCTGTCCTTCAGCCACCCGATTGGTCTCTCCCATTCGAGATCATGATGGACGCTTCAGATTTTGCCGTTGGGGCTGTGCTTGGACAGAGGAGGGATGGATTACCTTTTGCCATTCATTACGCCAGCCGGACTTTGGATGCCGCTCGTCGGAATTACACTGTGACTGAGAAAGAGATGCTGGTCGTAGTCTTTGCTCTTGATAAGTATCGATCGTATATTCTCGGATCTAGAGTAACAATCTACACTGATCACACCGCCATCCGGTACTTAATGGCTAAGAATGATGCCAAAGCGCGTCTGACCAGATGGATCCTTCTGCTCCAGGAGTTTGATATTGAGATTAAGGATAAACCTGGAGTCAAGAATGTGGTGGCGGATCATCTCTCCAGATTGGAGAATCTTGAGGAATCTGAGCCCAGTGCACCTATTACAGAAACATTTCCAGACGAGGCGATCTTGGCGGTCACCTCACTCCCATGGCATGCTGACTTTGTAAACTATCTTGTTGCCAAGACAGTCCCTCAGGGTTGGCCCAGGCAGAAACTTGAGACCTTCCTAGCTAAGGCCAAGTTTTACCATTGGGAGGATCCCGTCCTTTATCATGAAGGAGGGGATAGTATCTGGAGGAGGTACATTCCTCAAGAAGAGCAGCAGAGCGTCCTCACATATTGCCACAAGCTCAAGGCAGGAGGACATCATTCTGGAAAAAGGACAGCACAGAAGGTGCTTCAATCCGGCCTATGGTGGCCTACTCTCTTCAAGGATTCTGATGAGTTCGTGAAGAGATGTACTGACTGTCAGAAGATGGGAACCTGCGGACAGAGAGACATGATGTCCATGCAACCCATTCACTTCTGTGAGGTTTTTGATGCATGGGGGATTGATTTCATGGGCCCATTTCCTAAGAGTCAGGGATTCGAGCATATTTTGCTCGCTGTGGATTATGTCAGTCGATGGGTTGAGGCCATCCCCGCCCGAGCCGCTGATGCTAAAACCGTGTGCAAATTCTTGAGAAAAAATATCATTTCACGGTTCGGGGTACCTAGAGTCTTGATTTCAGACGGGGGGTCTCATTTCATCAATGACAAGGTTAGGGCCCTTGCAGACGAGTTCGGCATTGACCATCGAGTTGCTACACCGTATCATCCTCAGACTAATGGTCTTGCCGAAGTCTCAAACCGGGAGATAAAAACTATCTTGTAGAAAGTCGTCCGCCCAGACCGAAAGGATTGGTCACAGCTGTTGGACTCGGTCTTTTGGGCCTATCGGACTTCTTTCAAGAATCCATTGGGGACATCTCCCTTTCGACTCGTCTATGGCAAGCCGTGTCATCTGCCAGTGGAAATCAAGTACAAATCTTTTTGGGCAGTCACCAAGTTGCTGTTAGATCCCGAGAGTATAGGAGATCAGAGAAGAGCAGAATTGGCAGCCCTGGAAGAATTGAGAGACACTGCCTTCTCCAACAGCCTACAGTACAAAGAGAAAGTGAAGACATGGCATGATTCTCATATCAACCATAAACAGTTTGAGCCGGATCAGAGAGTATGGTTGTTTGATTCCAGGCTGAAATTATTCCCAGGAAAATTGCAGAGCAAGTGGAAAGGTCCGTATGTGGTCAGGAAGGTACATGACAATGGCAGCATCGACATATCCGAACCGTCATCTTCCTCGACCTTCCGCGTCAATGGTCAACGCCTGAAACTATATCTAGATCATGATCCGCCGACCATTGATGTTGCCCCCATTCTTCTGGTATGCGATATGTTCTTTCACTCATATCATCTGCATCTCATACATGGTAATCCCTTCTATCTTGCGCTGTGCAGATCATCTGTCCATATCACACTTTCATCTGTGATTTATTTTCTTCTTTTCTTCTTTTCTTCTTTTCCTTTTCTGATTTCTTTATCTATCAAAAAGGTGCCGCCCTTGTAGACAGTTTTCCATACTTAGGACATACTTTGTCCTAAGTATAGGGGGTGTGCACCCCGAGTTGATTCTATTCTTTTCGATCCTCTCCATTGTCTCCTCTTCTTGTCTATACTTAGGGATATCTTACTCTAAGTATAGGGGAAGACAATCTGAGTACGATCTGTTCATTCCCACCCTTGACCCTCCCTGCGTTGTGTACAGTCTGCTATACTTAGGATTATTTGATCCTAAGTATAGGGGGGACGGTCAACTTCTCATTGGTTCATTCATTAGTTCTGTATTCTTTAGACTTGCCAATACTTAGTACGCGTTATGTCTTCTCTTTTCTCTCCGATCTATGAGGACATAGCTCAAGCTAAGTATAGGGGGGTCGTATATACTACGTATATACTGTAGCCATAACTCGAACTTTCGTATTTTCTTAATAATATGGCTAATAATTCATTAAAAAATCTTTAATAAAAAGGTGTTCTGTTCCTCAAATTCTTTTTGTAATTACTGATTAATAAATCAGGTGAAAATATTTTCTGCAAAATGTTTGAAAAATAGTTTGAAAATCTTTGTGAACATTTATTGAAAACTATTTGTAAAACATTTTGTTACATGTTTTCAACCTTTGTAAAAATGTGTGGTTTGTTAAACTTCTTTTCTTTGTGTGAAATAAAATGTTTGAAAAATGATTTGCAAATGGTTTAAAAAATGGTTGCAAAAATATGTGAAAAATCTATATATACTGTTTGGAAAACCGATTGCAAAATGATTTTCAAATGTGTGTACATGTTTGTAAATTTTTTGTAAAAATTATTTTGGACTATAGTTTTCAAAAAAATTATGTGAAAAGTTTGTGTCAAATAAGTTTGAGGAATACTTACATCTCACCAAAATTCACTATATATATTTATGTATAAAACTGACCACTTACCCTTGTAAATTCTTAAAATCCACCTCTTGTATATATAAGAAGCACTCCCATGTACATATTTTTAACCTAGCCTTCAGCCAAAACTTTTTGTTTTCAAAAAAATGCCAAAAACGTTTGCAAAATTAAAATCCAAAAACATTTGAAAAATCTTTTTGAAAAATACAAAAAATTTGCATTCGCATCATCATCATCTTTTCAAAAATCCATAAAAAATTCAAAATCTTTGAAAGTTGCATCATAAAAATATTTTCTGCACGGCATTGCATAGCATTCGCTTTTTCGGATTGAATTTGATAGTTGAACAAGTCTAAGTAAATCCGGAGATTGGAGCTTGATTGGACCTTAAAATCTACCTAATAACATGAACCTTATAGGAACTGGGTTTGAGGTACTTCAGGTCTAGTTGACTTAATTCTTTGAGGATCACGGGACTTGGTTCAATGGATTCTTGACTGCCTAAGTAGAGTATTTCGGAGCACACACACGACTCTTGTTGATAATGACCTAACTTAGACACCTGCACCTTTCACATAGCTCTCCACGGATGAGGTGGTGAGGAGGCAGTTTCCTTTGGCTTGGGGTAGCATATGAGGGTAGTACTTCTAGGCGGAACCTCTCTTCTTCTTCTAGTGAAGGAAGTGCGCCTCAACTTGGTCTAGTGGTGATGAAGGCTAAAGACAGAAGCCGTGGGTTGCAATAAAGCTTCAAAAGAGGGATAGTCTATTGGCTCAAGAGGAAAATTTCTTGTATATATGCTGCACCATGTAGATATGTTGTACAGATGCACTTGAAAAAAAAGAAGAACTCCAAAAAAGTGGTGGGTCGGATTGAAAATTTAATAACCCCACCGGAGTGTATATAGTCCAATAAAATCAAAAGCTTATGGTATCCATGTTACATCTCATGAAGCTTGCAGCGGGAGACTTAGCTACACTGGTTGAGCTCCCAAAAGTCTATACCTCTTATTCCCCCTCTTCTTGAGCAGGTTGCACTTGAACTTAGAAGGGAATACCCCGCTTCTCGAGGAAAGAGTTGCTAGACCGAGGCATTAGAGTTACCAGGGTAGGGGAGGTTGCTTCTTTGTTACTTCTGAGGTGGGGGCTACATATCACTTACACTATACGAGTCAGACTCATAGTCGTAAGAGTTTGCGTATGAGTTGAAGTATTTCTGACCTGGCTATTGAGGAGACTTGGACGGAGTTTTGGGATTCTCAAGGACTGTTGAATTTCAAACACGGTTCTCACTAAGGTTCCGCCCGCATTAAAACTCCAAAGGTCCGACTTAAGCTCCAAACTTTGATTTTGTGAAGACAAATTTGATAATCAAATAAAATCCAAGTTCTTCTTTTTCTTTTCTTTCTTTTTCTTTTACACTTATTGCATAAGTGTTTGCTAGGGACTAGCAAAGGTAAAGTATAGAGGGATGATGAATCCACATTTCATCATCTTTATTCTATCATTTTGGCATCAAAAACCCTAGCAAATGCCTGTAAATGTCATTAATATCATCATCTTAGCATTCATGTATGCGCATCTATTTAATGTATAAAATACTGTAATTAAAGCCAAAATTATAGAATAAAGAAAAGAAAAGAAAAAGAATAAAATATTGTAAATATTTTATGACCCAAAACTCCGAGACCTAGGCATCTTGATGAATAAGTCGACAAGGAATAAAGTAGGGGGAGATAAGGACCAAATACCTATATTATTCTATTCATTCTTTATTCATTTTGGGACCTATTTTTGGTTCCACTTTTTATTCATCAAATAAAGAAACTTTGTACATGAAAGTTGTAGATAATATTACAAGGAAAAATACAAAATTGATTTCACAGAAAAAGAATGTACAGATAAAAAGTTATAGTTTGAATAAGAACCCAGAATCCCAACTTCCCAGACCCGTATCTCACAACTGACAACTCCAAATGGAGCATACTCACCTTCAATTGTATAAAGAA